>QRFJ01001478.1:268764-432148 GCA_006176705.1 Cocos nucifera | reverse complement strand
AAAATCTTCACGATTAATATTTTAGTGGGTGGTGCGGTCTCACCAACTGACTCATCACCTCACCTATAGTTATTGGTGATGGTTAGCCAATGACTGAACAACTCTTGTTCAATGATTGTCTAATCATGGTGCACCCAAACTTGGTCTCTAATTCATGAATCTCATCATATCCGAAATATTGATCCACTCCTTAATTAAGTCAGACCCACCATTTGCATAGACTGGATTCCTAATTGAATCTCTCACCGTATCCGAAATATTGAGCCCAACTCATCCTCCAGCCCATAGCATCCAATGCCTAATAGACATGGTTGCATCTTTTCGGTGCAATTGAGCCACTGTATCCAGCCGAGAATAATCAATTCTGGGAAGAGTCCACACATCTACAATGGTGGAAGGCCTCAGACTTAATCTTTTCTTAGGAAGAATTGATTCAGGTCTCATTAAACTAGACTTATCATAGTCATAACAATTATGACTAACCTAGTGGCATGGGTTAGCTCGGATTATTGACCACCTCAGATCAGAATTGAGTCAATAGATATGGCCAGCTAAGTGAGATCGGTGGAAGAGATATGCCATTAACTCATACAAGAACGCATTCAGATCGAGTAGCTTCCAATTAAAAATCAATCGATCGTATGTGCCAAACTTACCTTAGACACCAAATTATTGATCCAGAATCAATTGGGTTAGCCTACAATCCAGACTCTAACCTCTGAGCCTAATTAGGTCTTGCTTGATCGTGACTCGATCTTGACCCAGACTTAATCCTATTAGGCTGGTCAATTTAAGCATTGTTGATCCCATCTAACCAACTCTTGATTCGGTTTGATCAACCGCTTAGACCTAATTGAGCTATCCAAGCCCGAATCCAGTATTATGAATATGTCTTAGATCTTGAAATTCTCAATTTTAGACCTAATTAATATTTCATAATCTTAATTTTTAATTAAGTAGGGTTCATAAATAAAATATGCACAATAAATCCTAGGATTTTAAGATCTAGGGTTTTGCAGAAAATAAGTTTTGGATTTTTGATTAAGGACGAACGCACAGCACCCCTACACGTCATAAGAATGCCCCATCGGATGGGAAGGAGAGGGTCTTTAAATTCTTCTTTCGTTCTTATGACCGGACGGCCAAGAGGAATGCCTTAATCAGGAACATGTAATACTACAAAATAGTTTTAGATCTATATCATATATCTCATATACAAATTAGATCTAATCATGGCATATTTTGCATACATCTCATGTATCGAATCATGCATATTTTTAGATCTAAATTATCTCATAATAATCTAAAAAATTAGATTTAAATTGATCTTATCAAAATAAACTCTAATCTAGACAACTATGTAGAACTATTCTACAACTAGTCTAGACATGCATCAATCATATCTCATATGATGTTAAAATTAAATAATTTTTATTTGCTATTTTTTAGATATTATTATAATAATTATAATATCAAAAAATAGTAAATAAATAGATCTAAAATATGAATTTAATCAAATTAAATTATAAACATGCAAGACTATTCTATAGAACTATTCTATTTTAGAACTAGTCATGCATATTTTCTAATCTTAGATCCAAATTATTTAATTTTAATTTTTCTAATTTTAGATCTGATCATATCTCATGTGACATTTAAAATCACTTATTTTTTGATTAAAATAAATTTAAAATCAGATCTAAATACTTTAGAACCTTGGCTCTGATACCAGTTGAAGGAAAATCCTGATTTCTCGGACCAGGTTCGTTCAGATCTAATCGGATCAAGAGATATATTTCAAAATTCTTTTTCTTTGATTTAAATTAGATATAAAATATTTTAGATCTAATTTTATTATTTTAATAATTAAAATAAAATATAGATAAATTAAATCAGATTTAATTTACCTTGATGTAGGGTAATCCTATTACCTGTTGATGATCCTGTAAGCAGCGGAAGGTTCTGGATCTAGCCATGCAAGTGCCTGGCCTCTACCAGTATCCACTCAGGTTGGATCTAGAGATCCTCTTCTTCTCTATCACATCTCCAAAAATTAGATCTAAATCTGATTTGGAGGATCTTCAAAATAGCTTTTGAAGATCAGCAGTTGTCCTTTGCAGCAGCGCAGCCTTCTAGCTTTCTGTCGCCTTTCTCTCGCCTGGATTGCACCAACTGGATCCCAAACTACTTTGGGCATGGAGAGGAGAGGGAGATGATGGACTTGGCATGGAGGAGGAAGAGAGAGGTAGCCTTGGGGCGTGGGAATTATTCTTATGGGATTCTCCTTAAGTTGGGTGCAGGGTCTTATTTATAGACTATGCATGATCCAACTCCTCTTCATCCCAACCAATCATAACTCTTTGTGAAATCAGATCTAAATTTGATTGATGGGAATAGAGTCCCTTGGATTCATCCATAGATGGTGCCTAAGACCAATCAAACTTGGTTCTTAGGAAGAGTCTAATCGGAATCCAAAAAGGAGATGGAGTCCCTATCCAACAAGGACTCCTAGGTGCGGCGTGTGCCCTCCGCATTGATAGGATCTGGCAGGGAAACAAGCCCCCACCAGCTCTTCAATAGATGCGTGACACATGGACAGAAGTCAAAGTATCAATGGTCAATATTTGACCAATCAAAGGTCAACTTTTGACCAAAGTCAAAGGACGAGAAATGGTAGGTGACCAAAAATGGTAGGTATTATCTTACAAAATAAGACAACCCTTTTCTGATCTGAACAGGCTCCAGTCAGACCAAGTGAAGGCCTGATCAAGTACAAACTCCTTTGGCTCAGTCAGGACAACTATTTATGATAGTAAAAGAAGAACGTTAGGTTCAATCGAGTGCTAGCACGATTTTCTTGAACCTAATTGAATCTCATTCAGATCAATTGAACTAGATCAGTTCAATTGATGATCACCAGATTCAAACCCTTGTTTGTGTGACCTAGTTAGGTTCAGTTCTGTATGGTAATGGGATATGTCATGATCTCTATCATCGACATCATCGAAACTATGGATCAGAACTCTGAATGCGATCATCTAAATCTCTAATGCTCCCAAAATCCACCAAAGTGCACCTAGCT
This sequence comes from Cocos nucifera, assembly GCA_006176705.1. Lineage (NCBI taxonomy): Eukaryota > Viridiplantae > Streptophyta > Magnoliopsida > Arecales > Arecaceae > Cocos > Cocos nucifera. Next base: position 429,066 of record QRFJ01001478.1, on the reverse strand, counting down.
AGAGCCTCTTGGTGCATATGTGTGATTAAGTTCTTCTATCTTGAGCCCCGATCAGATTAGGGTTAAGGTGAACTCGTCAAACCCTAGTCTCTGTCATATGATGTAATCATTCGATTCGAGTCCAATGTGAAAATCTAAATAGAAACTCTTTCTATTATTTCACTCTGCCATGGCCATGGGCTTCTGGACTTGATTCTCATGATCATCATAGGGCTGCTCCTCTACCACCGAGGTAGATAGATTCCATCTTGATGCAATCCAGTTCCTACAATGAACATGCTATAGCCAACATACACCTCAGGGTTTCGATGGCTAGGAGATCGAGTTATGGTGTAGTCAAACTATAACACCCTCAAGGTGAACTGCTCGATGCACCTCAGGTCAAAGAACCAGACACACCACTGCAGCATCGAGTCAGTCATTGACGAGAAGGTAGACTTCCTAATGACTACTCGAGGTGGTCACGCTCAGTGCCCTCGTTCTCTAACGAGTACCTGTACTCTCGCTCCGATGTCTCCACACCGTAGACTCAAGACTAATCTACTAAAGAGAAGCGATTGTACACCAACCTTTCGGGTCAATCACCATCCTCATGATGATCCTATGTTCGGGAGCATTTTATGAGTTAATAATGATTATTCATGTCTTAAATTTTCAACTCTTAAAAATATGAATTATCATTATCATTAACTCAAAGGATGTATCACAGATACTAAATACACATATGTGATAGAAAATAATTCATTTTATTGATTATAGTCAAAATTATAATTTTGCCCCTGGAAGTGTATTACAAGTGTCAGCCAATTCTGGCTTCTAGGGCACATATATCTAATAGTATCATGCACTTATTAGAGAGCAGATAGGGGCTTGTCCCTTCTCTAGAAATTAGAAAGAAGGGGGCACATGCCTAGGATGGCGTGCACCCATGGATAGGGATGCTGGAGTCCCATACGAATGGGACTCCAGGTTGCTTATTTATTTCTACTTAGGTGGCCCTTGGGTATCTACTTTGACCAGTCTTAGATGCCATCTGAGAATGAACCTATGGGTCTCTCATTTGATTGGATCAGGTGATGTCATCCCACCATTCAGATTTAGATCTGATTGCACGAAGCAACATGATTGGCCGGGGTGATGCAGCACTGCATGGCACAGCAGAGTCTATAAAAAGACCCTATCTACGCCCACATTTGAGAACTCCTCTTCCAAGCTACACCCCAAGGCTGCCCCTCTCTCTTCTCCATGCCACCATCTGGCCCTCTTCCTCCTCTCCATGCCCAAGGAAGTTGGGCCTTCAGATTAGTGTGAGTCAGGTAAGGAAAGGATGACGAAAAAGAAAGAAGACAGCACTACTGCAGAGACGATGGGTGATCTTCAGAAGAAGTTTTGAAGATTCTCCAAATCAGATCCAGATCTAATTTTTAAAGAAAGGAAAGAGAAAGAGAAGATCTTCAGATCTAGCTTGAGAGGATACCGGTAGAGGCCAGGCGCTTGTGTGGCTAGATCTAGAACCTCAGGGCTTCGGTAGGATCATCAACGGGTAATCAAATTACCCAGAATCAAGATAAAATTAATTCAAAATTAATTTAGTTTTATTTTCTTATTCATAAGATCATAAAATTAGATCTAAAAAGTGTCTGATCTAATTAGGATCTAAGAGGTGATTTTTGAAATATACCTCTCGATCCAATCATATCTGAATAAATCTGACCCCAGGAAATCAGGATTTTGGTTCAACTGGTATCGAAGCCAGGTTCTTATAAAATTTTTTTTAGATCTAATTTAATCTAATTAATTAATGATTTTAAATATCACATGAGATGTGATTATATCTAAAATAAAAAAAATAAAAAAATTAAAATTAATTAATGTAGATCTAATATGTATGAGATACATAACTAGACTAGGCATAGAATTGTTCTATGTGTAGTCTAGTATAATCATATTTTTTATTTGATCAAATATAATTTTTAGATCTATTTATTTTTTATTTTCTAATATTATAAATATTATAATCAGATCTAAAAATAAAAAATAAATTAAATTAAATTTATTCATATGAGATATGATAGCTGCATGTTTAGACAAGTTGTAGAATAGTTCTGCAAATAGGTCTAGATTAAATTTTATTTGATAAGATCAAATTTAAATTTAATTTTTTAAATGATTATGAGATAATTTAGATCTGAAAATATGCATGCATGATACATGAGATGTATGCAAAATATGTTTTAATTAGATCTAATTTTTTATATGAGATATATGCTTAGATCTAATTAGTTTTTGTAGATTAGTTGTATTTCTGATTAAGGCATTCCCCTTGGCCGTCCGATCATAAGAACAAAGTAGGGCTTTAAAGACCCTCTCCTTCCCATTCGATGGGGTGTTCTTATGATGTGTAGGGGTGCTGCGCGTTCGTCCTTAATCAAAAATTAAAAACTTACTTTCTGCAAAATCCCTAGATCCTGAAACCCTAGGATCTTATTTACATATTTTGTTTATGAACCCTAAACTTAATTAAGAATTAAGATTATGAAATATATTAGGTCTAAAATTGAGAATTTTAGATCTAAGACATATTCATAAAATTGGGTTCGGGCTTGGGTAGCTCAATTAGGTCTAAGCGGTTGATCAAACCGAATCAAGAGTTGGTTAGATGGGATCAACAATGCTTAAATTGACCAGCCTAATAGGATTAAGTCTGGGTCAAGATCGAGTCACATGAGTGATCGATCAAGCTAAGACCTAATTAGGCTCAGTGGTTAGAGTCTGGATTGTAGGCTAACCCGATTGGTTCTGATCTCAATAATTTGGTGTCTAAGGTAAGTTTGGCAGATACGACCGACTGGTTTTTAATTGGAAGCTACTCGACTCGAATGCATTCTTGTCGAGTTAATGGCATATCCCTTCCACCGTCTCACTTACCTGGCCATATTTGTTGACTCAGTTCTGATCTGAGGTGGTCAATAATCCGAGCTAACCCATGCCACTAGGTTAGTCATAATGGTTATGACTATGTCAAGTCTAGTTTAATGAGACCTAAATCAAATCTCCTAAGAAAAGATTAAGTCTAAGGTCTTCCACCATTGTAGATGTGCGGGCCCTTCCCAGGGGTTGATTGTTCTCGACTGGTTACAGTGGCTCAGTTGCACCGAAAAGATGCAACCATGTCTATTAGGCATTGGATGCTATGGGCTGGAGGATGAATTGGGCTCAATATTCTGGATACGGTGAGAGACTCAATTAGGAATCCAATCTATGCAAATGGTGGGTCTGACTTAACTAAGGAGTGGATCAATATTCTAGACACGGTGAGATTCATGAATTAGAGACCAAGTTTGGGTGCACCATGATTAGAGAATCATTGAACAAGAGTTGTTCACTCATTGGCTAACCCATCACCAATAACTGTTAGGTGAGGTGATGAGTCAGTTGGTGGGACCGCACCACCCACTAGAAATCATTAATCATGGAGATTTTTGCATCTCTACAGAGAAAGTGTAGGGATCCGAGAAAATAGTGGAAGCTAATTTATTTAAAAATAAAATTCCTAAATAAATTGGTTAAGTCTTAATTACAATATCTAACTAGAAAACTTTGACTCTCTATAGAAAAATGTCTGCATCCAACCCACTAGCACGAATCCTGGACACCCATAGACTGACGAACCAAATTACAAGGATTGGCTCCAAAACTTCAAAATCATTTTGGGTTCTGAGAAGTTAACTCATGTATTGGATCAGGACCCTCCCACCTTACCAACTCATCCATCCGCTGAATAGAGAGCATCTCTGGATAAGTGGACTAGACGAAGATAATAAGGCAGATACTACATGTTGGGCTCGATGTCTGATGAGCTTCAGCGCCAACATGAAGATATCAGAACTGCTCGCCAAATGTTGGCTCACCTACAGGAGATGTTTGGTGAACAGAGTCGTGCAGCCAAGTATCAAGTCACTAAACGACTGTTCAAGGCTAAGATGCATGATGGGCAGTCAGTCCAAGATCATTGTCTGATGATGATCAAGGACTTGGAAGAGCTTGAGAAGCTCGGAGTGAGGTTGGACTTGGATCTGCAGAATGATATAATTCTGCAATCCTTGACTGATGCATATGGGCAGTTCATCATGAACTACCATATGCATAAACTTCAAAAACTCCTTGGCCGAACTTATGAACATGCTGGTTACCGCTGAGCTTTCCATGAAAGGTTCTAAAGGCTCAGTACTTGCTATGGAATGGACTTCTTCCAAGAGAAAGTCTTTTGGAAAGAAGAAGAAGTCTATGAAAAAGCAGAAGATGGAAGGAGGAAAGAAGAAAAAGACAGAGCTGAAGAAGAAGGCCGCTGACAAAGGAAAGTATTTCCATTGCAACAATGACGGCCACTGGAAGCAAAACTGCCCTACTTACCTGGCCACCCTAAAGAAGGAGGCAGGTCCTTCTGGAGGTATGCTCGTTATTGAGTCTAACCTTATGATTTCTTCTGCATCCAGTTGGGTGCTTGACTCTGGTTCTAGTGCTCACTTGTGCACTTCTATGCAGGGTCTTGAGGATAGCAGGAGGCTGAGGGATGGTGAGATGATCCTACGTATCAAAAATGGAGCAAGAGTTGCTGCTGTGGCCGTGGGAACATACCCTCTTCGACTACCATCTGGTTTAGACTTAGTATTAAAAGACTATTATTATGTGCCTGCAGCAAGCAGAAATTTGATTTCTATTTCTTGCCTTGCATTAGAAGGCTATGTAATTAGTTTTCTTAAGGACCATTGTAACATTCTTTATGAAAGAAATAAAATTGCAAATGGTTTCCTTATTAACGGTCTTTATCAGTTACATGTTGATGTATCTATTTTTAACTTTGAGCAAAATATGAATGCCATAAAATCAAAATGTCCTAGGGATAGTCCTAATGATAGGTATCTATGGCACCTAAGATTAGGTCATATAGCAGAAGATAGGGTTAACAAATTGGAGAAAATTGGGCTATTGAGTCCATTGACTTTCGAGTCATATCCAATTTATGAATCCTATCTTCATGGCAAAATGACTAAGCTCCCTTTTGTAGGACATGGGGAAAGGGCCATGGATCTTCTTGCCCTAGTACATACAGATGTGTGCGGCCCATTTGATGTGCCGGCTAGAGGCAACTTTGTCTACTTCATAACCTTTACCGATGATTTATCTAGGTATGGGTATGTGTATCTTATGAGACACAAGTCTGAAGCATTTAAAAAGTTCAAAGAATTCAGACATGAAGTAGAAAAGCAAATTGGAAAACCCATTAAGGTTCTTCGATCAGATCGAGGAGGTGAATACTTTAGTCAAAAATTTCTGGACTATCTCAAAGAAAATGGCATAGTCTCTCAATGGACTCCATCAGGAACACCTCAACTCAACGGGGTTTCAGAACGGAGGAATCGGACCCTATTAGATATGGTCCGATCCATGATGAGCTTCACAGACCTTTCTAATTTTCTTTGGAGATACTATTTGTTAACTGCAATATACTTACTGAATAGGGTTTCTTCTAAAATCATTCCTACCACACCGTATGAGATATGGCATGGTAAGAAACCAAGTCTGAGTCATCTCAGAATTTGGGGTTGTTCGGCTCATGTCAAAAGACAACAAGCAGGACAAGTTAGACTTTAGGTCCTTTAGAGCTCGATTCATAGGATATCCTAAAGAGTCATTAGGATATTATTTCTACATTCCAGAAGATCACAATGTGATTGTGAGTCGACATGCCATCTTTCTTGAAAAATAGTTTATTCAAGATAGCGGCATTGGAAAGCAGATCAAGCTCGATGAGAAAGTCTCACAAGAGCAATGAGCTAAGGACCAAATGGAACCAAATCAGGTTAAGCCAATCCATACACTACCTCCTCCACCTCATAGATCGAAAAGGATTTTTCATCCCCCTGAGAGGTACTTAGGTACTATTTCAGAGGATGTAGAGGAAACGTTTCTTATAGGTATTGGGGTTCATGGTGATGATCCCAAAATCTATAACGAGGTGATATCAGATATCGACTCCAAGAAATAGTTAGAGGCAATGATGTCAGAAATTGACTCGATGCACTCAAACCAAGTCTGGACCTTGGTAGATCCACCAAAAGGTATAGTACCTATTGGATGTAAATGGATCTTCAAGAGAAAGATTGGTGCAGATGAGAATATGGAGACATTCAAGGCTAGATTAGTGGCAAAAGGTTATAGTCAACGCGAAAGCATTGACTATCAGGATACCTTTTTGCCAGTAGCTATGCTAAAATTCATTCACACATTGCTTGTTGTTGCAGCCTATTTCGATATAAAATATGGCAAATGGATGTAAAAACGACATTCTTAAATGGATATCTTGAGGAAGATATCTATATGGAACAGCCGCTAGGTTTCACTTCCAGTGATGATGATCACAAGGTATGCAAGCTGCAAAGGTCCATATATGGACTTAAGCAAGCATCTCGGAGCTAGAACACTCGTTTTAATGATGTGATCAAAATGTTTGGTTTCATCAAAAATGAGGAGGAGCCATGTGTCTTCAAAAAAGTCAGTGGGAGCGCTGTTGTCTTTCTCATATTGTACGTGGATGACATCCTCCTTATCGAGAATGATATTCCCATGTTGACCATAATTAAAATATGGTTATCTAAAGAATTCTCCATGAAAGACCTAGGAGAAGCATCCTTTATTCTAGGAATTAAGGTCTATAGAGATAGATCGAATAGGATGCTAGGACTTTCACAGAAGATGTACATAGAGGAAGTACTAAAGAGGTTTAGTATGGAAAACTCTAAGAGGGTTTAGTATCCTTCAGGCATGGCATTCATCTTTCCAAGAAGATGTGCCCTAGCACACCTGAGGAAATAGAACGCATGAGCAAGATCCCTTATGCTTCTGCAATAGGGAGCCTCATGTATGCCATGTTATGTACACGACCTGATATAGCCCATGCTGTGAGTGTCACGAGCAGATATCAGTCGAATCCAGATGAAGAACACTGGACTTCTGTGAAATGTATCCTTAAGTACTTAAGAAGAACTAAGGATATGTTGTTGGTCTTTGGTAATGGAGAACTCCAAGTCCAGGGATATACAGACTCGGACTTTATGTTCGATATAGATGATCGAAAGTCGACATCTGAAAGTCTGTTTGTGTGCAATGGTGGAGCTGTCAGTTGAAAAAGTTCCAAACAGACAGTGATAGCAGATTCCATAATGGAAGCAGAATATATTGCTACATCAGAAGCTATGAAGGAAGCATTCTGATACAAGAAGTTTACCGTGGAGATCGTAGTGATGCCATCAGATGCCATTCCTCTGTACTGCGACAATAATGGCACCATAGCCCTTGCTAAGGAGCCGAGGTCTCATCAGAAATCCAAGCACATCGAGCGGCGATACCACCTCATCCATGATTACCTCGAGAAGGGTTACGTCGAGGTCAAGAGAGTCAACTCCGCAGACAATGCGGCAGACCCGCTTACAAAGCCGTTGGGCCAGCAGAAGATCGAAGCCCACTTTGAGAAGATGGGACTTAGATTTGTAGCCAATTGGCTTTAGGTCAAGTGGAGTTTGTTAGATATGTGTGCCCTAGAAGCCAGAATTGGCTGACACTTGTAATACACTTCTAGGGATAAAATTATAATTTTGACTATAAATAATAAAATGGATTATTTTCTATCACATATGTGTATTTAGTGTCTGTGATACATCCTTTGAGTTAATGGTAATGATAATTCTTATTTTCAAGAGTTGAAAATTTAAGACATAAGAATTTTCATTATTAACTCATAAAATGCTCCTGACCATAGGATCATCATGAGGATGGTGATTGATCTAAAAGGTTAGGTGTACAATCGTACTTCTTTGTAGTAGATGAGTCTTGAGTCTACGGTGTAGGAGACATCGGAGTGAGAGTACAAGGTACTCATTAGAGAATGAGAGGCACTGAGCGTGACCACCTCGAGTAGTCATAAGGAAGTCTACCTTCTCGTCGATGACTGACTCGATGCTGCAGTGGTGTGTCTGGTTCTTTGACCTGAGGTGCATCGGCAGTTCATCCTTGAGGGTGTTATAGTTTGACTACACCATGACTCGGTCTCCTAGCCATTCAGAAATCCTGAGGTGTATGTTGGCTATAGCATGTTCATTGTAGGAATTGGATTGCACCAAGATGGAATCTATCTACCTCGGTGGATAGAGGTAGCCCTATGATGATCATGAGAATCAAGTCCATAAGCCCATGGCCATGGTAGAGAGTAAAATAATAGAAAGAGTTTCTATTAAGGTTTTCACATCGGACTTGAATCGAATGATTAAATCATATGATAGAAATTAGGGTTTGACGAGTTCACCTTAACCCTAATCTGATCGGGGCTCAAGATAGAAGAACTTAATCACACAAGTAGCTGCACCGAGAGGTTCATTTTCAGTTTTGATGGGTTGCCACCATATGCTGCTAGGTGTCACTGGTGGATTTTGGGAGCAATTAGAATGATTTAGATGATCGATCATTCTAAGTTGTCTAAATCAGAAGAGTTCTGATCCATCGAAAGGAGTTTTGATGATGTCGATGATGGAGATCATGACATATCCCATTACCATAAAGAACTGAACCTAACTGGGTTATACAAATAAGAGTTTGGATCTGGATATCATCAATTGGACATACCCAATTCAATTGATTTAAATAAGATTCAATTAGGTTCAAGGAAATCGTGCTAGCATACGATTGAGCTTAACATTCTTCTTTTTTTATCATAAAAGTTATCTCGACTGAGCCAAATGAGTTTGTGCTCACTCGGGTATCTTTACTGATCTAACTGAAGCTTGTCCAAGTTAGAAAAGGATTGTCTTAATTTATGAGATAAATTTGAGACAACACCTGCCATTTTTTGTCACCTACTAATTCTTGTACTTTGACTTGGTCAAACATTGACCTTTGACCTTTGGACATCTGTCCATGTATCATGCACTTATTGGAGAGCAGATAGGGGCTTGTCCCCTCTTTGGAAATTGGAAAGAAGGGGGCACACGCCTAGGATGATGGTGTGTGCCCGTGGATAGGAATGCTGGAGTCCCATACGAATGGGACTCCAGGTTGCTTCTTGGTTTCTACTTAGGTGGCCCTTGGGTATCTACTTTGATCAGTCTTGGTGCCATCTAAGAATGAACCTATCGGTCTCTCATCTGATTGGATCAGGTGATGTCATCCCACCAATCAGATTTAGATCTAATTGCATGAAGCAACATGATTGGCTGGGGTGATGCAGCACTGCATGGCGCAGTAGAGTCCATAAAAAGATCCTATCTATGCCCACTTTTAAGAACTCCTCTTCCAAGCTATGCCCCAAGGCTGCCCCTCTCCCTTCTCCATGCCACCATCTGGCCCTCTCCCTTTTCTCCACGCCCAAGGAAGTTGGGCCTTCAGATTAGTGCAAGTCAGGCAAGGAAAGCCTGACGGAAAAGAAAGAAGGCAGCATTGCAGCAGAGACGATGGGTGATCTTCAGAAGAAGTTTTGAAGATTCTCCAAATTAGATCCAGATCTAATTTTTGAAGAAAAGAAAGAGAAGGAGAAGATCTCCAATCTAGCCCGAGTGGATATCGGTAGAGGCGAAGCGCTTGCATGGCTAGATCCAGAACCTCAGGGCTTCGGCAAGATCATCAACGGATAATCAGATTACCCAGAATCAAGGTAAAATTAATTTAGTTTTATTTTCTTATTCATCAAATCATAAAATCAGATCTGAAAAGTGTCAGATTTGATTAGGATCTAAGAGGTGATTTTTGAAATATGCCTCTCGATCCAATCAGATTTGAACAAACCTGACCCCAGAAAATTAGGATTTTTCTTCATGCGCAGCACCCCTACACATCATAAGAACACCCCATCGAATGAGAGAAGAGGGTCTTTAAACCCTACTTTGTTCTTATGACCAGACGGCTAAGGAGAATGCCTTAATCAGAAATACAACTAATCTACGAAAACTAATTAGATCTAAACATATATCTCATATAAAAATTGATCTAATTAAAGCATGTTTTGTATACATCATATCATGCATGTTTTTTAGATCTAAATTATCTCATAATCATCAAAAAAATTAAATTTAAATTTGATCTTATCAAATAAAATTTAATCTAGACCCTATTGTAGAACTATTCTACAACTAGTCTAAACATGCAACTATCATATCTCATATGACTAAATTAAATTAAATTTATTTTCTATTTTTAGATCTGATTATAATATTTATAAGATCAATAAATAGTAAATAATAGATCAAAAAATTATATTTAATCAAATAAAAATTATGATTATACTAGACTATACATAAAACAATTATATTCCTTGTCTGGTTATGTATCTCATACATATTAGATCTAGATTAATTAATTTTAATTTTTTATTTTTTTGATTTTAGATCTAATCACATCTTATGTGATATCTAAAATCACTAATTTATTAAATTAAATTAGATCTAAATAAATTTTATAAGAACCTGGCTCTGATACCAATTGAAGGGAAATCCTGATTTCCCGGGGTCAGGTTTGTTCAGATCTGATTGGATCGAGAGGCATATTTTAAAAAAATTTTCTTAGATTTTAATCAGATCTAATATTTTTTAGATCTAATTTTATGATCTGATAAATAAAAGAATTAAATTAAATTAAATCTTAATTAGTTTTACCTTGATATCGGTAATCTGATTACCCGTTGATGATCTTGCTGATTGTCTGAGGTTCTGGATCTAGCCATGCAAGCACCTGACCTCTATCGGTATCCACTTAGGTTGGATCTGGAGATCTTCTCCTTCTTTATTTTGTCTTCAAAACTCAGATCTGGATCTAACTTGGAGGATCTTTGAAACTCCTTTTGAAGATCTGCTGTCGTCTCTGCAGCAGTGCTACCTTCTTCCTTTCTCGTCAGCCTTTTCTTGCCTGAATCACACTAATATGAAGGACAAGTATCCTTGGGCATGGAGAGGAGAGAGATGGCCTGAAGGTGGCATGGAGAAGGGAGAGGGACAGCCTTGGGGCATGGCTAGGAAAAATTCTATGAAAGTTGGGTGCAGATAGGTCTTTATATAGACCCTGCTGCGCCATGCAGCGCCACATCACCCTGGCCAATGACGTTGCTTCATTCAATCAAATCTAAATTGATTGGTGGGATGACATCACCTGATCCAATTAGATGAGAGACCCATAGATTCATCCTAAGGTGGCGCCTAAGATTGGTCAAAGTCTATAGGTGAGAGTCACCTAGTTTGAATCCAAGAAGCAACTTGGAGTCCCATCCATATGGGACTCCAGGCATCCCTATCCATGGGCGCATGCCATTCTAGGCATGCACCCCTTTCTTTCCAATTTCTATGGAGGGGACAAGCCTCTATCTGCTCTCCAATAAGTGCATGACATATGGGCAGATGTCCAAGGGTCAAAGGTCAATGTTTGACCAAAGTCAAAGGATAAGAATTAGCAGGTGATGACAAATGGTAGGTGTTGTCTTAAATTTTTCTCATAAATTAAGACAACCCTTTTTTGATCTGAACAAGCTCCAGTCAGACTAGATAAAGGTACCTGAGTGAGCACAAACTCATTTTGCTCAGTTGAGATAACTTTTAATGATAGAAAAAGGAGAATGTTAGGTTCAATCGTATGCTAGCATGATTTCCTGGAACCTAATTGAATCTAATTCAAATCAATTGAACTAGGTTAGTCCAATTGATGATATCCAAATCCAAACCCTTATTTGTGTGACCCAGTTAGGTTCAGTTCTATATGATAATGGGACATGTCGTGATCCCTATCATCAACATCATCGAAACTCCTTCTGATGGATCAGAACTCTTCTGATTTAGACAACTGGAATAATCGATCATCTAAATCATTCTAATTGATCCCAAAATTCAATAGTGACACCTAGTAGTATATGGTGGCAATCCATCAAAACTAAAAAAGAACCTCTTGATGTAGCTACTTGTGTGATTAAGTTCTTCTATCTTGAGCTCTGATCAGATTAGGGTTAAGGTGAACTCATCAAATCCTAATTTCTATCATATGATTTAATCATTCGATTCAAGTCCGATGTGAAAACCTTATAGAAACTCTTTCTATTATTTCACTTTCTACCATGGCCATGGGCTTATGGACTTGATTCTCATGATCATCATAGGACTGCTCCTCATCCATCGAGGTAGATAGATTCCATCTTGGTGCAATCCAATTCTTACAATGAACATGCTATAACCAACATACACCTCAAGGTTTGGAATGGCTAGGAGATCGAGTCATGGTGTGGTCAAACTATAACACCCTCAAGGTAAACTGTCGATGCACCTCGAGTCAAAGAACCAGACACACCACTACAGCTTTGAGTCAGTTATCGACGAGATGGTAGACTTTCTTATGACTACTCGAGGTGGTCATGCTCAGTGCCCTCGTTCTCTAACGAGTACCTGTACTCTCACTCTGATGTCTCTACACCATAGACTCAAGACTCATCTACTATAAAGAATTAATTGTACACTAACCTTCTAGATCAATCACCATCCACATGATGATCCTATGGTTAGGAGCATTTTATGAGTTAATAATGAAAATTCTTGTCTTAAATTTTCAACTCTTGAAAATAAGAATTATCATTACCATTAACTCAAAAGATGTATCAGAGACACTAAATACACATATATGATAGAAAATAACTCATTTTATTATTTATAGTCAAGATTATAATTTTGCCCCTAGAAGTGTATTATAAGTGTCAGCCAATTCTGGCTTCAAGGGCACACATATCTAATAAAACCAAGTCAAAAAAATATATATAAACATGCTAGTTCACCAATATGAATTATTTAAGATGGATCCAACTAAATCTATCACTAGCATGTATACAAAATTCATAGATATTATAAATGATTTGAAAAGTTTAGAAAAAGTTTATATTAATAGTGAATTGATAAGAAAGATTCTTAGGTCTTTGCCTAGAACATGGGAAGCCAAGGTAACAGCCATCCAGGAGGTAAAAGATCTAAACACACTACCTCTAGAGGAGCCTATTGGATCCCTGATGACATATGAGCTTGCCATGGATCGACACAATGAAGAGAAAAGCAAGAAGAAGAAAATTGTTGCCTTGAAATCCATGATGACTGAAGAAGAAGATGATCTTTCCATCAGTGATGAGAATGATGAAGACATGGCCCTAGTGATCAGAAAGTTTAAGAAGTTTATGAGAAGAAGAAGGTAGGGATTCAAGAAAAGGAGATTCATTAGAGGGGAAGCTAGTAGGAAGAAAGAGAAAGAAAAGGAGAAGGACTTGTTATGAGTGCAACAAGCTTGGACATTTTAGGGTTGAGTGTCCTCAATTGAAGAAGGCACCTAAAAGAATGAAGAAGAAGATAATGTTGGTAACCTGGAGCAATAGCGACGAGTCAAGTTCAGAGGAAGAAAATCAAAACAAAGCAAACTTGTGCTACATGGCATAAGATGATGAGGTATCCTCCACACTTGACTTAGATTTTACTTTTGATGAGCTTCAAGATGCTTTCTATGACTTAATGAAAGATTTTTAAAAAATAAGTATAAAAAATAAAAATCTTAAAGAAATGATTCTAACTCTTATAAAAGAAAAGGAAGAAGTAATTTATGAGTACAACAAGTTAAAAGAGGAAAACAAAATCTTAAATGATGAATTAGAAAAATTAAAACCATTAGTTGATAAATTTACTTGTAGTTTTGAAAAATTATAAATAATTTTAAATAATCAAAGAGAAGTTTTTGATAAAGCCGGCCTAAAATATAAACCTAAAGACAAGACAGTTTTTAAAGAATTTTTTCACTACACCCACATCTATTAGCACCTCACATATCACTTGCTTTAGCTATAGAAAGGTAGGACACATGACATTTGAGTGCAACACAAGAAAATTCAATGAAAAATAAACTAAAAGAATTTGGATTTCAAAAAGAACCATGACTACTAACCTAAAAGGATTCAAGAAGACTTGGGTATCTAAAACTACCACTTGACTATTTGTGCTGGAATACCTTGCAGTCCAAGGATCTAAATGTGAATGGTACTTGGATAGTGGCTATTTAAGGCATATGTCGGATGATGAGTAATTCATCATCCTAGAAAGAAAGGAAGGAGGAGTAGTCACCTTTGGCGACAACAATAAGAAAAAAATAATTGATAATTATAAAATTCAGGTTACTCCTTCTACCTTCATAGATAATGTGTTATTAGTTGATAACTTAAAACATTATTTGCTTAGTATTAGTCAGCTATGTAATAAAGGTTTTAGTGTTTCATTTGAATCATCTTTATGCAAAGTATCTAGTTCCTTAGATAATAGTTTAAAATTCATTGGATTTACATGTGGCAATATCTATATGGTAAATCTTGATAAAATTATCTAGAAGAGTGGTTAATGCCTAGTTGCAATGAATGCTAACATCAAAGAAACTAGTTGGCTTTGGCATCGTAGATTAGGTCATGCAAGCATGCATACTATATCTAAACTACTTAACAAAGACTTAGTTAAGGGGCTACCAAAATTGAATTTTAAATTTGATCATGTTTGTGATGCTTGCCAATTTGAAAAACAAACTAGGAGGAGTTTTAAATCTAAAAATATAATTTCAACTTCTAGGCCTCTTGAATTGATATATATGGATGTATTTGGACCTATTAGGACTACAAGCCTAGAAGGAAAGATGTATGGTCTTGTCATTGTTGATGATTATTCTTGATTTACATGGGTTTTATTTTTGGCATACAAAGATGAAGCTTTTTTAATATTTTCAAAGTTTTATAAAAAGATAATAAATAAAAAGAACTCAACTATGGTTTGTATCCATAGTGATCATGGCACATAATTTGAAAATAAATATTTGAAGAATTTTGCAATGAATATGGCATAGAACATAACTTTGCTGCACTTAGAACTCCTTAACAAAATGAAGTATAGTTAAAAGAAAAAATAGAATCTTAGTTGATATGGTTCGTACTATGTTGTGTAAAGAAAATCCATCCAAATACTTTTGGGCTGAAGCCATTAATACAACATTTTACATCCTAAATAGTGTTTCTATTTGCCTAATTTTAAAGAAAACCTCCTATGAGCTTTAGAAAGGAAAAAGACCTAATATTAATTATTTTCATATTTTTGGATGTAAATGCTTTCTTCATAATAATGGTAAAGATAACCTAGGTAAATTTGATGCTAAGATAGATGAGGATATCTTTCTTGGATACTCTATATCTAGTAAAGCATATAGGATCTTCAATAAATATTCTTTGGTTGTTGAAGAATCCATTCATGTCATTTTTGATGAAGCTAACAATCAATCTTGGAGAAAGAAAGATATTTTTTATGATGACATAGGAATTCTCGAAGATGGAATGAAGGAGCTAAACTTTGAAGAACAACAACATTTATGACAAAGGTAAATCTACAACAACCACTGAACTAGAGAAGAATGGTGAAAGTGAAATAACTAATGATCATGAAGATCTATCCAAGGAGTGGAGGTATACTCATAATCACCCATGGAAATTGATATTAGGTGATCTTTCACAAGGATTAAGAACTAGATCTTTATTTAAAGATACATTTGATTATCTTGTTTTTATTTCAGAAATAGAACCTAAAAACATAGAAGAAGCTAAAAAAGACTCTAATTGATTGCTAGCTATGCAAGATGAACTAAACCAATTTGAAAGAAACAATGTATGGACTCTTGTAAATAGACCTCTTGATCATCCTATAATTGGCACAAAATGGGTATTTAGGAACAAATTAGATGAATATGGAAATATAGTAGGAAATAAAGCTAGACTTGTTGCTAAGCGATATAATCAAAAAGAAGGGATTGACTTTAATGAAACATATGCTCCTATAGCAAGATTAGAGACTATTAGATTGTTACTTGCTTTTGCTTGCTACATAAACTTTAAATTATTTCAAATGGATATAAAGAGTGCCTTCTTGAATGGTTATATCACTAAAGAAGTATTTGTAGAACAACCATCCAATTTTGAAAAACACTCACCTTCTAACCATGTGTATAACTTAAATAAAGTACTATATGGACTTAAACAAGCACCTAGAGCATGGTATGAGAGATTAAGTTTCTATTACAAAATAATTTTATTAGAGAAAGAATGGACACTATACTATTTTTTTAAAAAATAATAATAAATTTCTTATAGTTCAAATATATGTGGATGATATCATATTCGAAGCTACTAATGAAATTCTTTGTCAAGAGTTTGCAAAGTTGTTGCAGGATGAATTCAAAATGAGCATGATGGGGGAGTTGAACTTCTTCCTTAAGCTTCAAATCAAATAATCAAAGGAACGAATTTTTATTAGTCAAACAAAGTATATAAAGAAAATGCTAAGAAAGTTTGGCATGAAAAATAAAAAAAAAATTGGCACACCAATGAGCCCCTCATGCAAACTCGACAAAGATGAAAATGATAAGAATGTGAATGAAAAGCTCTACAGAGCTATGATAGGATCTCGACTCTATTGAACTGCAAGTAGACCCGATATACTATTTAGTATTTGCATGTGTGCTAGATTTTAATCTAATCCTAAGGAATCTCATTTACTTGCTGTTAAACAAATTTTTAGATATTTAATCTACACACAAAACTTAGGACTATGGTACTCAAAATAATTCTCCATTGAACTGATAGGATACACTGATGCTGATTATTGAGGATGTAGAATAGATAAAAAAGTACTAATGGCATCTGCCAATTTCTAGGATTGAACTTAATTTCTTCGTATAGCAAGAAGCAAAACTCTATAGCACTATTAATGGTTGAGGCCGAATATATTGCTGTAGAGAGTTGCTGTGCTCAAATACTATGGATAAGTAACAACTCAAAGATTTTGGAATTAAGCAAAATAAGATACCCATTATGTGTGATAACACTAGTGACATAAACTTGATAAAAAATCTTATTCAACATTTAAGAACTAAGCATATTAAAATTAGACATCACTTCATAAAAGATCATGTTCAAAATAATAACATAATGCTTGAATTTGTATCAACTAAAAATTAACTAGCTGATATTTTTATAAAATCTTTAAATGAAGATAGATTTTTAAAAATCAGAGGTAAACTTGGAATATGTGATCCTCTATAAATGTGTTTAATCTTGAATTTATTGAATTATATTTTGTCTTCTTTTACCATTCTAAACACCCCTAATTCAACCTTGAAGGATCAAGAAAAGTCAGCATGAAAACCTTTTTTATTCTGATTTTCCTCTCATCTCCGAGACATCTTGATTTATAAACAAGACCTCTCGGGTATGTTCCGAGAGCTCTCGATTGTGTTTTGAGACCTCTCGCTTCATATGCGAGAGCTTTCAATTTTTCGAGATGTCTCATCTTCAAGATGAGAGCTCTCAAATCTCGCAGGGCACTTTTTTAAGTGGACCTTTGAGAGGCCCCCTTTCTCATTCATTCTTTTCATTCTCCAAGACCTCTCCCCCAAAACTCTCTTAAACCCTCATCAACTCCAAACCTCTTGAATCACTGTTCCATTATCCATTTCGTCCGAATCCGAGAACCCCATGGCTCCAAAGAGGAAGATAACCACTACCCAAAGACAGTCTATCACTCTTTCGATCAAAGCTAGGGCAAAGCTGCAACATGACATATCTCAAGCATCTCCATCCACCCCTTCTTCAAGGTCTCGACTATTCATTGCCATGAGGATAGTTCCATCGGGTTAGAATGTTGATATTGGGTACCTAGACAAGGAAAACTTTTGGATTTGATCGTGGCTAAGGCAACAAGGATGGGAGAAGCTTTGCCACCTTGAGGTAAATGTCCATCTAGACCTCATTAGGGAGTTCTTTGAGAATATTAATTTTGAGAGAGAGTCTAGTGTAGAGTCAACAGTAAAAGGAGTTCACATCTCTTTGGATGAGAGGAAATTAGGGCTTCTTTTGCAAGTACCTAGGACTGGAATATGCTATTTGAATCTATCTAACAAAAGTGAAGTATTAAAATGTGTTTTGGAAAGGTAGAATGTAGATGAGAATCAACAATTGGTTTCAAATCATCTTTCGGTGGAAATGAGATTGCTGCATTGCATAGTGAGTCATATAATTTTCCCAAAAGTCGGAAGGCATGACTTGGTAGGCAAAAAGGAACCAGCTATTATGTATTACCTAGTAATTAGGACACCTATAAATTTCCCATTTCTGATCCTACAATAGTTAAAAGAGACTACAAACAAGAGCAAGGTGTGTCTACCTTATGGGATGATTTTTACTCTGATCTTCAAGGATTTTCATGTCAATCTAAATGATGAAGATTTTAAGAAATTAACACACACAGACTACATGAATGAGGAAACTTTGAATAGAATGAAGTTTGTGAAGAAGGATGATAGGTGGGTGAGGGCAAAAGAAGAAACTGCTACTAAGAATGAGCTTGAGGAGCACAAGCTTCCATTTCCTCCACCCTCACCCTCTGCAGCTGGACCTTCATTCACCACACCAGGGTCTCCACATACTCCACAAGGGCCACCAAGTCAATTTCCTACACCTCCCTTTGTTTTTGACCAAGAAAGTTTCATTGATCTGCTCTCCAGTGTGAAGCATCAGTTATTGGTGAGTATTGAGGAACAAAAGATATCCTTTGAGGGACAAACTAAAATGCTTAGCCAACAAGTTAGCAGTTTATCACAAAGACTTGAAATCCTGAAGAAGGAACAGCATGGATCGTTGACTCAGGTGGAGCTTTTGATAAGTGAGACTATCAAGATTGGAATAAGACTAGAGGAGAACATCATCACCCAGTACACTACTGCTGAAGTCTTCATCTCATCATTGTGGCAGATTATGGATAGCCTTGGATCTCGGACTCCATCCACTTCTCGACCCTACCATCTCCTCGACCTGCACCTCACTTATCATCCTCTAGACCTAAATCTTCCTCTAAACCAATCATAGAGTTCCTCTCTAACGAGGAATAGGTCTAGTTCTTTCTACTTATTTTTTTTATGTTTCTCGATGTACCTTTGGTGTATATTGGTATAGATCTCCTCTTTTGTAAACCAATATACAATTTTGTCATTGTAATTTCAACTTTCTAAAATACAATCAAATTTTCTTAATTATATTCTTATCTCCTTATCATAATTATTTTTACTTTCTTACATTTGTGTGATTTTGATGTTCACGAAAAGGAGAAAAAAAATAAGAGAAAAAGTTTAAGGGAGAAAGAATGAATTTCTTAACCGCATATTAAAAAAATTATTAAGTAATACTAATTAATCTCATTCAAATCAAAAGAGCACATATTAAGGGAGAGCATTGTTAATACATTATGTATATCATTAGAAACTTGAGTTCTTTTAAAATTGAGCATGTCATATTCTTTCATTCATTGATACATGGTATATATATCCCTTGCATTATTTTTATGAAATGCTTGATGTTTTGTCGTCATCAAAAAGGGGGAGATTGTTGACTCCCTAAGTAATTTTGATGATGACCAAACATTAAAGCAAATGTTTACTAATATATTTTATTTTAAATATTCAAATGTTAGAAGAAAGAGAGCTCTTTGAATTAAACAAGGATGATACAAAGTGCAATACAAATCAAGATCAAACCCCCTCGTTTGGTGGCAAAATTCCTTCAAAATAGCCTTGGAAGAATTTTGAGATGTCTCCTGAATTTTCAAAAGGTCTCATGGAGTCTGGCAAGGTGAAACAAGGTTTTGAAATGATTTCAGAAGGTCTCAAGTGAAACTCGAGACGTCTCATTCTTAGAAAATAGAAACTTCATTTCTACGTTCTGAGAGTGAGAGGTCCTGCAAGATTCTCGAGAGGTCTCGTGGTTTTGGCAAGGCATCTCATTCAAAATTGAGAGCTCTAGATCTCAGATGACTTTTTTTTTTAGAAAGTAGTTTTTTGAGTGACTGAAAGCGAGTGGCCTCCTGATCAAACTGAAAGGTCTTGAAATTGGATGAGAGGTCTTGAGACAAATCGAGAGATCTCGAGACACAGTGATAACTTTTCAATGGACTGTTCTAGATTTATTTTTCTTATCTCCAATGGCTAGTTTCTGCTCTCCAATGGTCGGATTCAACCTTTTCTAGACTCGAATCATATCTAGATTAAAGAAAATGCTCCAGATATAAAAGAAAGAAGATGCACTTTCTGGGTGAACTAAGAAAAATGAGAGAAATAATACGAGCATCCTATTTTTCAATGAGCAACCTTTTCATTCAAGTTCTATCAAGCATTAAAAAGCCCTCAAGTGCAATAACTCCAAGCAGTCAAAGAGACATTCAACAAACTGCAACGACAACCATTCTACTCATTTAAAGGGGCAATCTCTATGGTATAATCTTTCTTTCCTTTTTCATATACATGGTTTCAGTAGGGACTAAAACTTGGAATTTGGGATTTTACTCCCCATTGTTTGGTTTATATTGCTTTGTCTGATTCTTGTAAGGATTGTGGTTGGTGAACCTAGGAGAAAATCAATTGGGTTTTGGAATAGTGTATTTGAAAAAACTATCTGACTGTAATCTTGAGGGATTATAGTAAAATTCTCAAGAGTCTTGCTTAAAAAATGGATGTAGGTGCTGAGAGTGCACTGAACCACTATTAAAATTTTTTGTTTGTATGTGTGCTCTTATCTCTTGCATTTCTTAGCTCTCACATCTCACTCACATAGCATTCAAATAGTTTACATTACACATTTCTATTTTAAATTAAAAAAACCCAATTCACCCCCTCTCTCGGGTTGTGTAGCTAGGCAACATGATCTTTATTATTACAGAATTATACCCTTTGAACTTAAGAATGCACGTGCTACCTATCAACACCTGATGAACAAGATCTTCAAAGAGCAGATCAGCCATAATTTGAAGGTCTATATGGATGACATGTTAGTCAAAAATCAATGTTTAATAAATCATATTTCTGACCTTAAGGAGACTTTTAACACACTCCAAAAGTATGAGATATAGCTGAATCCAATCAAATGTACGTTCGGAGTAATCTTGAAAATGTTCTTATGATTTATGGTGTCAAGATGTGGCATCAAGGCAAATCCTAAGAAGATTAGAGCTATCCAAGAAATGACTGCACCAAAAATAATAAAAAATATTCAATGCCTGACAGAAAAGGTTGTGGCTCTAAATCGATTCATCTCAAGATTAGCTGAATGTTGCATGCCCTTCTTTCAAGTGCTCAAGCAGCCCAAGAACTTTTGTTGGAATTTTGAATGTCAACGGGCCTTTAAAGAGTTATAGAACTCAGCTCACCTCCTCTCCTTGTCAAACCTGAACCTGGCAAAGAGTTGTTCTGATATCTAGTGGTATCTATAGATGGTGTGGTACTCCCAAGCCTTGGGAGGCTATGGGAGAAGCTAAGTTGTTGGCTCTAGAGATTCTAGGATAGGTGTTGTCCTAGGGCTAGGATAGGAGTTGTTCTAAGATAGAGGCAGTGTGTAGCCCTCCATGGGCTTGAGGTCTAGGTGTTGAGGATCTTGAGGGGCTTAGTTGGTGCTTCGGAGATCAAGACACAAGGTGGAGCAAGAAATCAAAGCTGAAAAATGAAGACTATAGAGAAGAAGCTTTTCTATAGGTTAGCTGGTTCAGTCTAAAACTAGATTGGCTAAATCTCAATGAGCAAACCAAATAAAAAGATGCATTCGAGACTACAAGCATGGTACACAATTGGATCGGCTCCATCTAAAATTGAGCTAACATAATCTCAGGTTAGTTGACTCGATGCTGAGACTGAGTCGGCTCAGTGCACGAGTAGAGTTACACGAGGATCTATTTGGGGTTAGGATAAGAACTTGTCCTAGGGGTCTTAAGATCTGGTTTGAGAGGTCTTAAGAAGGCTAACTCATGTATGGGTCGGGTTTAGATTCAGGGGATGAGAGCATGTGAGACATGGGTGTACATGGGCTTGGTGAGTGCTTTTATGTTGGCCTAGAAATGTTTTTGAGCTGGGATTTATTAGGATTCATGTAGGAACCCTAGGATATATAAACCTGGGTATTGTAACTTTTACAATAAGAGTGGAATATAATTAAGCTTTTTTTCTTTACTCTCTTCTCTCTTCTCTCTGGTTCCAACACTAAAATCCTAGATTCCATCATCTTCTCTCTTTTTTCTTAGATCTTCTTCAGTTTGCTGGATTAACACCTAGATTCATGCAAGAGGTCGCTTTTACAGCAGTGGTTCCAAGCAGCCATAGGTACCCGACTAAGCATGAAGGAGGAAGAAGATCAGATTCAGCAGAGATTAGCATTGAGGTTCAGATCTAAAGCTTTTCTCCAGGGTTCGTGAGGAAAGAAGTGATCTAAGGGCTGCTATCCACCATCCCTAGTCAAGGTAATTTTTAGATCTATCTATTAGCTATTTTTTATTTGGTTTGATCATAGAGAACAATGGGTTGATGGTAGGTTTAGAGAAGTTTGACAGTAAGAGAGTTTCACGATGTGGAAGGTTAGGATGGAGGATCTGCTAATTTAGATGAGGTTGGATTCGACCTTGAAGGATAGGTCGGAGGAGATGATAAATAAGGAGTGAACATCTTCGGAGAAAAGGATGTGTGGCATGATTAGGGCTTGTCTAGTAGATAAGATTTTATATGGTGTGTTGGAGGAAAAGACACCCAAAAATTTATGGTCGAGGTTACATCAGTTGTATATGGTAAGGAATACGTGCAACAAGTTGATGCTAAAGGAACAACCATACAGCATTTAGATGCAGGATGGTGAAGATGTTGTGGAGCATATTCAGCAGTTTGATCAGATGAGCATGGACTTGCTCAACATAGGGATAGATCTCGAAGAGAAGGACAAAAGTTTATTGCTGCTATGTTCGCTAGCCAGGAGTTTTGATCAGTTGGTGACTACACTACTATATGGGAAGGAGACACTGGTGTATAAGGAGATCATATCAGTGCTAAGGTCCAATGAGCAGCAAGAATGGATGATGAAGAGGGAGGTCTTCCATGAGTGTCTTATGATTATAAAGAGGCTTAGGAATGGAAAGAAGAAGGGCGTGCATAGAGGCAGCAAGGGATCCAACAGATGCTTCAAGTATGGTGAAGCAGGATACTTTAATCAAGAATGTCTGCTTTGGATGAAGTGCAAGGGAAGAGAAAACTTGGATTCCATTAGCTCAGTCACTAAGAGTGAAGAGTCAAATGAGCTCTTGGTCATCTCGGAGGAGCATGCGGGGTGCAGTGTATCTGAGATAGCTTCGGAGGGGTTTGTAGAGTGCAAAAAATTTGAAGGAGCAGCGTCGGTATTCGAGGAGCAGTGGTAGGTTTAGCAGTGCAGCATTGGATGGTTGACCTCAGGTAGCTCAGGTATAGAGTCAATTACTACAGCAACAGGAGGACTTCAGTTCTAGATGGAGCACCGAGCTGAGGTGGCTTCATAGATGGAGGAAGAAGTGACACAAGTTCAAAGTGGAGGGGTGCAGAAGGAGGAGCTATATCCCAGCACCAGTTTTGGGGTTGTGCAGATCCAGGTGGAGCGGATTGTATAGGAAGGCAGGCGTGGCTTTGAGAGGACTGTATCAAGTGGAGCATTAGGATTTGCAGTGAGTGCCAGTACAAGAATGCTGCATGATCTCTAGGAAAGTCTAGGATAATTGATATAGCTGCCAAGTAGAAGGATATTTACAACTTTAAAGGTGGTGCAGAGGAGCAAGCCAAGATCTTTAACGGTGGAGGTAGTCATCTCAAAGGCCTCAAAGAAAGCTCAAAAGCTAAAGAAAGATGGCGGTGGCAATGTGAGCACAAGAAGCTGTCAGGACATGTAGGGACAATAGTATCATGCAGGAGGATGTTGCCAGGTGTGCCAAGACTTGGGCACACCAAGATGGAGATTGTAGATGGTGTGGTTCTCCCAAGCCTTGGGAGGCCATGGGAGGAGCCAGGGTGTTGGCTCTGGAGATTTTAGGATAGGTGTGGTCCTAGGGTCGGACAGGAGTTGTCCTTGGATGGAGGTGGTGTGTAGACCTCCACGGGCTTGAGGTCCAGGTGTTGAGAAACTTGAGGGACTTGGTTGGTGCTTTGGAGACCTGAGACGGTAGGTGGAGCAATGAACCAAAGCCAGAGAATAAAGATTATAGAGAAGGAGCTTTTCTATAGGTTAGCTGGCTTAGTCTGAAATTGGGGGCTAAGTCTTAGTAGACAAGCCAAATAGAAAGGTGCATTTGGGACTACAGGCATGGCATGCAATTGGATCAACTCAGTTTTGGATTGTAGGCACGGCATGCAACTATTAGATATGTGTGCCCTAGAAGTCAGAATTGGCTGACACTTGTTATACACTTCTAAGGGCAAAATTATAATTTTGACTATAAATAATAAAATGAATTATTTTCTATCATAATATGTATTTAGTGTCTGTGATACATCCCTTGAGTTAATGATAATGATAGTTCATATTTTCAAGAGTTGAAAATTTAAGACATGAATTTTTGTTATTAACTCATAAAATGCTACCGACCGTAGGATCATCATGAGGATGGTGGTTGATCCGAAAGGTTGGTGTACAATCACTTCTTTATAGTAGATGAGTCTTGGGTCTATGGTGTAGAGACACCAAAGCGAGAGTATAGGTACTCGTTAGAGAACGAGGGTACTGAGCGTGACTACCTCCAGTAGTCATTAGGAAGTCTACCTTCTCATCGATGACTAGCTCGAAGCTGCAGTTGTATGTTTAGTTCTTTGATCTGAGGTGCATCGATGTTCATCTTGAGGGCGTTATAGTTTGACTATACCATAACTCGGTCTTCTAAACATTCAAAATCCTGAGGTGTATGTTGGCTATAGCATGTTCAACATAGGAATTGGATTGCACCAATAGAAAATCTATCTACCTCGGTGGATGAGGAGTAGCCCTATGATGATCATGAGAATCAAGTTAATAAGCCCATGGCCATGATAGAGTGAAATATAGAAAGAGTTTCTATTAAGATTTTCATATTGGACTTGAATCGAATGATTAATCATATGATGGATATTAGGATTTGATGAGTTCAGCTTAACCCTAATCCGATCGAAGCTCAAGATGGAGGAACATAATCACATAGATAACTGCACCGAGAGGTTCATTCTCAGTTCTGATGGGTTGCCACCATATACTACTAGGTGTCATTGGTGCATTTTGGGAGCAATTAGAATGATTTGGATGATCGATCATACTAGTTGTCTGAATCAGAAAAGTTCTGATCCATCGGAAGGTGTTTCGATGATGTCGATGATAGAGATCATAACATATCCCATTACCATACGAAACTGAATCTAACTTGGTCACACAAATAAGGGTTTGGATCTGGATATCATTAATTGGACTAACCCAGTTCAATTGATTTGAATAAGATTCAATTAGGTTCAAGGAAATCATGCTAGCACACGATTGAGCCTAATGTTCTCCTTCAACAATCATTAAAATTTATCTCGACTCAGCCAAATATGTTTGGGCTCACTTAGGTATCTTTACTTGGTCTAACTAGAACTTGTCCAGATCAGAAAAGGGTTGTCTTAATTTATGAGATAAATTTGAGACAACACCTGCCATTTTCCGTCATCTGCTAATTCTTATCTTTTGACTTTGGTCAAATGTTGACCTTTGACACTTAGACATCTACCCATATGTCGTGCACTAATAGGAGAGAGATTTAATCTTTATCCACCTGCTAAAAGAAGAAAAGGGAGGGGGTGCATATCTAGGGAGGTGTGCACCCAAGGATTATGATGCCTGGAGTCCCATACAGATGGGACTCCAGGTTGCTTCATGGAATAAACTTAGGTGGCACCTAAGACTCTACTTTGATCAGTCTTGGCACCACCGAAGGATGTTGGAGAGGGGCTCTCATCTAATTGAATCAGGTGATGTCATCTCATCAATCAGATTTAGATCTGATTGCATGAAGAGACGTGATTAGCAGGGATGATGTGGCACTGCATGGCGTAGTGGGGTCTATATAAATCCTATCTACGCCTAGGTTTCAAAAGTTCTTCCCTTGCTAATGCCACATAGCCCCTCTCTCCTCTTCTTCATGACTACCTCTAATCTTCTCTCTCCTCTTCACACCCAAGAGGCTTTGGGCTTCAGTTTGGTACGATCCAGGCAAGAGAAAGACAACTAGAAAGGAAGAAGGCAAAACTGCTGCAAGAGATGACATCGGATCTTCAAAAATTATTTTGAAGACCTTCAAGATTAGATTCAGATCTGATCTTTGGAGGATAGATTGAGAAGGAGGAGATCTCCAGATCCTATCCAAGTGGATATCGATAGAGGCCAGACGATTGCGTGGCTGTATCCAGAATCTCAAGTAATCAGCAAGATCATCATAGGGTCATAGGATTACCCAACAATAAAGTACAAATTAAATCTAATTTAATTTATTTTTATTTTATTTATTAGATCCATCTAATCAGATCTAAAAGGTATCAAATCTAATTTAGATCTAAGAAAATTTTTTTTTAAAATATTCCTCTTGGTCAAATCAGATCTGAACGAATCTGATCCGAGAAATAGAATTTTTTCTTCAACTGATATCAGAGCAAGATTTCCATAAATAATCTAGATTTGATTTTAATTTATTTTTGATTTTATAATTAGGTGATTTTAAATATCACATGAGATGTGATTAGATCTAAAATTAAAATATTAAATAATATAGATCCAAGTTGTATGAGATGCATGACTAGTTGTAGAATAGAATTATTCTATGTATAGTCTTGCATGATCATAATTTAATTTAATTAGTTATAATTTTTAGATCTATTTATTTATTATTTTTTAATATTATAAATATTATAATAAGATCTAAAAAATAAAAAATAAAATTATTTAATTTTTATTTATATGAGATATGATGAATGCATGTTTAGACTAGTTATAGAATAGTTCTACATAATTGTCTAGAATAGAATTTATTTTGATAAGATCAATTTAAATTTAATTTTTTTGATGATTATGAGATAATTTAGATCTAAAAATATGCATGATATGATACATGAAGATGTATGCACATGTTTAAAGTTAGATCAATCTTATATATGAGATATATGATGTAGATCTAACTAGTTTTATAGTTTTCACATTTCTGATTAAGGCGTTCTCCTTGACCGTCCGATCATAAGAATAAAGTAGGATTTAAATGCCCTCTCCTCCCATTCGATAGGATGTTCTTATGATGAGTAGGGGTGCTGTGCATTCATCCTTAATCAAAAATTTAAAAATTTATTTTCTATAAAATTCTAGATCCTGAAATCCTAGGTTTTTATTTATATTTTTTGTTTATAAACCCTAAACTTAATTAAAAATTAAGATTATGAAATATGTTAGGTCTAAAATTGAGAATTTCAGATCTAAGATATATTCATAAAATTGGGTTCGGACTTGGGTAGCTCAATTAGGTCTAAGCAGCTGATCAAATCGAATCAAGAGTTGGTTAAATGGGATCAATAGTGCTTAAATTGACCAGCCTAATAGGATTAAGTCTAGATCAAGATCGAATCACATGAGTGATTGATCAAGCTAAGACTTAATTATGCTCAGTGGCTAGAGTCTAGATTGTAAGCTAATCTGATTGGTTCTAGCTCAACAATTTGATGTCTAAGGTAAGTTTGGCAGATATGATCGACTGATTTTTAATTGGGAGCTACTCAACTTGAATGCATTCTTAAGGAGTTAATGACATATCCCTTCCACCGGTCTCACTTATCTAACCATATTTGTCGACCCAGTCTTGATCTAAGGTGGTTAATAATCCGAGGTAACCCATGCCACTAGGTTAGTCATAATTGTTATGGCTATTGTAAGTCAAGTTTAAAGAGACCTAAATCAAATCTTTCTAAGAAAAGATTAAGTCTAAGGTCTTCCACTATTGTAGATATGCGGGCCCTTTCCAGGGTTGATTATTCTTGGCTGGTCACAGTGGTTTAGTTAAACCGAAAAGAGGCAACCATGTCTATTAGGCATTGGATGCTATGAGCTGGAGGATAGATTGGGCTTAATATTTTGGATATGGTGAGAGATCTAATTAGAAATTCAATCTGTGTAAATTATGGGTCTGACTTAACTAAGGAGTAAATCAATATTTCAGACATGGTGAGATTTATGAATTAGAGATCAAGTTTGGGTGCACCATGATTAAAGAATCATTGGACAAGATTTGTTCACTCATTGGCTAATCCATCATCAATAACTGTTAGATGAGGTGATGAGTCAGTTGGTGGGACTGCACCACCCACTTGAAATCATTAATCATAAAGATTTTTGCATCTCTACAAAGAAAGTGTAGGGATTTGAGAAAATAGTGGGAGCTAATTTATTTAAAAATAAAATCCCTAAATAAATTGGTTAACTCTTAATTATAAAATCTAACTAGAAACTTTGACTCTCTACAAAAAAATGTCTGCATCCAACCCACTAGCCCGTATCCTGGACACCCATAGATTGACCAGACCCAATTACAAGGATTGGCTCTAAAACTTCAAAACCGTTTTGAGTTCTGAGATATTAACTCATGTATTGAACTAGGATCCCCCTATCTTACCAATCCATCTATTCATTGAACAGAGAGCGTCTCTCAGCAAATGGACAGATGAAGATAACAAGATCAGATACTACATGTTGGGCTCGATGTCTGATGAGCTTCAGCACCAACATGAAGATATCAAGATTGTGCACCAAATATTGGCTCACCTGCAAGAGTTGTTTATTGAATAGAGTCGTGCAGCCAAATATCAGGTCACTAAACAACTTTTTCAGGCTAAGATGTGTGATGGACAGTCAGTTCAAGATCATTGTTTGATGATGATCAAGGACTTAAAAGTGCTTGAGAAGCTTGGAGTGAAGTTAAATCAGGATCTGCAGAATGACATAATTCTGCAATCCTTGACTGATGCATATGGGTAATTCATCATGAACTACCATATGCATAAACTTCAAAGTACTCTGGTCGAACTTATGAACATGCTGGCTACTACTAAGCTTTCTATGAAAGGTTCTAAAGGCTCAGTGCTTGCTATGGAACAGACTTCTTCCAAAAGAAAGTCTTTTGGAAAGAAGAAAAAGTCTATAAAAAAGTAAAAGGTGGAAGGTGGAAAGAAGAAAAAGGCAGAGCTGAAGAAGAAGGCCACTGACAAAGAAAAGTGTTTCTATTGTAACACAAACAGCCACTGAAAGTGGAACAGTCCTATTTACCTGACTATCTTGAAGAATAAGAAGGATGAAAGTCCTTCTGGAGGTATGCTCGTTATTGAATCTTACCTTACAATTTCTTCTACATCCAGTTGGGTGCTTGACTCTGGTTCTAGTGCTCATTTATGCACTTTCATATAGGATCTTGAGGATAGCAGGAGGCTGAGGGATGGTGAGATGATCCTACGCATCGAAAATGGAGCAAGAGTTGCTGCTGTAGCCATGGAAACCTACCCTCTTCGACTACCGTTTGGCTTAGATTTAGTACTTAGAGATTGTTACTATGTGCCTACTGCAAGCAGAAATTTGATTTTTATTTCATGTTTGGCATAAGAAGGCTATGTAATTAGTTTTCTTAAGGACCATTATAATATTCTTCATGAAAGAAACAAAATTGCAAGTGGTTTTCTCATTAATGGTCTTTATCAGTTATATATTGATGTATCTATTTTTAATATCGAGCAAACTGTGAATGCCATAAGAACAAAATGACCCAAAGATAGTCAAAACGATAAGTATCTATGGTACCTTAGACTAGGTCATATAGCAGAGATAGGATAAACAAATTGGAGAAAATTGGGCTACTAAGTTCGTTGACTTTTGAGTCATATCCAATTTGTGAATCTTATCTTCATGGCAAAATGACTAAGCTTTTTTTTTTTAGGACATGGGGAAAGGGCCATGGATTTACTTGCCCTAGTACATACTGATATGTGCAGCCCATTTGATGTGCTGGCTAGAGGCAATTTTGTCTACTTTATAACCTTCACCGATGATTTGTCTCAATATGAGTATGTGTACCTTATGAGACACAAGTCTGAAGCTTTTGAAAAGTTCAAAGAATTCAGACATGAAGTTAAAAAATAAACTAAAAAACCCATTAAGATTCTTCAATCAGATCAAGGAGGTGAATACCTTAGTCGGGAATTCCTTGACTATCTTAAGTAAAATGGCATAATCTCTCAATGGACTTCACCTGGAACACCTCAACTCAATGGGGTTTCAGAACGGAGGAACCAGACCCTATTAGATATGGTTCGATCCATAATGAGCTTCATAGACCTTCCTAATTTTCTTTGGAGATATAGTCTGTTAACTGCAATATACTTACTGAATAGAGTTTCCTCTAAAACCATTCCTACCACACCGTATGAGATATAGCATGGTAAGAAACCAAGTCTGAGTCATCTCAGAATTTGGGATTGTCTGGCTCATGTCAAAAGACAACAAGCGGACAAGTTAGACTTCAGATCCTTTAGTGCTCGATTTATAGGATATCCTTAAGAGTCATTAGAATATTATTTCTACTTTCTAGAAGATCATTATGTGATTGTGAGTAGGCATGCCATCTTTTTTGAAAAATAGTTTATTCAAGATGGTGACATTGGAAAGCAGATCAAGCTTGAGGAGAAAGTCTCACAAGAGCAACGAGCTAAGGACCAAATGGAACTAAATCAGGTTGAGCTAATACAATCACTACCTCCTCCACCTCGTAGATCAGAAAGGATTTTCTGTCCTCTTGAGAGGAACTTAGGTACTATTTTAGAAGAAATAGAGAAAATATTCTTCGTAGGTAATGGGATTCATGATGATGATCCCAAAACCTATGATGAGACGATATCGAATATCGACTTCGAGAAATGGTTAGAGGCAATGAAGTCAAAAATTGACTTGATGCACTCAAACCAAGTCTGGATCATGCTAGATCCACCAGAAGGTATAGTAACTATTGGGTGTAAATAGATCTACAAGAGAATGATTGGTGTAGATGGGAATGTGGAGACATTCAAAGCTTGATTAGTAAAAAAAGGGTATAGTCAACGTGAAGGCATTAACTATCAGGATACCTTTTCGCCAATAGGTATGCCAAAATCCATCTGCACATTGCTTCCTATTACAGCCTATTTCGATTATGAAATATGACAAATGAACGTGAAAATGACATTCTTAAATGGATACCTTGAGAAAGATATCTATATGGAACAGTCGCTAGATTTCACATCCAGTGATGCTGATCACAAGATATGCAAGCTGCAAAGGTTCATATATGGACTTAAGCAAGCATCTCGGAGCTGGAATACTCATTTAAATGATGTGATCAAATTATTTAGTTTCATCAAGAATGAGGAGGAATCAGGTGTCTTCAAAAAGGTCAGTAGGAGCGCTATTATCTTCCTCGTATTGTATGTTGATGATATCCTCCTTATTGGGAATGATATTTTCATATTGACTATAGTTAAAATGTGGTTATCCAAAGAATTCCCCATGAAAGACCTAGGAGAAGCATCCTTTATTCTAGAAATTAAGATTTATAGAGATAGACCGAATAGGATGTTAGGACTTTCACAGAAGATGTATATAGAGGAAGTGCTAAAGAGATTTAGCATGGAAAACTCTAAGAGGGGTTTAGTATCCTTTAGACATGGCATTCATCTCTCCAAGAAGATGTGCCCTAGCACACCTGACGAAATAGAACACATGAGCAAGATCCCTTATGCTTCAGCAATAGGGAGCCACATGTATGCCATGTTATGTACACGACCTGATATAGCTCATGCTGTGAGTGTCAAGAGCAGATATCAGTCGAATCCAGACGAAGAACACTGGACTTCTGTGAAATGTATCCTTAAGTACTTAAGAAGAACTAAGGATATGTTCTTAATTTTTGGTAATAAAGAACTCCAAGTCTAGGGGTATACAGACTCAAATTTTATGTCCGATATAGATGACGAAAGTCGACATCTGAAGTCTGTTGTGTGTGCAATGTGGAGCTGTCAGTTGAAAGAGTTCCAAGCAAAGTGATAGCAGATTCCACCATGGAAAAGCAGAATAATATAGCTGCATCAGAGGCTGCAAAGGAAGCATTCTGGAACAAGAAGTTTGCTGCAGAAATTGGAGTAATGCCATCAGATTGCCATTCCTCTTTTACTGCGACAACAATGGCGCCATAGCCCTTGCTAAGAGCCGAGGTCTCACCAGAATCCAAGCACATTGAGCGGCGAATCATCGTCATCCAGGCGATTATTACCTTGAAAAGGTTACGTTGAGGTCAAGAAGTCAACTCCGCAGATAATGTGGCAGACCCACTTCAAAGCCGTTGGGCCAGCAGAAGATCGAAGCCCTCTTGAGAAGATGGGACTTAGAATTGTAGCCAATTGGCTTTAGGACAAGTGGGAGATTGTTAGATATTGTGCCCTAGAAGCAGAATTGGCTGACACTTGTATACACTTCTAGGGGCAAAATTATAATTTTGACTATAAATAATAAAATGATTATTTTCTATCAAATGTGTATTTAGTGTCTGTGATACATCCTTGAGTTAATGTAATGATATTCATATTTTCAAGAGTTGAAAATTTAAGACATGAATTTATTATTAACTCATAAAACAGCTCCGACGCTAGGATCATCAGAGGATGGTGGTGATCCAGAGGTTGGTGTAACATCGCTCTCTTTTAGTAGATGAGTCTTGGTCTCTATGTGGAGGACACCGGAGGAGAGTATAGGTACTCTGTTAGAGAACGAGGGCACTGAGCTGACCACCTCAGTAGTCATTAGGAAGTCTACCTTCTCTCATGACTGACTCGAAGCTGCAGTTAGTGTGTTGTCTTTGATCTGAGATGCATCGACAGTTCACTTGAGGGGTTATAGTTTGACTAACCATTACTCGGTCTCTAAGCATTATAACCCTGAGGTGTATGTTGGCTTGACATGTTCATTTAGGAATTGGATTGCACAAGTGGATCTATCTACCTCGGTGGTAGAGGAGTAGCCCTATGATGATCATAGAATCAAGTCTAAAGCCCATGGCCATGATCAGAGTGAAATAATAGAAAGAGTTTCTATATAGATTTTCATATATGGACTGAATCGAATGATTACATCATATTGAAGAGATAGGATTTGACGAGTTCACCTTAACCCTAATCGATCGGGCTCAAGATAGAAGAACTAATCACACAGTAGCTGCACCAAGAGGTTCACATTCAGTCTGATGGGTTGCCACCATATACTCTAGGTGTCACTGGTGGATTTTGGGAGCAATTAGAATGATTTGATGATCGATCATCTAGTGTTCGAATCAGAAAGTTCTGATCCATCGAAAGGAGTTTCGATGATGTCTATGATAGAGATCATGACATATCCCATTACCATACAGAACTGAACCTAACTGGGTCACACAAACAAGGGTTTGAATCTGGTGATCATCAATTGAACTGATCTAGTTCAATTGATCTGAATGAGATTCAATTAGGTTCAAGGAAATCGTGCTAGCACTCGATTGAACCTAACGTTCTTCTTTTACTATCATAAATAAGTTATCCTGACTGAGCCAAAGGAGTTTGTGCTCAATCAGAGGCCTTCATATGGTCTGACTGGAGGTTGTCCAAGTCAGAATAGGTTGTCTTATTTGTAAGACATTACCTGTCATTTTGGTCACCTGCCATTTCTTGTTCTTTGACTTTGGTCAAAAGTCTACCTTGACTGGTCAAACGTTGACCATTCACCCTTTGACTTTGACCACATGTCAGGCACCTATTGGAGAGCTGGTGGGGCCTATCCCCCTGCCAGAACCTGGCAAGGAGAAGGGCGCACGCCAAGGGTGGCGTGAGCCCAAGTAGGAGGCGCCTAGGAGTCCTTGTTGGACAAGGACTCCACCTCCCTTTTGGATTCCAATCAGAGTTCTACTAAGAATCCAGTTTGACTGGTCTTAGGCGCCCTCTAAGGAGGAATCCAGGGTCTCTATTCCAACCAATCAGATTTAGATCTGATTTCACAAAGGGTTGTGATTGGTTGAGAGGAAGAGGAGTTGGATCACAAGAGGTCTATAAATAAGACCCTGCGCCCAACCCTAATTCCAATGCTATTAGATACGCTCCAAGGCTGCCTCTCCCCTCTTTCTCCATGCCATAGTCTCTTCTCCTCTTGCTCTCCACGTCCAAAAGGTGTTTTGGACTTAGTTTTGGTGCGATTCAGATCAAGGAAAGGCGATCAAAAGCAAGAAGGCCTGCGCTGCTGCAAAAGGACGACTGCAGATCTTCAAAAGAAGTTTTGAAGATCTCCAATCAGATCCAGATCTGATTTTTGGAGGTTGATAGAGAAGAAGAGGATCTCCAGATCCAACCCGAGTGGATACCGGTAGAGGCCAGGCGCTTGCGTGGCTAAGATCCAGAACCTTCCGCTGCAATTAGGATCATCTACAAGGTAATAGGATTACCCAAATCAGGTAAATTGAATTTGATTTAATTTATCTTATTTTATTTTATTTATTAAAATAATAAGAATCAGATCTGAAACATATCAAGATCTGATTGAGATCAAGAGAAAAGTTTTGAAATATATCTCTTGATCTAATCAGATCTGGACGAACCTGGACCGAGAAATCAGGATTTCCCTTCAATCACAACCCTTTATGAAATCAGATCTAAATCTGATTGGTTGGAATAGAGACCCCTGGATTCCTCCTTAGAGGGCACCTAAGACCAGTCAAACTAGATTCTTAGTAGAACTCTGATTGAAATCCAAAAGGGAGGTGGAGTCCTAGGCGCCTCCTACTTGGGCTCACGCCACCCTTGGCGTGCGCCCTTCCTCCTTACCAGGTTCTGGCAGGGGGACAGGCCCCCACCAGCTCTCCAATAGGTGCATGACATGTGGTCAAAAGTCAAAGGGTGAATGGTCAACGTTTGACCAGTCAAAGGTAGACTTTTGACCAAAGTCAAAGAACAAGAAATGGCAGGTGACCAAAAATGGCAGGTAATGTCTTACATAAGACAACCTATTCTGACTTGGACAACCTCCAGTCAGACCATATGAAGGCCTCTGATTGAGCACAAACTCCTTTGGCTCAGTCAGGACAACTTATTTATGATAGTAAAAGAAGAACGTTAGGTTCAATCGAGTGCTAGCACGATTTCCTTGAACCTAATTGAATCTCATTCAGATCAATTGAACCAGATCAGTTCAATTGATGATCACCAGATTCAAACCCTTGTTTGTGTGACCCAGTTAGATTCAGTTCTATATGGTAATGGGATATGTCATGATCTCTATCATAGACATCATCGAAACTCCTTTCGATGGATCAGAACTCTTCTGATTCGAACAGCTAGAATGATCGATCATCTAAATCATTCTAATTGCTCCCAAAATCCACCAGTGACACCTAGCAGTATATGGTGG
Source organism: Cocos nucifera (assembly GCA_006176705.1). NCBI lineage: Eukaryota > Viridiplantae > Streptophyta > Magnoliopsida > Arecales > Arecaceae > Cocos > Cocos nucifera. Next base: position 393,635 of record QRFJ01001478.1, on the reverse strand, counting down.
CAACCCATCAGAGCTGAATGCGAACCTCTTGGTGCAGCTACCTATGTGATTAAGTTCTTCTATCTTGAGCCCCGATCAGATTAGGGTTAAGGTGAACTCGTCAAACCCTAGTCTCTGTCATATGATGTAATCATTCGATTCGAGTCCAATGTGAAAATCTAAATAGAAACTCTTTCTATTATTTCACTCTGCCATGGCCATGGGCTTCAGGACTTGATTCTCATGATTATCATAGGGCTGCTCCTCTACCACCGAGGTAGATAGATCCCATCTTGATGCAATCCAGTTCCTACAAAGAACATGTCACAGCCAACATACACCTCAGGGTTCCATATGGCTAGGAGACCGAGTAATGGTGTAGTCAAACTATAACACCCTCAAGGTGAACTGTCCGATGCATCTCAGGTCAAAGAACCAGACACACTACTGCAGCATCGAGTCAATCATTGACGAGAAGGTAGACTTCCTAATGACTACTCGAGGTGGTCACGCTCAGTGCCCTCGTTCTCTAACGAGTACCTATACTCTCACTCCGGTGTCTCCACACCGTAGACTCAAGACTCATCTACTAAAGAGAAGCGATCGTACACCAACCTTCTGGATCAATCACCATCCTCGTGATGATCCTATGGTCGGGAGCTGTTTATGAGTTAATAATGATTATTCATGTCTTAAATTTTTAACTCTTGAAAATATGAATTATCATTACCATTAACTCAAAGGATGTATCACAGACACTAAATACACAGGTGTGATAGAAAATAACCCATTTCATTAATTATAGTCAAAATTATAATTTTGCCCCTAGAAGTGTATTACAAGTGTCAGCCAATTCTGGCTTCTAGGGCACATATATCTAACACCTAGTAGAATGCACCATCCTAGATCCAGCTGAACCTAAGCATCAAGAAGTTTATGCTCCTAGTTTACAGTCGAACTCTCCTAAGGAAAGAACAGATCTTTTTGAAGACTTCTAGGCCCTATATGTAGATGGTTCATCTAATGCTTCAGGGGTGAGTGCGGGCTTAATTGTAATCAATCTAGAAGAAATTATTACTAAATATGCACTATGCTTTGTGTTTCCTGCAACAAATAATGGGATAGAATACGAAGCTCTAATTGCATGATTGAGAATAGCTAAAGAATTAGAAGCGAACCATGTGAATGTCTACAATGATTCTCAATTGGTGGTGGGGAAAGTTAAAAGTAATTATGAAGCTTGAGAGGAAAGCATGAAGAGATACTTGAAAAAAGTAAGAAATCTGATTTCGACCTTTAGCAGCTTTGTAATTCAGCAGATCCCCAGAGCGAAAAATACTAGGGCTGACCTCTTCTCCAAATTAGATACTTTGGCTCCAAGTAAATTGCCAAAAGAGGTTTTCTTTGAAGTTCTGCAATACCCAAGCTTAGTAGAATCCCTAACTATAATGCAGGTTGATCCTGAGCCCAGCTGGAACGATCCACTTATTCTATACCTTGAAGATGGCATACTCCTTTGGGATCCTAAAGAAGCTTGGAAGTTTAGAAACCAAGCTTCTCATATGTTCTATATAAAAATAAATTGTACAAGAGATCATATTCTTTACCACTCCTTAAATGTCTCTAACATTTTGAAATCGATTATGCTCTATAGAAAGTTCATGAAGGAATTTATGGAAACCACCTAGGAGCCAGATCTCTATCTTACAAACTACTCTACCAAGGGTACTACTGGCCGACTATATAACAAGATGCTACTGATTATGTAAAGAGATGCGATTGATATCAGAGAAATGCCAACATTCAAAGATAGTCGGCTTCTTAACTCACACCCCTAAGCACTACTTGACCATTTGCATAGCGGGGGATGGACATACTTGGGCCCTTTCCCATGGCATTTGGATAGCGAAAATTTCTTCTAGTGGTAGTGGATTACTTCACCAAGTGGGTTGAGGCCAAACCTTTGACTAAAATTACTGAAGCTAAAGTACAAGATTTTATTTGAAAGTCGATAGTTTATAGATTTGACTTATTTTGGACTCTCATTTGATAATGGACTCCAGTTCGCAGGGGCAACATTTCCCGAGTTCTGTGAAGACCTAAACATCTCTCATCATTTTACATCAGTTGCTCACCCATAGGCAAATGACGAAGCCGAGGTTACCAACAGAACTCTATTGTAAGAGATAAAAGCAAGGCTTGAAAGAGTGAAAGGAACATGGAGGGATGAACTCTATCATATGCTCTAGGCTTATAGAACTACCTAAAGACTACCACTGGAGAAACCTCCTGTGCATTGGCCTTTGGGATAGAGGCAGTAATCCTAGTCAAACTCGAACTTTCTTCAGCATAAGTCAAAGCCTTTAATGAGCAGAATAACTCACAGGACCTCAGAGCAAATCTTGATCTATTGGAAAAAATGAAAGAAGGCTTAAATCAGAATGGCAGCTTATGAGCAAAGAATAGCCCGCTACTATAACTCCAGAGTTAGAATTAAAGTCTTTAAAGTTGGAGATCTGGTGCTGTGAAGGGCTGACATCTCTCAGCCACAAAATCATGGCAAGCTTGCTCCAAACTAGGAAGGCTCTTATGAAGTTGTGGAAATTATCTGACCAGGAACTTACTATTTAAAGAAACTTCGAGGGGCTACACTCTCACAACCTTGAAATTTAAAAAATTTGAGAATATATTATCAATAATTTTATTTCAATAAAATTATCTTACTTTAACATTCTTATTTTTGGTGCAAAATCGTGCAATAATAGAAAATTATTCAGCCAAACTTCGTTCTCAAGCGAAGAAGAAGGCTTTCGGTTATTTTAAATAGGAGGTTAATCTCGGTGCAGTAAGGACGAAGGCCTCTGATTATTTAAGAAGCGAGGATGAAGACCTCTGATTATTTAAGATAAGAGGTTAACCTCATCATAGTGAGGGTGAAGGCATCCGATTATTTAAGATGAGAGGTTAACCTAGTCATAGTGAGGGTGAAGACCTTCGATTATTTAAGATGAAAGGTTAACCTAGTCGTAACAAAAATGAAGGCTTTTGGTTATTCAAGATAGGAGGTGGATTTCATCTAAACTTGGATGATAGCCGGTCACGTCAAGAACAAGAGGAGGACCTCATCTTGACATAAATGAAGACCTCCATGAGGGATCGAAAGCCCCAGACTCTCAAATGGGAGGTTGATCACAGGTATAAAGGCTTTCAGTTCTCAGGCAAAGAAATACATTTGCTCCTAAATAAACCCAAAAACTCTTGTTCGTAAACATGGGGGCAGATATACTAGACAAGAGATGAAAGTTATTATTTGAAGATGACGTTGACATCAGGAGCGATAAGAAAATAAAGAAGACTGGCAAGCATTGAACCAAGGTGAAACATAAAAGGATAATTGAAAGTAGTACCATTTCATTAAAGTTAAAGTTTATTACACAGGTCCTTAAGACAAATTATAAAAAGGAGAGAAGATAGAAAAGAAGTTGATGAAATCCTATTCCGATTTGGACTTCGGACTTCCGCCCTTAGCCTTCATGAGGAAGTGCTTCAAATCTTGCACCTTATCTTCGAGCTCTCATCTCGCTGCTAAACTCTTACCTAGTAGCTTCTAGGATCCTCGAAAGTCTTCTTCAGCCTCCCTTAGCCTCTTCTTCAAAACGGCCGACTCAGCTTCTGCATCTTTCATAGTATTTTGTTAATAAACTATCTCAATCTTTAACTATTGTAGCTCGATCTTCTCCTTTTTATAGAGCTCAAAAATGTTCCCCATAGTCCTCCTTAAAGAATTAATTTCTTCAGAGTCCCTACTCGAACTTGCCTAGGCCTCATCCACTAACCACTTTCGAAGTCTGACAATCTTCTCTTCAGCCATCTGGGCTGTCCGTTGAAGCTCAGCAATTTAATTTCTCCAACCCAGCTTGTAACTCTTATAAGAATCCTAAGCCTTGTGCAGCTAGTCTTGAAGCTTGAAAAATCTTTTAGACCAATCCCAGCCATACTTTTCCCAACTAGTGGACCATCCAAGCTCCCCTCTAATAGTTAGATCTTCTCCTTGGCCACATTAAGTTCGACTTCGAGGAAGTTGATTTTTGCAGTTAATGCCTAGGACTTTTCACTAGCATGCTTTTTGATCTCTTCGAGCTCTTCCTTCAAATGATTCTTCTTCTCAATATATTTCTTAAAATCTTTCTTGCATGCTTAGTGAAGGCGATTAATTTCAATGGTGGCCTCAACATAGTTCTTTTTTAACTTTTGAAGCTCATCTTTAGTTTCTTCAGCTTCTTGCTCAGTTGATGAACTTCTTTCTTTAACTTTTTATTAAAAGCCTTCAAGGGGATTCCTTGAGATGGAGGTTCTATGTCGACTGGAGACTGCGTTAATGCACAAAATACCATGACCCAAGTGTATTATAGAGAAAAGAAATTTACTTTCATTAATCAAAATATTTTGAGTATAGAAAAAAATAGAATAAAAAAGTATAATTATCAAAAGCCTCCAACCTCTGGAAGAGAAGTGGTGGCTAAACTTCGTGCAGTTTCGATAGTCTCAGGATCTTGGGCAGGTTCAGAAGTCGCAACAGGAGGCTCAATGGGTGGTAGTTTAGTAGCAGCGACAGAAGGACCAGCTTCATCATCAGAAGACTCTCCTTCTAGAAAACTGAAATCAAGCTTGGGGAACTTCTCAGCCACCTTCTTCTAGCACGGTTCAAATCCCTGGATGAAGGCTATCTTGGCAAAGTCGACCTTGACGTCTTCTATTTCCCTAGAGGCCTTGAAGTCCGCAATAGCTTTATCTTTAAACATCAAGATATATTTTTCCTTCTTGACAAAATCAGCTTCCGCCTTCTCTCTCCTCTTCGCCTTGGGGGCCAATTCCTCCTTTACCTCCATCGAAGCTTGCTCAGCATTTCGGACCGGCTCCTAAAGATGACTGACTTCAACAGACTTTTCCTTCAAGAGGTGGTCGATCTCGGCCTTGTGATTGATAAGTATAATAATTTAACATAAAAAGTATTAATATCTTGGTTATTTAATTTTAAATATTTAGTATTTGATATTTTTTATGTTCTTTTTTAGAAAACTTGATAGATGCTATGATTTATTTTTAAATCAACCATTTCTCAAATCCAAGCTAATGTACACTAAGATTAGAAATGGACTGCACAAAATTTGGAGCGAATTAGATATAAATCAGATCCAGAATGGAGAATCAAAGATAAATCAAGCTTCGGCCCAAAATCGACTCAAACTTGGCTCAAAATCAAAAGAAATGCAAGCCAAATTCAACCCAAATTAAATGGGGCTACATTCATTTAAGGCATTTCAAGTGGAGAAGAAGTTTGCCGGCATTGTTCACCTGGGAGAAGTTTTTAGCGCGTGAGCTGATGAAGGACGCAATGTGCGGCATGATGACACGGGACACCGCGCGGGGGAGCGGGTCTTTAGATGGAGGAGGCAGGAAATCAACGAGGAAAGGAGTCCGAAATTTAAGGAAAAAAAAAATTATTATTATTTTTTTGAAAAGAAAAAAATTTGAATTGAGTGGCAATTTTTTTTCTTGCCTTATTTTTGATTGTCTTCGTCTCATTCAACCAAGTTTTCTTATTACTCCAATCTCAATCATCCATTCTTTTAGGATACATTTTTTTTTAGTCCCATATCTGAAAAATACAAAATCTTTCTTCCTCCTGACACCTATAAATAAAGTCCAATATCTCTATCTTGGGGATATATCTCTCCACACCATAATTCTTATAGGAGCTCATATGACAGACGGAAATATTTATTCATAAAATTTTTATCCATCTTTTTTTCACTTTCTTCTATCCTTCCAACATACAAGAAGAAGAGTTGGCCAAAAAAGAAAAAGGTTGGCCAGAAGGGATTTTTATATTTTTATTTTTTTATATCAACTCAAAGCCCTGTTAATGACTCAGGAGCTAAAAGTCTTCTCTTTGTATTAAGAAATTTTATTAGCAATAAAAAATTAGTTTCTTTTCTCATCAATTTAATTTTTATTTTTAGCAAATAGGATAGTTTAAATGCTTATAATTTTTAATTTCAGCACTAGATTAGTTTATTTTTTTGCTAAGCATTAAAATAGTTTATTTGTACAAATATTTAATTTCTATAATTTAAATTCTAGCAAGTAGTATAGAATTTAATTTTAATTAATTTTAAAAGCTTTGATTTAAATCATGTCTAGCTAAGCAAATCCTTTCGGATTTGCGATGAAGCTAAACTATGATTAGAAGCTCTTCTTAGGATTTCTCCTTGATTTTTATCTTTTTAGTTTTTCTTCCTTCAAGCTTCTTTCTAAGAGACTTGATAGACTATCATTGGATTTCAATCCCTTTATAGTTCATGCTTAATTCAGTACAAAATTGGTAATAGCTAGAAGGCTTAAATCTATTTAAATCATTTTTCTTCTTTCTCGTGGAAAACTTTGATGGATTATTATTAGGTTAGAGTCCTTTCATAGTCCATACTTGGGTAACACAAGAGAAGCAGTTGAAAGAAAAGTTTTTTAATTAGGGTGAATGTTAGTCTATGCATTACATCTTAATTAAGGGACATCATAAGAAAAATCTTAGAAAGGCTCTTTAAGTCATTGGTCTAGTGGATTCAAAAGATCTAGATCTTTAAATTATTATTCTCTATGATTAATTTACTTTTTAGTAGTAAATAACAATCAACAAAATTTTTTGTTAAAGCTCACCTGAGTAAGGGTTTGAACATAATTTAAATACAATTTCTCATGGGATCAATCCGTACTCACTGGACGTGCTACTTTGCACATCATATGCCTATGGTTAATTTTAAGATACATTAAGATTTTGGCACCATTGCTGAAAAATTAGCATATTTTAAATTATATTCTTCTTGTTCTTCGTGCTTTTAGTTTAATTTTAGTCTGACCTTTCTAATTTTTTTTTTCTTGCTTTGTAGAAAATTGGTGAGTGCTGGAAATCAGGTATATAATCTAACCTTTTTCTTTTCTTTTAGCTTACTAATTTGATCTTAGTTCAGTATTAATTTTTTTTATTAAAACTTATTTGTTCTTATTGGTTGTGCATAAGCATATCTAAACTACTTTAAGGACACAAATCTAAACAAGATAAGGTGAGAATTTCATCATCTTTTCTTAGCCCACAAATAAGTTTCCTCATTTGCATTCATCCTAAGCTTAAATAAAATCAATTAGACATCAACCCTAGGGACATCCGAGCTCATTAGGATAAGGAAACCTAAGAGTTGGACCGTGTTTAAGTTGGTTGGCTTATCGGTGTCTAGGAAAGTGGTTTGTGGGATGACTGGGCCTGAAGGAAGGTAGTTTTTAATTGATTCCGTTTGCTTACCTGGCCAATCTAATTGGTGTCTAAGAAAAGCAACGGGGGGACTCCCAACAATCTTATACTTACCTAGCCGATTCGGTTTGTCAATTTCGAACTTGGAGTGCTCGAAGGTAATCTTGGCAGTTAGGAGCTATCTAGAATTATGGTGACCTAGGAGAGATAATTGCTTGATAAGTATTTGAAAAATCAAAAAAAAAAAATTTAACTAATTCTTCTTCCTCTTCTCTTTTTCTTTTTTTAAAAAAGTTAAAAAATAATAATAAATATATAAAACAAAGTGAATTCTTTACTTCCTTCGTGGAGAAGAATTTCAGATCGACTAGTTAGAATTGACTCGATTTCTGTGTCAATCCTTAAAGTTCCTAAAATGGAAGAAACCAATCAACCCCAAACCCTTAAGGATTTATGTTATCCAGTTAGGTCTGTCCAACCTTCTTGCATCAGGTTGCCCCAATCTACTGCAAATAATTTTGAAATTAAATCCTAAATAATTAATATGCTTTCAAAGTTTACTGGAATATAGGATGCATATATATTCATTAGGAAATTTGAAGAGGTTTATGCAACTATGAGGCTACAATAACTTTCTGAGGATGAGATCAAGCTGAGACTAATCAGTTTTGCCCATAAGGATAACACCAAAAAATGGCTATACAGCCTGCCAAATTAATCTATCATGACCTGGAAGGGCTTTGTAAGAGTGCTCCTTAAAAAATACTTTTTCCATCATAAAATAGTTAGAATTAGAAATGAGATAAAACAATTTTACCAACTAACTAGCGAGTCATTCTGAAAGTATTTCGACCATTTTAAGAACCTTTTGATCCAATGGCCACACCATGGAATAGAAACTTGGAGGCTATACCAAATAGGTTACGAGGGACTAGATTCAAATTTTAGAACCATGCTAGAATCTATGTGCCAAGGTCAATTTATGTATAAAGAACCCAATGAGGCATGGCAATTTCTAGAAGACCTAGCCGAGAAGAGTCTACAATGGAAAACAACTAGGAAACCAGAAAGACCAAAACCTTTAAGAGGTGGAATGTACCAAGTTCAAACTTTCCTAGCTGCAGAGGCTAAAATTACAACCCTAACACGTAGTTAAAGGCCTTAGAACTACAAAGACCAGCTAGTGCGAACCATGTGTCTGCACCTATGTGCAGTGGATGCAGTGCACCAAACCATATCCTTAAAAGTTGTCCTCTCCAGATAAACCCAGCAGAGAATGAGTATGCACAGGTAAATGCCGCATACCAAAAATCAATGAATAATCCTTATGCACCCATATATAATCCAGGATGGAGAAATCATCTAAACTTCTCATGATCGTAGAACCCAAATATAAGCGGTTCTAATTTCAACTAGCAAAACCCAAGACCCAACCCCGTGTTAAACAACCCATCAAGCTTCAATAATCCAGAAAAGAAACTTAGTTCTTTAGAGAAAAGTCTGGAAGTCCTAGCTAAATCCAATGCTAACACCAATGCTACATTAAGTAATTGCATGCAAACCATGGGCCAACTCTTAAATGCTAACACCCAGATCATAGCTCATCTAGAAATGCAGGTAGGTCAGCTTGCCTCTACAATAAATGAGTGAGAACGAGGTAGGCTGCCTAGCCAACTCAAGAAACCAAAATGGTCCACAACCCCAATATGAAAATCAAGTCAATCAAGTGAATGCCATTCATACTTTAAGATCGGAGAAATAAGTGGATAACAAGATAGGTACATCTGACAATAGAGAGAACTCATATGCTGAACAACTTTACGCAACCTACCTTACAAACTCAAACTTCTGAAACTGATAGTATATCCAGCCCTGTACCCATAACTCCTAGAGCTTCTTTTCCAAATCGACTAAGGTGTAAAAAAAAATCAAAATATTTGGATAAAATGTTAGAGGTGTTCAAACAAGTCTAGATAAATATCCCTCTGCTAGACATGATTCAGCAAGTACTGACCTATGCTAAATTTTTAAAAGATTTTTGCACCAAAAAGAGGACCACCAATGTACCCAAGAGAGCATTCTTAGCTGCAAGCATGAGCTCTTACTTGTCAAGTCATGTGCCAATAAAATATAAGGATCCAGGATCTCCGATAATTTCATGTGTTATCGGAGAAACCCTCATTGAGAAGGCCTCACTAGACTTAGGGGCTAGTGTAAATATTTTGCCCTATTCAGTTTACGAGCAATTAGGATTAAAAAAACTAGAGCCAACAGGAATCACGTTGCAATTAGTAGACCGATCTTTTAGGATCTCTAAGGGAATGGTAGAAGATGTTTTAATCAAGATTGGCAATTTTATCTTTTTTATAGACTTCATCATTTTAGAGACCGAACCAGTTTCAAATCCCAAAAGTCATATCCTAGTTATTTTAGAAAGACTTTTCTTAGTAACTGCTAATGCTGAAATCAATTATAGAATGGACTTATGAAGGTATCTTTTGGGAATATGACCATTGAATTAAATATATTTAATCTAAAATAGGAATCCACCTAGCATGCTAATATAAATATAATCCAAGATGAAATTTATGAATCCATTGACATTAGCAATGAAGAAGTTGATCTAAAGTCAAGTATTTGGCTAAACCATGAATATAAAGACATCGATGAAACACCTATTGACCACAGGATTAGCCAAAGATGGGAGCCTCCCACTGAACTATTCATAAAAATGGCTAAACCATCATTCGAGCCATCAATAGAAGAGGCACCTAAATTAGAACTAAAACCCCTCCCTAAGCACCTTAAGTATGCTTATTTAGGTCCAATAGAAATCTTGCCAATAATTATTACATCAGACCTAAATCATGAATAAGAGGAGTTATTAGTAGTGCTGAGAAAGAATCAAAAAGCAATAGGCTGGACCATGGCTGATATTAAGGGAATAAGCTCCTCCATAGTTCAACACAAGATACACCTAGAAGAAGGGGTTAAACCAACTAGAGATACTTAGAGAAGACTCAATCCAGCTATGAAAAATATAGTCAAGAAAGAGATTTTGAACTTGCTTGATAATGAAATAATTTACTCCATCTCAAATAGTTTTTGGGTAAGTCCAGTTCAGGTGGTACCCAAAAAGTTCAGGGTAACAGTGGTCCAGAATGAGAAAAATGAACTTATCTCGATTAGAACCCAAACGAGATGGAGGGTCTATATAGATTAGAGAAAATTGAATGCGGCAACAAGAAAAGATCATTTTTCTTTGTCATTTATTGATCAAATATTAAAAAGATTAGTTGGATAAGAGTTCTACTACTTTCTTGGTTGATACTCTGGCTGTAATCAAATCTCTAAAGGGAAAATTTTATTTCTCAGGTCAGGTTTGCTCAAATCTGATTTAACCAAGAGGAATATTTCAAAAGTTTTTTTCTTAGATGTAAATTAGATCTGATAATTTTCAGATCTGATTTGATGAATCTAATAAAATAAAATAAAATAATTAAATTAAATTTAATTTATACCTTGTTCTTGGGTAATCTTATTATCCAGTGATGATCCTACTGATTACCTGAGGTTTTGGATGTAGCCACGTAATCGCCTGACCTTTATCGGTATCCACTCAGATAGGATCTGGAGATCTTCTTCTTCTTAATCTTTTTTTCAAAGATTAGATCTGGATCTGATCTTGAAGATCCTAAAAATAATTTTTGAAGATCCGATGTCGTCTCTCACAACAGTGCTGCCTTCTTCCTTTCTTGTCACCTTTCTCTTGCCTGGATTGCACCAAACTTGATCCCAAGGCCTCTTGGGTGTGGAGAGAAGAGAGAGGATCAGAGATAGGAATGGAGGAGAGGAGAGGGCTATGTGGCATGGGCAAGGGGAGAACTCTCGCTAACCTAGGCACAGACAGGGTTTATATAGACCCTGCTGCACCATGCAGTGCCACATCATCCCGACCAATCACATCACTTGATATAGTTAGATCTAAATATGATTGGTGGGATGGCATCACCTAATCCAATCAAATGAGATCCCCTCTCAAACATCCTTAGGTGGCACCAAGACTGGTCAAAGTAGAGTCTTTGGCGCCACCTTGTTTGATATCATGAAGCAACCTGGAGTTCCATCTGTATGGGACTCCAGGCGTCATTATCCTTGGGCGCATGCCTCCCTAGGCATGCACCCCCTCCTTTCCTCTTTCTAGCAAAGGGACAAGAGGTCAAATCTCTCTCCTATGGGTGCATGACACATGGGCTGATGTCTAAGTATCAAAGGTCAATGTTTGACCAAAGTCAAAAGACAAGAATTAGCAGGTGACGGAAAATAGCAGGTGTTGTCTTAAATTTATCTCATAAATTAAGACAACCTTTTTCTAATCTGGACAATCTTTAGTTAGACCAAGTAAAGGTATCTGAGTAAGGCCTACACATTTGGCTCAGTCGAGACAACTTTTGATAATTGTTGAAGGAGAACATTAGGCTCAATCGTGTGCTAGCATGATTTTCTTGAACCTAATTGAATCTAATTCAAATCAATTGAACTGGATTAGTCCAATTGACGATATCCAGATCCAAACTCTTGTTTGTGTGATCCAATTAGATTTAGTTCCGTATGGTAATAAAATATATCGTGATCTCTATCATTAACATCATCAAAACACCTTTCGATGGATCAGAACTTTTTTGATTCAAACAACTAAAATGATCGATCATCCAAATCATTCTAATTGCTCCCAAAATCTACCAGTGATACCTAGCAGTATATGGTAGCAACCCATTAAAACTAGAAATGAATCTCTCGGTGCAATTACTTATGTGATTAAGTTCCTCTATCTTTAGTCCTGATCGAATTAGGGTTAAGGTGAACTCGTCGAATCCTAATTTTTGTCATATGAACTAATCATTCAATTCAAATCTAATGTGAAAACCTTAATAAAAACTCTTTCTATTATTTCACTCTGCCATGACCATGGGCTTATGGATTTGATTCTCGTGATCATCATAGGGCTGCTCCTCATGTACCGAGGTAGATAGATTTCTTCTTGGTGCAATCCAATTCCTACAATTAACATGCTATAGCTAACATACACCTCAGGATTTCGAATGGCTAGGAGACCGAGTCATGGTGTAGTCAAACTATAACACCCTCAAGATAAACTGCCGATGCACCTCAAGTCAAAAAATCAGACACACCACTATAGCTTTGAGCTAGTCATTGACGAGAAGATAGACTTCCTAATAACTGCTCGAGGTGGTCACGCTCAGTGCCCTCATTCTCTAACGAGTATCTATACTCTCACTCTGGTGTCTCTACACCGGAGACTCAAGACTCATCTACTATAAAGAAGCAATTATACACCAATCTTTCGAATTAATCACCATCCTCATGATGATCCTATGGTTAGGAGCATTTTATGAGTTAATAATGAAAATTCATGTCTTAAATTTTTAACTCTTGAAAATAAGAATTATCATTGTCATTAACTCAAGAGATGTATCATAGATGCTAAATATATATTATGATAGAAAATAATTTATTTTATTATTTATAGTCAAAATTATAATTTATCCTTAGAAGTGTATAACAAGTGTCAGCCAATTTTGACTTCTAGGACTACACATATCTAACAAACTTCCACTTGACCTAAAGCCAATTGGCTATAATTCTAGGTTCCATCTTCTCAAGGTGGGCTTCAATCTTCTATTGGTCTAATGGCTTTGTAAGTGGGTCTGCCGCATTATCTGCGGAGTCGACTCTCTTGACCTTGACGTAACCTTTCTCGAGGTAATCGCGGATAAGGTGGTATTACCACTCGATATGCTTAGATTTTTGGTGAGTCCTCAATTTCTTAGCAAGGGCTATGGCACCATTATTGTCGTAGTATAGAGGAATGGTATCTGATGGCATCACTTTGATCTCTATGGCAAAGTTCTTGTACCAGAATGCCTCCTTCGCTGCTTCTGATGCAGTGATGTACTCTACTTTCATGGTGGAATCTACTAGCACTGTCTGCTTGAAACTCTTCCAACTGACAGCACCATCATTATAGACAAACAGACTCCCAGATGTCAACTTTTGATCATCTACATCGGACATAAAATCTGAATCTGTATACCCCTAGACTTGAAGTTCTCCATTATCAAAAACCAACAACATATCCTTAGTTCTTCTTATGTACTTAAGGATATATTTCACAGAAGTTTAGTGTTCTTCATCTGGATTCGATTGATATCTACTCGTGACACTCACAACATGGACTATATCAGGTCGTGTACATAACATGGTATACATAAGGCTTCCTATTGCTGAAGCATAAGGGATCTTGCTCATGCATTCTATCTCCCTAGGTGTGCTAGGGCACATCTTCTTGGAAAGATGAATGCCATGTCTGAAGGGTATCAAACCCCTCTTGGAGTTTTTCATGCTAAACCTCTTTAGCACTTCCTCTATATACATTTTCTATGAAAGCTCTAGCATCCTGTTTGGTCTATCTCTATAGACCTTAATTTCTAGAATAGAGGATGCTTCTCCTATGTCTTTCATGGAGAATTCTTTGGATAACCATATTTTAACTATAATCAACATGGGAATATCATTTCCAATAAGAAGGATATCATCCACGTACAATACGAGGAAGACAATAGCACTCCCACTGATCTTTTTGAAGATACATGGTTTCTCCTCATTTTTGATGAAACTAAATAATTTGATCACATCATTAAAATAAGTATTCCAGTTTTGAGATACTTGCTTAAGTCCATATATGGATCTTTGCAGCTTGCATACTTTGTGATCAACATCACTGGATGTGAAACTTAGCGGTTGTTGCATATAGATATCTTTCTCAAGGTATCCATTTAAGAATGTCATTTTCACGTCCATTTGCCATATTTTATAATTGAAATAGACTGCAATAGCAAGCAATGTGTAGATGGATTTTAGCATAGCTACTGACGAAAAGGTATCCTGATAGTTAATGTCTTCACATTAACTATACCCTTTCGCCACTAATCTAGCTTTTAATATCTCTACATTTTCATCTGCACCAATCTTTTTCTTGTAGATCTATTTACACCTAATAGGTACTATATCTTTTGGTGGATCTACCAAGGTCCAGACTTGGTTTGAGTGCATCGAGTTAATTTCTGACTTTAATGTCTCTAACCATTTCTCAGAGTCGATATTCGATATCGTGTCGTCATAGGTTTTAGGATCATCACCATAAATCCCATTACCTACGAGGAACATTTTCTCTACTTTCTTGGAAATAGTACTTAAGTATCTCTCAAGGGGACAAAAAACTCTTTTCGATCTATGAGGTGGAGGAGGTAGTGATTGTATTGGCTCAACTTGATTTGATTTCATTTGCTCCTTAGCTCATTGCTCTTATGAAACTTTCTCCTCGAGCTTGATCTACTTTCCAATGCCGCCATCTTGAATAAACTATTTTTTAAGAAAGATGGCATGTCGACTCACAATCACATTATGATCTTCTAGAAAGTAGAAATAATATCCTAATGACTCTTTAGGATATCCTATAAATCAAGCTCTAGAGGACCTAAAGTCTAACTTGTCCGCTTGTTGTCTTTTCACATGAGCTGGATAATCCTAAATTATAAGATGACTCAGACTTGGTTTCTCACCATGCTATATCTTATACGGTGTGGTAGGAACAGTTTTAGAAGAAACCCTATTCAGTAAGTATATTGTGGTTAACAGACTATCCCCAAAGAAAATCAGGAAGGTCTGTGAAGTTTATTATGGATCAGACCATATCTAATCGGGTCTGATTCCTCCATTTTGAAACCTTGTTGAGTTGAGGAGTTTTAGATGGAGTCCATTAAGAGTTTATGCCATTTTGCTTGAGATAGTCAAGGAATTTTCGACTAAGATATTCACCTCCTCGATCTGATTGAAGAACCTTAATAGATTTTTCAGTTTGCTTTTCGACTTCATGTCTGAATTTCTTAAACTTTTTAAAAGCTTCAGACTTGTGTCTCATAAGATACACGTATCCATACCGAGATAAATCATTAGTAAAGATTATGAAGTAGACAAAGTTGGCCTCTAGCCGGCACATCAAATGGGCCACACACATCAATATGTACTAGGGCAAGTAGATCTATGGCCCTTTCCCCATGTCCTACAAAAGAGAGCTTAGCCATTTTGCCACGAAGACAAGATTCATAAATTCGATATGACTCGAAAGTCAACAGACTCAATAGCTTGATTTTCTTCAATTTGTTAACCCTATCTTCTGCTATATGACATAGTCTTAGGTGCTGTAGATACCTATCATTTGGACTATCCGTAGGTCATTTTATTCTTATGGCATTCATATTTTGCTTGATATTAAAAATAGATACATCAATATGTAACTGGTAAAGACCGTTAATAAGGAAACCACTTATTATTTTATTTCTTTCATAAAGAATATTGCAATGGTCCTTAAGAAAACTAATTACATAGCCTTTTAGTGCTAAGCATGAAACAAAAATCAAATTCCTGCTTGCTGCAGGCACATCATAACAATCCTTTAATACTAAGTCTAAACTAGATGGTAGTCAAAGAGGATATATTTTCACAGCCATAGCAGCAACTCTTGCTCTATTTTCGATGCGTAGGATCATCTTACCATCCCTCAGCATTCTGCTATCTTTAAGATCTTGTATGAAAGTACATAAATGAGCACTGGAATCAGAGTCAAGCATCCAACTAGATGCAGAAAAAATAATAAGATTAGACTTAATAATGAGCATACCTCTAGAAGGACCTGCCTTCTTGTTATTCTTCAGGATGGCCAGGTAAGTAGGGCAGTTTCACTTTCAGTGGCTGTCAGTGTTGCAATGAAAATACTTTCTTTTATCAACGGCCTTCTTCTTCAACTCTGCCTTTTTCTTCTTTCCTCCTTCCATCTTTTGCCTTTTCACAAACTTCTTCTTCTTTTCAAAAGACTTTCTCTTGAAAGAAGTCCATTCGATAGCAAGCACTAAGCCTTTAGAACCTTTCATGAAAAGCTCAACAGTAACCAGCATGTTCATAAGCTCGGCCAAAGAATTTTGAAGTTTATGTATATGGTAGTTCATGATGAACTGTCCATATGCATCAGTTAAGGATTGTAGAATTATATCATTCTGTAGATCTAGGTCTAACTTCACTCTGAGCTTCTCAAGCTTTTTCAAGTTCTTGATTATCATCAGACAATGATCTTGGACTGACTGTCCATCATGTATTTTAGCCTTGAATAGTTATTTAGTGACTTGATACTTGGCTGCGCGACTCTGTTCACCAAACATCTCTTGTAGGTGAGCCAATATTTGGTGGACAGTCCTGATATCTTCGTGTTGGCATTGAAGCTCATCAAACATCGAGCCCAACATATAGTATCTAACCTTGTTATCTTCATCCATCCACTTATCAAGAGACGCTCTCTGTTCAACGGATGGACGAGCTGGTAAGGTGGGGGGTCCTAGTCTAATACATGAGTTAACTTCTTAGAATCCAAAATGATTTTGAAGTTCCAAAGCCAATTCTTGTAATTAGATTCGGTCAGTCTATGGATGTCCATGATACATTTTAGTGGGTTGGACGCAGACATTTTTCTATAGAGAGTCAAAATTTTTAGTTAGATATTATAATTAAGACTTGATCAATTTATTTAGAGATTTTATTTTTAAATAAATTAGCTTCTACTATTTTTTTGGATTCCTACACTCCATCTGTAGAGATGCAAAAATCTCCATGATTAATGATTTCTAGTGGGTGGTGCGATCCCACCAACTAACTCATCACCTCACCTAATAGTTATTGGTGATGGATTAGCTAATGGGTGAATAACTCTTGTCTAATAATTTTTTGATCATGGTGCACCCAAACTTGATCTCTAATTCATGAATCTCATCATGCCTGAAATATTGATCCACTTCTTAGTTAAGTCAGACCCACCATTTGCACAGATTGAATTTTTAATTGAGTCTCTTATCGTATCTAAAATATTGAGCCCAATCCATCCTCCAACCCATAGCATCCAATGCCTAATAGACATGGTTGCATCTTTCTGATGCAACTGAACCATTATAACCAACCGAGAACAATCAATCTTGAAAAGGGCCCGCACATCTACAATGGTGAAAGATCTTAGACTTAATCTTTTCTTAGAAAGATTTGATTTAAATCTCATTAAACTAGACTTAACATAGGCATAACCATTATGACTAACCTAGTGGCATGGGTTAGCTCGGATTATTGGCCACCTCAGATCAGGACTGAGCCAATAAATATGGCTAGGTAAGTGAGATCGATGGAAGGGATATGCCATTAACTCGACAAGAATGCATTCGAGTCGAGTAGCTCCTAATTAAAAATCAGTCGATCATATCTGCCAGACTTATCTTGGATTCTAAATTATTGAGCCAAAATCAATCGGGTAAGCCTACAATCCAGACTCTAACTACTGAGCCTAATTAGGTCTTAGCTTGATCGATCACTCACGTGACTCGATCTTGACCCTGACTTACTCCTATTAAGCTGATCAATTTTAGCACTCTTCATCCCATCTAACCAACTCTTGATTCGATTTGATCAACCGCTTAGATTATTTGAACTACCCCAGTCCGAATCCAATTTTATGAATATGTCTTAAATCTAAAAATTCTTAATTTTTAGACTTAATATATTTTATAATCTTAATTCTTAATTAAGTTTAGGATTCACAAACAAAACATATAAATAAAATTCTTGAGTTTCAGGATCTATGGTTTTGTAGAAAATAAGTTTTTTTGGATTTCTAATTAAGGACGAAGGCGTAGCACACCTACACATAATAAGAATACCCCATCCAATGAAAGGATAGGGCATTTAAACCCTACTTTATTCTTATGACCAGATGATCAAGGAGAACATCTTAATCAAAAATATGAAAACTACAAAACTAGTTAGATCTACATCATATATCTCATATATAAAAATTGATCTAACTATAAACATATTTTGCATACATCTCATGTATCATATTATGCATATTTTTAGATCTAAATTATCTCATAATCATCTAAAAAATTAAATTTAAATTAATCACATCAAAATAAATTCTATTCTAAATAATTATTTAGAACTATTCTACAACTAGTCTAAACATGCATTCATCATATTCCATAAGAACCAAAAATTAAATAATTTTATTTTTTATTTTTTAAATCTTATTATAATATTTATAACATTAAAAAATAATAAATAAATAGATCTAAAAATTATAATTTAATCAAACTAAATTATGATCATGCAAGACTATACATAGAACAATTCTATCCTACAACTAGTCATGCATCTTGTACAACTTAGATCTAAATTATTTAATTTTTAATTTTTCTAATTTTAGATCTAATCACATCTCATGTGACATCTAAAATCATCTAATTATTAGATCAAAAATAAATTAAAATTAGATCTAAATTATTTATGGAAACCTAGCTCTGATATCAGTTGAAGAAAAAATTCTATTTTCTGGATCAGGTTCGCTCAGATCTGATTTGACCAAGAAAAATATTTTAATTTTTTTTTAGATCTAAATCAAATCTAATATTTTTTAGATCTAATTTGATAGATCTAATAAAATAAAATAAAATAATTAAATTAAATTAAATTTATACCTTGTTCTTGGGTAATCTTGTTATCCTATGATGATCCTGCTATTTGTCTGAGGTTCTGGATGCAGCCATGCAATCGTCTGGCCTCTACCGATATCCACTCAGGTAGGATCTGAAGATCTTCTTCTTCTAAATTTTTTCTCCAAAGATCAGATCTGGATCTAATCTTGAAGATCTTCAAAATAATTTTTGAAAATCTGATGTCGTATCTTGCAGCAGTGCTGCCTTCTTCCTTTCATGTCACCTATCTCTTGCTTGGATCGCACCAAACCTAAGCCCAAGGCCTCTTGGGCATGGAGAGGAGAGAGAGGATCAAAGGTAAGCATGGAGGAGATGGGAGAGGGCTATGTGGCATGGGCAAGGGGAGAACTCTCCCTAACCTAAGTGCAGATAGGATTTATATAGACCTTGCTGCACCATGCAGTGCCACATCATCCTGACCAATCATATCACTTTATGCAATCAGATCTAAATCTGATTGGTGGAATGACATCATCTGATCCAATCAGATGGGAGCCCCTCTCAAACATCCTTAGGTGGTGCCAAGACTGGTCAAAGTAGAGTCTTTGGCGCCACCTTGTTTGATATCATGAAGCAACCTGGAGTCCCATCTGTATGGGACTCCAGGCATCATTATCCTTGGGCGCATGCCTCCCTAAGCATGCACTCCCTCCTTTCCTCTTTCTAGTAGGGGGACAAGAGGTCAAATCTCTCTCCTATGGGTGCATGACATATGGGCAATTATCTAAGTGTCAAAGGTCAATGTTTGACCAAAGTCAAAAGATAAGAATTAGCAGGTGACCAAATATGGCAGATGCTGTCTCAAATTTATCTCATAAATTAAGAAAATTCTTTTCTAATCTAGACAAGCTCCAATCAGACCAAGCAAAGGTCCCTAAGTGAGGCTAAATATATTTGGCTCAGTCGAGATAACTTTTGATGATTATTAAAAGAGAACATTAGGCTCAATTGTGTACTAGCATGATTTCCTTGAACCTAATTGAATCTAATTCAAATCAATTGAATTGGATTAGTCCAATTGATGATATCTAGATCCAAACCCTTATTTGTGTGATCCAGATAGGTTCAATTTCATATGATAATGAGATATATCGTGATCTCTATCATCGATATCATTAAAACACCTTCCGATGGATCAGAACTTTTTTGATTCAGACAACTAGAATGATCGATCATCCAAATCATTCTAATTGCTCTCCAAATCCACCAATGACACCTAGCAGTATATGATGGCAACCTATCAGAACTAAAAATGAATCTCTCGGTGTAGTTACATGTGTGATTAAATTTCTCTATCTTTAGCTCCGATCGGATTAGAGTTAAGATGAACTCGTCAAACCCTAATTTCCATCATATGAATTAATCATTCGATTCAAATCTAATGTGAAAACCTTAATAGAAACTCTTTCTATTATTTTACTCTGCCATGGCCATGGGCTTGTGGATTTGATTCTCGTGATCATCATAGGACTGCTCCTAATCTATTGAGGTAGATAGATTCTCTCTTGGTGCAATCTAATTTCTATAATGAACATGCTATAGCCAACATACACCTTGGGATTCTGAATGGCTAAGAGATCGAGTCATGGTGTAGTCAAACTATAACACCCTCAAGGTGAACTACCGATGCACCTCAGATCAAAGAATCAGACACACCACTGCAACTTTGAGCTAGTCATCGATGAGAAGATAGACTTCCTAATGATTGCTCGAGGTGGTCATGCTTAGTGCCCTCATTCTCTAATGAGTATCTATACTCTCGCTTCGATGTCTCTACACCATAGACTCAAGACTCATCTACTATAAAGAAGCGATTGTATACCAACCTTCTATATCAGTCACTATCCTCATGATTATCCTATGGTCAGGAGCATTTTATGAGTTAATAATGAAAATTCATATCTTAAATTTTTAATTCTTGAAAATAAGAATTATCATTGCCATTAACTTAAAGGACCTTCTATTTCAATCACTATCCTCATGATTATCCTATGGTCAGGAGCATTTTATGAGTTAATAATAAAAATTCATATCTTAAATTTTTAATTCTTGAAAATAAGAATTATCATTGGCACTAACTTAAAGGATGTACATAGACACTAAATAAACATTATGATATAAAATAATTTATTTTATTATTTATAGTCAAAATTATAATTTTGCCCTTAGAAGTGTGTAACAAGTGTCAGCCAATTCTGACTTCTAGGGCACACATATCTAACAATCTCTGTGCCCCCTGAAGACCAAGAAAAGACTACATTCACCTATCCATTCGGAACCTTTGCCTATAGGTGCATGTCCTTTGTGTTATGCAATGCACTAGCAACCTTCCAAAGATGTACGATTCGCATTTTTCTGATATAGTTGAACGATTTTTCAAAATTTTCATGGATGACTTTTCTATCTTTGGCCCTACCTTCTTCGAATGTTTAGATCATTTGAGACATGTCCTAAAAAGATGTAAGGAGAAGCACTTAGTTCTTAATTGGAAGAAATGTCAATTCATAGTTAGGGAGGGCATAGTTCTAGGCCATGTAGTTTCACAAAAAGGAATTGAAGTAGACAATGCCAAAGTAGACCTGATAGCGAGTCTTCCACTACCCAAATCTGTTAAGAAAATTCATTCATTTTTAGGACATGCTGGATTCTATAGAAGGTTCATAGCCAATTTTAGCAAAGTGCTTGCCCGTTGATCAACTTGTTAGCAAAGAAAATAAAATTCGAGTTTACTCCCGAATGCCTAGAATCTTTTGAGTTTCTTAAAAAGGCACTTGTCTCAGCTCCCATTATTCACCCACCTGTCTGCATTGTATCCATTGAACTCATGTGCGATGCATCTGATCATGTTATAGGCACAGTTCTAGGTCAAAGAATTAATAAGCTGCCTAGAGTTAATTACTATGCTAGTAAAATCTTAAATAATGCACAGCTTAATTACACTATAACTGAAAAGGAGTTCGTAGCCATTGTTTTCGCCCTTGAAAAATTTAGATCCTATTTGGTTGGATTCAACACCATTATGTATACTGACCACTTAGCATTAGACAGATCTTAGCAAAGAAAGATGCCAAGGTATGCTTAATTTGATGGATCTTGCTCCTTCAAGAATTTGACTTAGAAATCAAGGATAAGAAAGAAATAGAGAATGCAGTAGCTGATCATTTATCCCGAATCATAGTCGCACCATCTAGTGAACCATCTGTTAATGAATTTTTTTCTGATGAACAACTTATGTCTGTGTCCACTGAATCATGGTATGCTGATATTGTCAACTATTTAGCCATTGGTAAAGTTCCTTCGCACTGGAGCACTTAGGACAAGCATAAATTTTTTGTCCAAGTGTAGTATTTCATTTGGGATAATCCATAGCTATTCAAACATTGTTCTGATCAGATTATTAGGAGGTGTGTCTTGGACAATGAGGTTAGAAGTATTTTATCTTTTTTATCATGATCAAGCATGTGGTGGTCACTTCACATCCAAAATGATAGCTGCAAAAGTCCTCCAATGTGGATTTTATTGGTCCAATTTATTTAGAGATGCTCACGAGTACTGTAGAAGTTGTGCTCGATGCCAACAAATGGATTGAATCACCATGAGAAACATGATGCCACTTAATCCAATCTTGGTGGTTGAAATTTTTGATGTTTGGGGGATTGATTTCATGGGACCATTTTCAAACTTCTTTGAAAATGAATATATTCTAGTAGCTGTTGATAATGTCTCTAAATGGATCGAAGATTTTTCTTGTAGATCAATAGATAGTAAAATGGTCATTAAATTCCTCAAAAAAAAAATTCTCTCATATTTTGGTACACCTAGAGCAATCATTAGTGATCGGGGGACACATTTTTACAATCGATCCTTTGCTGCTTTAATGAAAAAATATAATATCATCCATAAGTTGGCCACACTGTATCATTCTCAAACTAATAGGCAAGAAGAAGTATCCAATAGACAAATCAAATAGATCCTGGAGAAAACTATTAATGTTAATAGAAAGGATTGGATCTTAAAACTTGTAGATGCACTCTATGTTGGAAATGTGTCCCAAAGCCAATCATCAGTCTGTTGTTGGTTGGGCCATATATTTGTAATTATATATGAATTATAAATTAATAAAAATTTTTTTGACATTTTTCATCTCAAATTCTGTTGTCTTCTAATGAACTCCTGTGTTGTGATGAAGTCCTTAGGACTATCTAAATTCGGCAAAGAAGGATTTATCATTTAGTCCTTAAATAGTTGATGACCAAATGATATATTGTTACTTAGGACGACAATGTTTATCATGTATAGGTCATTGTGTGCCATATAGGTTGGTTGTCCTCATAACCAAGGAGTGTTAAGACACTGATATGGCATGCAAGTGAGATGTATGGGTACATCTGTACTGAATGTGACCAACTCCAAAGCTTTTCTCCTATCAAGATTAGCTCTGATGGAATATGGGTATAAATATTTCTCCGACTTGAGATCACCACAATGACTTTCAAGCAACTGACTATGTTCTGATGCCGGATTATCTGAATTTTTAATTCAATGATGGAAGATTTTTGGGCATAGTCAAGTACTTATAGAGTTGGTGCGTATATCAAGATGGGATTGACCACTTCTGATTTGAGGAGCTATGTTCAATTATATTTCAATTTAGCAAAACCTCGATCAGGATAGTCTTAGTGAGGAGTCACAAGACTAATTGCTTTGAAATATGATATGGATGTATTTTTTAGGGTTGATAGTCTAACCCTGAGTCATCTATTACACAGAGGTCATAGGGATAAATTATATGATAACCATATTTGTGTAGGTTCTAAATGTTGCATTGTGATTATTCGATCTATCCGAACATCGGGTACCATTGCTAGATGGTTACTTCGATTAGTATAGACTTGGTTTTTATGCTACCGGCTTAGGTTTGGACCTGCGAAGTCACACACACTAGAGGTTCCTACCTAATCTAATGGCTGGTGAAGAGTTCCACTCAACTGAGACTCTATGATCAAGAGTTCCACTGGACTGAAACTCTTCAGTCGGGGATCCTACTAGGTTAGGACACTAAGTCTCAATGTCTGAGAGTCTGTGGTCAAGAGTCCCACTGGAGTGGGACTCTTCGACCAAGAGTTCCACAGCTTTGGAACTTTGAGTCTTACATGTCTGAAACTTTGTGATTGAGAGTTGAGACTCCATAATGATTACTTTCACTTATTTCAGACTCCGGGATCAAGAGTCCCAATGGTTTGGAACTCTTCGATCAAGAGTTTCATTTTGATGGGACTCTATTGTCCGTACATCTAATGGATTTGGACTCTAATTTTATGAGAGATTTTATTAGTAATTTAATCATTAATTAATTTAATTTGATTGAGTAATTATTTTTGATACAAGTCTAATTGAATTAGTTTCAGTTGGGTCTGATCCGATTAGGTCGTTGGTTGACCTAATCACCGAGGAGGTTTGAACCCTGATTTGATCAGAGATTGGGCTTGATCAATTCTTAATATTATTATAATTTAATTAAGCCTAATTAAGCCTAAATGTGTTGGGTTTAAGTTAGTCTAATTGGGCCTAACCTATTTTGAATTGGTTGGTTCAATTGGTTCAAGTTTGAATTTCAAAGACTAGTTTGACTAGTCTTCTTTCCTTGCGCCATTTAACCCATGCATACTTAAAAATTTAATCTAATTCTCTTGTGACTTATTTCCCATGCATAAAAAAGCTTTTTACCAGGTCTCCTACATTCCAAATGGATAAGGTTTGGTTGTTATTTGTTTTGATTTGAATGAGATTCAAATTTGGATAAAAAACAACCTCTAACTTATCCATGCGCCACCCTTCTCTTGTGCGACACTATTGCTACACTAGAAAAGGTTTCTCATGATTTCTTTCCATGAAAAAGAGGTTGTCACCCATCCTTTCTCATGTCACTAAGTTGATGGGATTAGGTGGTTTGAAGGTTGAATTCAAAATGAGTTTGAATTTGGCCTAACAACCACCCGATCTTTCTCTCCATGTGGTGTCTACTCTTTTTGGCACAAAATAAATAGGAGGAATTTTTGGGACATGGGAGAATACATCTAAGATTAAGAGAGGACTTCTATGAGCCTTCTGGTGCATGGGAAAAAGTTTTAAAAAATCCTGTGAGGTGAAAAAATAGAGAAAGGCTAGTGCAAGGTTTCAAGGTGCATTTGATCTAGTGTTTTGACCTAGGATTCGGGAATCCATTTCGTGAGCTATGAGTGTCGAAAGCCCACAAAACTTTGTGGAGAACCTCCTCTACCTCTCTACTATGTCTACCAATGATCCAGAGCATTTGTGAAACCCATAGACAAGGATCGAAGGTATTCGATCAAAATAGCCCTTGAAAGACTTCGGTGTCGAGCTAGCACTAGCATGGGAGACGATCAAGATCAAGAGCCCCATGTGGATGATCCATGGAGGCCAAATACTTGTGTGGCTATGTCATGACTAGCAAAACTCTTTGATGATGATCATATCATGGTGATCAACTATCCATGAAAAGGTATTATGTTCTGAACACGTAGATGTAGTCAATAGTTCACTACATAGTTTTATTTTCAGATCTATTGATGTATGCATGCATATTATATTTAGATCATAATGTGTAGGATTAAATAATCTAATATGATCAGTAGATAATTAATTAGATTAATTATTTTCTATTGCTTCTTTGTTATTTTCAAAAAATTTTGAAAATAGCTTAGCAAACCTTGTACTATTTCCTTCAACTGATATCAGAGCCAGGTTTCTTAAACATGATATGCTTGCATATTTCGATTCATAATTTAGATTTAATCTAAATATTAATCTGATAATTTAAAAAATTAGATCTAAAAAACTAAAATCTGGATCGCACGGACTGTAGGTTGTCCTATTGTAGGGTTTATCCCCTACAGTGAAATGGTTGTTTGGGTACGTTGCTAATCTATATTGTTAATCATGAAATTATTAGATTTGATCTAATATTTTTATGATCAAGTTATATTAGGATTTAATCTAATTTATGATCATGAATACATAATTAGATAAAATTTGATTCATAATTTTTTGATTATGTAGTGTACATAGTTTCAGATTAAACCCTATAACTAGTATTGTTTATAAATTGAGACGATTTAATGAGTCGACTCAATTAGTGAACAATGCTAAGTTGTAAAGAACCTTTCAAAATTAAAATGTATTTTCAAAATGTCGAACCCTAATCCTTATCCCATAAACTTAATTAAAATTTAAGTACAATAATTTAGTATCTAGAATTATGAATTAAGACTCTAAGTCATTAATCATAAACTTGTGGATTATTGGGTTAGCTGAATTAGGTCCATAAATTGGTTAGACCTAAGGTTAGTTAAAAGATGGACTAATTTAGAATAATTAATAAAATCTAATTAAATGTTAATTTAGATTAGATCAAGGACTCTATAGACTCAATTATAATAGTTGTAGTTGGTCAAGTCCATGCCTTTAACAAGGACCAAATAGACTTGCTTCAAGGCTACGCGGTCAAATCCAAAATTACTAGGTTGGTCAAATTAAAACTAATGAACTGAATGATGTCTAAGGTAAGTTTTGATCAGTGATTTTTAATTGGGAGCTACTCACATTGATTCGATCTTTGATGAGTTAATGGCATATCCCTTCCACTGATCTCACTTACCTGGCTATCCTGGTGAGTTAGATTTTGATTAGATCACTTGGTGATTTGGACTCATCCATGTTTATTAGGTAAATCAATCTGACTGATTTAGGTGCTCCTATTGCCAACTTAGATTCGATCTTTTTTCTGACTTGGTGAAGTTAGTGGGAGGATCGAAATTGGCTCGTTGAATTTTCTTAAATTGATTAACTAAATTCTCTAAAATTATTTGGTCCTTAAAAATGAAATGGTTGTATAGATAACTAAATCATAGCCTCCCATTAAGTTGAATGATAATGGGTTCATTAGTATAATGATCATTGAAGGCCCAAAGGCTTGGTGATTATTGACTAATAAAATTATCATTCATAAAATGATAATTTGGTTAAGTCTTTCTGACGGTGGTTTGGTTGGCCAACCAAAGTCGAGCCTGATCATTTATTGGTAAGATAAGACCAAATGTGGTCATATTAATGGTTGGATCTAATCGAACCTTTTCAGTGGAGACCAAAGCCTACTGATTAGGTCTATGGGAAAAATTCAATATTACTAGAAGTTGTTTAGAGAAACAATTGATTTTGAATCTATCCATAGGTGCACATGGATTGACCAACCAAAGTTGGGCTCATGTGTAGTCTATGTGGATTCTAGTACCCACTAAGAAATTAAAGTAATTTCTCAAATTAGAGGTAGAGGCTATCAATTCGTATAAAATAGTGGGAGGACCTTTAGACTAAAAGTTCAAGTCTTTAGGATTAATAATTCATATACTAATTAGGTTTGATTTTTTTTTTTTGTGCAGATATGGCCACTAACCTATTGCTCCGATCATTGTTAGACCATGATAAATTAATGAGACCTAACTACGATAGCTGGTATCATAAGTTGAAAATCATCCTGGAGCATGAGTGGATCCTTTATATGGTAACAGATCTAGCACCTGAGGAGCCAGCCCCAAATGCTAAGAGAGTGATTTGAGATACTTATCAGAAGTGGCTCAATGACCGCACCACTGTTCGAAGTATAATGCTAGCGATAATGAATGATGAGTTCAGTCGTAGGTTTTAAAATGCCCAGCCACAAAAGATGCTTCAAATATTGAATAACTCCTTTGGCACGTCGGATGATGTTGAAAGGCATAAAATAAGTTGTGCCATTTTCAATGCTCGAATAAGGGACGGAGCCTCAATCACCGATCATGTATTGTATATGATCGAGATGATTGAGTGCCTTAGCAAGTTGGACTTTCTCCAGCACGAGCAGTCTGTAAGGATGCGATCCTTAATTCTTTGTCCAAGTCCTTTCTCTCCTTCCTAACTCATTTTAGAATGACAAAGCCTATAGTAAACTACCATGGCTTGTTGGGGTTGCTGCAGAACTTTGAGAAGGATCACCAAATCCATAAGAAGATGGTGAATATAGTGGGAGGGTCTTCTTCTGATCGTTGATCCTTTAAGAAAGGGAAGAAGAACAAGAAGAAGAAAAATAAGAAGGTGCAGCCGAATGCTGTGATGTCTACACATGGTCAGATTAAGAAGTGCAAGCTCGACCAGAGCCAGGCAGAGTGCTTGTTCTACAAGAAGCAGGAGCATTGGAAGAGGAACTGTCCTCTATACATTGCCTCCCTGGATCCGAACAAACCGAGAAAGAAGCAAGTGATTGCTGGGCAAGGTAATTATATGATAACATTTTGCAATTTTTTCTTATATGATTCTACTGCCTGGGTATTAGATACTGGAAGCTCTTATCATATTTGTAATTCTATGCAAGGCTTGTAGGTCAGTAGGAGATTTGATTAAGGTGAGAGGTTCTTGAATGTTAAAGATGGAAGACAAGTTTCAGTTCTAGCTTTAGAAATCATAAATCTTATAATCAATTCAAATAAAGTTATTCTTAATGAATGTCATTATTGTCCAACTTTCTTATTGAATGTTATTTCTGTAGGCCTTTTGACCATTAATGATTTTGAAATATCAATAAAACAAAAGTTTTATAATATTATTTTGAATGGTGTTATAATTTTGATTGGATAATTGAATAATAGAATTTATTTACTTTCTATGCTTATTAACATGGTTCAATCCTCTAATAAACATCCTAAAATTAGTGAAGTGTCTGATGTCTACCTTTGGCACTGTAGGCTAGGTCATATTAGTAAGAATAGAATTAATAGGTTAGTTCAAGAAGAAATTCTTGAGGTTAGTGATTGTGAGTCACTTTCGACCTGTGAGTCCTGTCTTCTTGGTAAGATGACCAAGTCACCTTTTGCTGAGAAAGATGAACAAGCCAATGAACTCCTGAGTCTAGTACATTCGAATGTATGTAGACCCATGAGCTCAAGTGCTCGAGGTGGATATTTTTACTTCATAATCTTCATAGATGACCTATCGAGATATGGGTACGTTTATTTAATGAAGCATAAGTCGAAATCATTTAAAATGTTCAAACTACTTCAAAATGAGGTAGAAAAATAAAATGGAAAGAGTATTAAAACTCTTCGGTCTGACTGAGGGGGTGAGTACCTTTTCAATGAGTTTCTAACATATCTTAGAAAGAACGAGATTCTCTCCCAATGGACCCCTCCTGGAACACCATAACATAATGGTGTGTCTGAAAGAAAAAATCAGATCCTATTGGACATGGTTCAATCCATGATGGAGTTTGCTGGTTTGCCGATCTTCCTATGGGGATATGTGCTCGAGTCAGCTTGTTACATTCTAAATAGGGTTTCGAGTAAATCTATTAATAAAACACCATATGAGAAATGGATAGGGCGTAAGCCAATGCTTTCACACCTTAGAGTTTGGGGTTGTCCAGCTTACGTAAAATGTTTGATAACAGACAAGCTTAGACCTAAGTCTGATACATGTAGTTTTATAGGTTACCCAAAAGAAACCAAAGGATACTACTTCTACCTTGTTGATGAGCAAAAAATGTTTGTCAGTCTTAAGGCAGCCTTTTTAGAAAAGGAGTTTCTTGGTGAAGGAACTAATGCCTCTAAGATCGAACTTGATGAAGTACGACAGATGGAAGAACGGACATAAGTTGTTAAACCTGAGCTGGATCTGATTAGATCAGACCCAGAACCCATAATAGATGCATCCTTAAGACGATCTAGTAGAGTACCACGTCAACCGATCAGATACTATGATTTTTTGATTCGAGATAAGGATCCTATCGAACTCGATGAGAACGATCATGACCCAATCACCTATATGGATGCAATGCAGAGATCTAACTCTGAGAAATAGCTTGAGACCATAAAATCTAAGATGAAATCCATGAAGATCAACGATGTATGGACATTGGTTGACCCACTCGAAGGGGTAAAATCCATAGGGTGTAAGTGGGTCTTCAAAAGGAAAAGAGGCGTAGATGAAAAGGTGGAGACCTATAAAGCCTATCTGGTTGCCAAGGGATATCGTCAATGTTATGGTATTGACTATGATGAGACGTTCTCTCCTATGGCAATGCTCAAATTCATTTGGATAATGCTTGCCATAACTGTCCATCTGGACTATGAAATCTGAGGTGTATATGATACAATCTGAAGATTTCACATTCACAGATAAGTCTAAGGTGTGTAAGTTTCAGAGGTCCATTTATGGATTAAAGCAGGCATCTCGGAGCTGGAACATACAATTTGATAGAATAATCAAAATGTATGGCTTTGTTAAGAATGAAAAGGAGCCCTACATATACAAATGGGCTAATTGTTCAGCAATAGTATTCCTAGTATTGTATGTTGATGACATTCTCTTAATCGAGAATAATGTCCTTGCATTTCAAGGAATAATGATCTAGCTTTCACCATAATTCTCCATGAAAGATCTGGGAGAAGCTTCCTACATCCTAGGGATGAAGATCTATAAAGATAGATCTAAAAGATTGCTTGGATTATCCCAATCTACGTACATTGATACTGTACTGAAATGGTTCAGCATGCAGAATTTCAAGAAAGACTATCTACTGATAGGCCATAGAATTTTTCTTTCAAAGAGGGATTGTCCAACAACACCTCTAGATAGAGAGCGTATGAATAGAATACCATATACTTTTGCAGTGGGTTCTATAATATACGCCATGACATGTACGTGACTAGATGTGGCATACTCACTAGGTGTAGTGAGTAGATACCAATCTAATCTAATGGAGAATCACTTAAAGTTTGTTAAAACTATCTTGAAGTATTTAAGAAATACTAAGGACCAGTGACTTGTATATGGTGAATCGAACTTAAAACTTATGGGGTTCATAGACTCCAATTTCCAGTCTGATCATGATGATAGCAAGAGTATGTCGGAATATATATTTACCCTTAATGGTGGGACCGTCTACTGGAAGAGTTTCAAGTAGCATATTATGGTCGATTCAGTTTGCGAGGCAGAGTATGTCGCTGTATTAGATGCTGCCAAAGAAGTGGTGTGGCTAAAAAAATTTATCACCGAGCCTGAAGTAGCACCCTCCCTTGATGGTCCAATTTTGCTCTATTGCGACAGCTCTAGAGCGATTGCTCAGACGAAGGAACCAAAAGCACATCAGTGGATGAAGCATATTCTGTGCTACTACCATCTTATCTAAGAGATTATGGAATGAGGTGACGTCGACCTTCAAAAGATTGATAGAAAGGAGAATCTGACCGACCCATTCACTAAAGCTATTGTGGTGAAGGAGTTCGACGATTTTAAGTTGAAGATAGGTATTAGATACTGCACCGATTGGCTTTAGTCCAAGTGGAAGATTATTGGGAATGTCTCCCAAAGCCAATCGTTAGTCTATTGATGGTTGGATCATATATTTATAATTATGTATGAATTATAAATTAATAAAAGTTTTTTTGGCATTTTTTATCATAAATTTTATTATCTTCTAATGAACTCTTGTGTTGTGATGAAGTCCTTAGGACTATCTAGATTCGACAAAGGAGAATTTATCATTTAGTCCTTAAATAGTTCATGACCAAATGATATGTTATTACTTAGGATGATAATGTTTATCAAGTATAGATTGTTGTGTGCCATATAGGTTGGTTGTCCTCATAACCAAGGAGTGTTGAGATACTGATATGGCATGCAAGTGAGATATATGAGTCATCTGCATTGAACGTGATCAACTCCAAAGCTTTTCTCCTATCAAGATTAGCTCCGATGAAATATGGGTATAAATGTTCCTCCGACCTGAGATCACCACGTGACTTCCAAGCAACTCACTATATTTTGGTGTCGGACTATCTAAATTTCTAATTCAGTGATGAAAGATTTTTTAGCATAGTCAAGTACTTTTGGAGTCCGTGCATGTATCAAGATGGGATTATCCACTCCTGATTTTAGGAGCTGTGTTCAATTGTATTTTAATTTAGTAAAACCTTGGCCAGGATAGTCTTAGTGAGGAGTCAGGGGACTAATTGCTTTGAGATACGATATGGATGTATTTTTTAAGATTAACAGTCTAACCTTGAGTTATCTATTACACAGAGATCATAGGGATGAATTATACGATAACCATATTCGCGTAGGTTCTGAATGTTGCGATTGTGTTTATTCGATCTATCCAGATGTTGGGTACCATTGCTAGATGGTCACTTCGATTAGCATAGAAATTAGTTTCTATGCTATCGACTTAGGTTTGGACCTGTGGAGTCACACACACTAGAGGTTCCTACCTGATCTAATGGCTAGTGAAGAGTTTCACTCGATTGAGACTCTATGGTTAAGAGTCCCATTGGATTGGGACTCTTCGACCGAGTGTCCTACTAGGTTAGGACATTGAGTCTCAATGTCTAGGAGTCTTTGGTCAAGAGTCAAACTTGACTGGAACTCTTCGACCAAGAGTTCCATAGCTTTGGAACTCTGAGTCCTACATGTCTAGGACTCTATGATTGAGAGTTAGAACTCCATAATCATTAGTTCCACTTTCCACTAGTTTGGGACTCTTTGATCAAGAGTTTCATTTTGATGGGACTCTATTGTTCGGACATCCACTAAATTTAGACTCTGATTTTATGAGAGATTTTATTAGTGATTTGATCATTAATTAACTCAATTTAATTGAGTAATTATTTTTGGTCCAAGTCCAATTGAATTAGTTTCAGTTGGGTTTGACCCGATTAGGTCGTTGGTTGACCTAATCGCCGAGGAGGTTTGAACCCTATTTGATCAGAGATTGAGCTTGATCAATTCCTAATGTTATTATGATTTAATTAAGCCTAATTAAGCCTAAATGTGTTGGATTTAAATTAGTCTAATTGGGCCTAACCTATTTTGAATTGGTTGGTTCAATTGGTTCAAGATTGAATTTTAAAGACTAGTTTGACTAGTCTTCTTTCCCTGCGCCATTTAACCCATGCCTACTTAAAAATTTAATCTAATTCTCTTGTGACTTATTTTCCATGCAAAAAAAAAGCTTTTGACCAGCTCTCCCACATTCCAAATGGATAAGGTTTGGTTGTTATTTATTTTTGTTGACGCAAAATCTGGTCATCATCGGAATCGGCTGGAGCGGTGGTGGATGAGGTCGCCGTCGGAGATCTACAAAATAAAGTCCCATCCGGAGCCGATGGAGGGTGGCTCCGACAGGATCCTCCGACGATCAAGTCAGCTCCAACCAATAGGAATGGAGTGCTCGGGAATGAGTTCCACAGAGCTTAGAGAAGAAGAGGAGAGCTTAAAGCTTAGAGATTAGAGGTTAGAGTTAGCATATCAGGAGGGTCCTTTTTATAGGCAGAGCTTGATGGTGACAGCTATAGCCGCATGCTGGTGGGCCGCTCGAGGTCTTGTGGAGTTAGTTCCAGGGGAAGGCACCGTCTGAAGTGGGTTGATGGTGACAGCCATCATCGCCTGGTAGCGGGTCGCTGTTGCTTACGGCGAATTGATGGTGATGGCTGCAGCTGTCTTGATACTGAGCCGCT
The DNA here is from genome assembly GCA_006176705.1 of Cocos nucifera. Taxonomy (NCBI): domain Eukaryota; kingdom Viridiplantae; phylum Streptophyta; class Magnoliopsida; order Arecales; family Arecaceae; genus Cocos; species Cocos nucifera. The sequence goes on along the minus strand of QRFJ01001478.1, from coordinate 360,120 downwards.
CGGAGCTGAATGAAAGGTTGAAGGGCTTTGATGTGTACCCATTTTAGAGGAGTTCGAACTCCTGAAGAGGAAGCTTGGAAGGAGTTCGACTCCCGTAGGTGTCTGGCTGGAGGTGCTCAGCTAAGGCTCGGTCGCTGGGGAGTTCGGTAGGAGCTCGACTGGTCGAAAGGGATGTATAGGAGGAGTCCGACCGAAGGAGAAGCTTGGAGGGGGTTTGGCTCTTCCAGACATCTGACTGGAAGGGCATGGAGAGAGTTTGGCTCTCGTGAGAGTCCGACTGAAGTTCGGTCGCTGAGGAGTTCCGCTAAGCCCGATCGGTGGGAGTCCAAGGAGCTCGGCCGCTAAGCAGTTCGATTGGGCCGCTGGAAGTTCGAAGGAGCTCGACCACTGAGGAGTTTCGCTAAAGCCTGGCCGCTGAGGAGTTTGGCTGGCTGAAGAGGTTCGGCTGGGCCGTTGGGGGGTCCAAGGAGCTCGGCCATTGGGAGTCCAAGGAGCTCGGCCGCTAGGAGTCTAAGGAGCTCGACCGTTGGGAGTCCAAGGAGCTCGACCGTGGCTACTGATTGCATTAGATAGAGCATCGAACTAGGCTTCGATAGGAGTGGGGTTTATTTCCAACAATAGTCCCCCCACTCCCGAGTTCGAAACTCAAAAAAAGGGAGTGTGAAAAAGGCGATTGCCGAAGTTCTCTTTCGGACTTTGTGCTGGTTCAGGTCGAAGTTCGAGAGAGATCTGATCTATGGTTGGGATTGATGCGGTCACTCGAGAGAGATCTTATCTCTATCTGAGGTCATCCCGGGCGCTCTGGCTGAGGTAATCTCTTGATTTTATCTCTGGCCGAGGTTGGCTCGAGCAACCTGACCAAGGTTGGCTCGGGCGCCCTTGCCGAGGCTGATGGAGATCTTGTCTCCCATAGACTTTGAAGCTCAGATTTAGACTTTGCTCGAGCCTCTCCTCCTGTTCGAGCCTCTCCCTCCATCTCGTCTAAGGTGAACGAGGCCTTCAACTTTGCTCGTGTTAGGATAAGGTTCTCCTCCTGTTCCTAACGGGCTATGAGGGAACATGCGGACCGTCACCCGAGCCTCTCCCTCGTCTTTCTAAGGTGAACGAGGCCTTCGACTTTGCTCATGTTAGGATGAGGTTCTCCTCCTATTCCTAACGGGCTGTGGGGGCACATGCAGGACCATCGTTCGAGCCTCTCCCCCCGTCTCATCTAAGGTGAACGAGGCCTTCGACTTTGCTCGCGTTAGGACGAGGTTCTCCTCCTGTTCCTAATAGGGCTGTGGGGGCACATTGGACCGTCGTCCGTCTCCCCCATCTCGTCTAAGGTGAATGAGGCCCTTCGACTTTGCTCGCATTAGGATGAGGTTCCCTCCTCTAACGGGCTTTGGGGTCATATGCGGACCATCGTCCGTGCCTCTCCCCGCATCTCGTCTAAGGTGAATGAGGCCTTCGACTTTGGGAAGGTCTTATTTTCTGCAGCCGAAGTTGACTCGGGGGAGATCTTATCTCCTACAGTCGAGGTTGTCCCAAGGGAGATCTTATCTCCTGCAGCCAAGGTTAGAGGTCTTTGACCTGCTCGCGTTAGGACGAGGTTCTCCTCCTGTTCCTAACGGGCCACTTTCGCTCATTTTTTTCCTGCCATCACGTAATCCTTGTATCAGAAAATAATAATGTTGAGCGAAGGAGTTTTAAAGGAAGTCTACTGATAATACATCCTTAGGTTTCCTGAGTTTCAAGGTCGGGGAAGCACTATCCCTTCGAGCTCCTTCAGGCGATAAGTTCCGGATCGGATGACCTCCACCACTTCATACGGACCATTCCAATTTGGGGCGAGCTTCCCTTGACTCTGAGATTGAACGACAGCGGCTCGCCAGAGCATTAAGTCCCCCACTCTGAATGTCTTATTTTTAACTCTGGAGTTATAGTACCGAGCCACCTTCCATCTGTAGGCTGCTATCCGGATGCGGGCTTCCTCTCTTTTTTCTTCCAGAAGGTCGAGGTTGACTCTGAGGTCCTGGGGGTTGTGCCGTTTGTTGAAAACCTTGACTCATGCAGATGGGAGCTTGAGCTCGATCGAGATAACTGCCTCAAGGCGAAGTGTGTTTCTCCTGTTGGCACCCTTTGAGTAGTTCGGTATGCCTAGAGGACATAGTAGAGTTCGTCCACCCAGGCCCCCTTTGTCCTATCGAGCCTCGCTTTGATTTCTTGCAGTAGGGTCCGATTGGTTACCTCAGCTTCCCCATTGGCCTGTGGGTGAGCCACCGATGTGAAGCGATGGGAGATGTTTAGTCCTTTGCAGAACTCGACGAATCTTTCCCCAGCGAATTATCGCCCATTGTTGGTTATAAGGGTTCGGGGCAAGCCAAACCGACAGACTAGTGACTTCTAGACAAAGTCCTACACCTTGGCCTCGGTAATCTTCGTTAGTGGTTCGACTTCGATCCACTTGGTGAAATAGTCAATCGTGACTAGGAGGAACTTTCGCTGCCCAGATGTCGTTGGGAAGGGGCCGAGTATATCCATTCCCCACTGCGCAAATGGCCAAGGTGCTCTGAGCGGAGCAAGTTCGGATGTCGACTGCCTTTGCACACTAGCATTCTTCTGACAGCGATCGCACCTCTTTACGTATTCCATGGAATCACGAAACAAGGTCGGCTAGTAGTACCCCTGTCGGAGTAGTTTTTGCGACAGGGACCTGACTCCTACGTGACTTCCGCAGAGTCCTTCGTGCACATCCCATAGCGCGAGGTTGGCCTCTGAAGGTTGGAGACATCTCAGCAATGGGAGGGAGTACGACCTCTTATACAACCTACCTTCGTATAAGATGTAGCGAGAGGCCTGATTCTTGAGCTTCTAAGCTTCTTTTCGATCACGAGGAAGGACCCCCTCTTCAAGGTAGGCGATCAATGGGTCGATCCAGCTGGGCTCAAATTTCATCTGCAGGATGGCCTGAGATTCCTCTGTGGTTGGGCACTTCAAAGTTTCCAAAAATACTTCTTTGGGCAGCTCGGCCGGGGCTGAAGTGGCCAACTTGGAGAGAAAATTGGCTCTTACATTTTTCGCCCTCGGGATGTGCTGAATGCCGAAATTGTTGAAGGCCAGGATCAAATTCTTCACTTTTTTGAGGTATCTCACCATGCTTTTCTTCCGTGCCTCATAGCTGCCACCAACTTGACTGACCACCAGCTAGAAATCGCTGTAGACTTGAAGCCGATCTACTTTTAATTGCCTTGCTATCTTTAATCCAGCGATCGGCGCTTCATATTCGGCCCCATTGTTGGTCGCGGGAAACTCGAGGCGCAGCGCGTACTTGGCGATGACTCCCTCGGGGCTGACCAAGACCAACCCCGCACCAGCTCCAGCAGAGTTGGACGAACCATCCACGTGCAGAGCCCAGGAACCTTCAGAGAGATCGACGCTTTCCTCGGGGAGGTTCGGCTGTGATAGCTCGACTTCGTCGAAGCTTGGCCTCACTCTGGTGCCAGTCCCGCTCGATTCAAGCTCGGCTTTGACTGGAATGGTGCATTCTAGCACAAAATCAATCAGTATCTATGTCTTGATCGATGGCCTGGGCCAGTAGTTGATGTCGAACTCTATGAGCTCGATTGCCCATTTTACGATTCTTTCGGAAGCATCTGCTTGGTGGAGGACTGCTTTTATTGGTTGATCCGTGAGGACCGTTATGGTGTGCTCCTGAAAATAAGGTCGAAGTCTCCTGGCAGCAATTAGAAGAGAGTAAGTTAGCTTTTCTAACCTAGAGTACCTAGTCTCCGCATCCCTCAGGACTCAGCTCACGTAGTAGATCGGTCGCTGCTCTTTGCTTCTTCCCTGACCAAGACTGCCGCCAGGGCCACCGGGGAGACAGCTAGATACAGGAATAATTCTTCTCCAAGTTTGGGCTTTGCCAGCAGTGGGGGTGTGCCAAGATAGTTTTTAAGCTCTTAAATGCCTGTTGGCACTCCGTCGTCCAGCAGAAGTCCTTCGGTCACCTAGGAACCTGGAAGAAGGGCATGCATCGTTCGGCCGACCTTGAGACGAAGCGATTTAGGGATGCCACCTTTTCGATCAGGTGCTGAACTTTCTTGATAATCTTTGGAACAATCATCTCCTGAATGACTTGGATTTTCTGAGGGTTTGCCTCGATTCCATGTATCGACACCATGAACCCCAAAAATTTTTTGGAGGTCACAACAAAGGCGCACTTGGTCGGGTTTAGCTTCATCTTATGCTTTCTAAGTGCACCGAAGGTCTCTTCAAGATCGGCTAGGTGGTCTGTTGAAGCTCAACTTTTGACGAGCATATCATCTATGTATACCTCCATGTTGTGGTCGATCTGCTCCTTGAAGACCTTATTAACCAAATGCTGGTATGTTGCCCCTGCATTTTTGAGTCCAAAAGACATGACCCTATAGCAATAAAGACCACAGTCAGTAATGAAGGCGGTCTTCTCTTCATCCTCGGGTGCCATGCGTATCTGGTTATAACCAGAAAAGGCATCCATGAAGGTGAGGAGCTCATGGCCCGAGGTTGTATCCACCAGCTGGTCGATTCTGGATAGAGGGTAGCTATCTTTCGGGCAGGCCTTATTCAGCTTCTTGAAGTCGATGCACATCCTCCACTTGTTATTCACTTTCGTGATGAGAACCACGTTCGAGATGCCGGTCGAATAGCTAACCTCTTAGATGAGTCCGGCTTTGAGAAGCTTGTCTACTTCTTCGACGATCACTTTCTGCCTCTCCCGGGCATGGTGGCACATCTTTTCTCTTATCGGCCAGTGCCTCGGATTGACAGCCAGTTGATGTTCCATTACCTTGACGTCGATCTCCGGCATGTCCACTAGGGTCTAGGCAAAGACGTCCGCATTTCTTCTGAGAAAAGTGATGAACTACTCCCGAACCTCATCCACCAAGTTGGAGCCGATCTGCTCCACGTGCTCCGAGTTTCCATCATTAAAGGGCACAGAGACGAGGTCCTCCGCAGGCTCACCCCACTCCTCAGTGAGGTCGTCGCGGACGTCTAGTCCGTCAACAAGATAAGAGTCGGGTTGATCTTCCTTATGTAGGATGATCGAGTAGCAGTACCTCGCCAGAGCCTGGTCTCCTCTGACTTCTCCGACCCCATGACTCATCAAAAACTTCATCTTCAAATAATAGGTTGACACTACCGTTCGGAGTGCATTTAGATCAGGTCGGCCGAGAATCGCGTTATAGGCGGATGGAGTCCTTATGACTAGGAAGTTGACCCGCACTTTGGCTAGTTTTGGGTGTTGCCCTGCCGCTACGGCCAAAGTTATTATGCCTTCGACTAGTACGGTGTTGCCAATGAATCCTACCAGTAGGAAATTCATAGGCCCCAAGCGGTCATCGAGTAGGGACATTTTTGAGAAGGCATCGTAAAACAACACATCGGCCAAGCTTCCATTATCCACCAAAATGCGGCGTACATCGTAGTCGACAATGTTCAAAGAAATTACAACCGCATCATTGTGTGGGAATTGGATCCCCTGGCCATCCGCCTTGGTAAAGATCACGGGTTCCATGGTCCTTCGCCTCTTCACCGATCCCTCGGGTCCGCTGGCCTCTCCTTGTTGAAGTCCTCTCGAGATAGTGTTGATGACGCCAAGGGGCAGCCGATCTTCTTGCTGGTTTTTTTCACTTGGCGGTAACACTCTCAGCCGATCTTCCCGCTCCTCAGGCCATCTTCGCAAAAATTGGCTAAGTCTACCTCACCTGACGAGCTCTTCGATCTCATCCTAAAGTTGGATGCACTCCTCGATGTCATGACCGTGGTCGTGATGGTAAAGGCAGAACTTGTTGAGGTTGTGCTTGCTAGGATGGGAATGCATTCTCTTCGATCTTGGAAGTCGTTCCCGGATCTCCATTAGTACTTGGGTCTTCGGGGCGTTAAGGGGGGAGTAGTTGTGAAATCGTCATCGTCGGGGAGAACTTCGGCGCTGGGGGGAACCTCGATGTGCCCTTCCGTCGAGGCTTCTCTGCCTCCAAGCTTGAGGGGGCATTCGGGCTCACCCACGATCAAAGGGAGTTCGGGAATGCGGTCGAGCTTCAGTCCGCTTTCTTTCTTCGGTGGGCCTGCCTGGCCCGCAAATTCACCACTTACCGCTGGCTTCGTCGTCCTTAGCCTCGAAGGCCTCCTCTGTCCGGGCATAACTTTTGGCCCGAGCTAGCATGTTGGCGAAATCCCTGGGATACTTCTTTTCTAGGGAGAACAGTAAGTCGTTCTTCTGAAGGCCACCCTTGAGAGCGGCCATGGCGACTGACTGGTCTAGGTCTTGGACCTCCAATGCAGCAGTATTAAATCGGGTGATGTAAGCCCGGATGGGTTCCTCCTCCTTCTGTCCGATGGCCATTAAGGAATCTGAACCTCAGCGTGAACATCGACTACTAACGAAGTGGGCTGCGAACTGTTGACTCATCTGGTCAAACGATAAGATGGTACTCGGCTTGAGCATCGAGTATCTGTTCCTGATGGTACCCTTAAGGGTAGAGGGGAAAGCCTGGCACAGGATAGCATCTGGCACACCATGGAGCAACATCGTTGTCCGAAAAGCTTCTAAGTGGTCGACCGGATCGGTGGTCCCATCGTAGCTCTCGAACTGCGGGAGCTTGAAGTTCGACGGGATTGGTTCCTGCATGATTTTCTACGAAAATGGGGGGTCAGTGCAGATGTCATTACCGCGTGAGGAGGAAGTGTGATGAAGTTCTTCAATTCATCGGTTTATTTATAAGAGCCTTTGATCCAAGAGATCTTCGCGGTCTCTGATCTCCAAGATTTTCTTGTAGAATGGGTGCGAAGCTTCACCTTGGATTGAGCCGCGGTCCGAGCAAGGGCTCTCCCTCCATTGCCTTCCTCTTCTGGGGATTGGAGGTCAAGTAGCCCATGTCGGTCGCCCCTGGACTGGACCACACGGCTCTAGAGAATCCCACACCGGTTGAGTTGGTACTGGGGCCTGCTGGTGCATGGCCTGCACTGCCTCCGTGAGATCGCGAACCTGTTGGACGAGCAGGTTGAACTACTCCGCATCCATCATGGCTATAGAGGGAACCTGGGTCGTCGGGGCTGGAGCGGGAGCGGATGGATCCAAACAGGATCAGGCCGCAGAGGCCATTGATCGTTGGGTCGAGGCTCTCCTACGGGGCATTTTTTTTTTGGAAAGGAATTTTAGAGAGGAGAAAAGAGATCTCTAGAGTGGGAAGAGAGAAATCATCATTGAGCACTCCTTTAAGAATAAGAAAACCTTGGTAGTTCGGCCCTTCTTCTAGCACCAATCTGTTAACGCAGAGTCTGGTCATCATCGAAATCAGCTGGAGCAGTGGTGGACGAGGTCACCACCGGAGACCTGCAAAATAAAGTCCCATCTAGAGTCGGTGGGGGTGGCTTTGGTAGGACCCTCCGACGATCAAGTCAGCTCCGGCCAATAGGAATGGAGTGCTCGGGAATGAGTTCTATATGGCTTAGAGAAGAAGAGGAGAGCTTAGAGCTTAGAGCTTAGAGATTAGAGGTTAGAGTTAACGTATTAGGAGGGTCCTTTTTATAGGCAGAGCTTGATGGTGACAGTTGTAGCCGCGTGCTGGCGGACCGCTCGAGGTCCGGCGAAGTCAGTTTTAGGGGAAGGCACCGTCTGCAATGGATTGATGGTGACAGCCATCGCCGCTTGATAGCGGGTCACTATTGCTTATGGTGGACTGATGGTGATGGCTACAACTATCTTGATACTGAGCCGCTCGAGGCCGAATAAAGGGTTGAAGGGCTTTGATGTGTACCCATTTTGGAGGAGTTCGGACTCCTGAAGAGGAAGCTCGGAAGGAGTTCGACTCCCGTAGGCGTCTGACTGGAGGTGCTCGATTAAGGCTCGGTCGCTGGGGAGTTCGGTAGGAGCTCGACCGACCGAAAGGGATGTCTGGGAGGAGTCCAGCTCTTGAAGAAGTTCGATCGAAGGGGAAGCTCGGAGGGGGTTTGGCTCTTGTGGGCGTCTGGCTGGAAGGGTGCAGAGAGAGTTCGGCTCTCGCGGGAGTCCGACTGAAGCTCGGTCATTGAGGAGTTCCGCTAAAGCCTGGCCGCTGGGAGTCCAAGGAGCTCGGCTGCTAAGCAGTTCAATCGGGCCGCTGGGAGTCCGAAGGAGCTCGGCCGCTGAGGAGTTTCGCTAAAGCCCGACCGCTGAGGAGTTCGGCTGGCTGAAGAGGTTCGACCGGGCCGTTGGGTGGTCCAAGGAGCTCGACCGCTGGGAGTCTAAGGAGCTTGGCCGTGGCTATTGATTGCATTAGGCAGAGCATCGAACTGAACTTCGGTAGAAGTGGGGTTTATCCCCAACAGTTTTGATTTGAATGAGATTCAAATTTGGATAAAAAACAACCTCTACCTTATCTATGCGCCACCCTTCTCTTGTGCGACACTTTTGCTACACGAGAAAAGGTTTCTTGTGATTCCTTTCCATGCAAAAGAGGTTGTCACCCATTCTTTCTCATGTCCCTATGTGGATGGGATCAGGTGGTTTGAAGGTTGAATTCAAAATGAGATTGAATTTGGCCTAACAACCAACCCGATCTTTCTCTCCATGCGGTGTCTACTCTCTTTGGCACAAAATAAATAGGTGAAATTTTTGGGACATGAGAGAATAGATCTAAGATTGAGAGAGGACTTCCATGAGCCTCTTGGTGCATGAAAAAAAGTTTTAAAAAATCCCATGAGGTGAAAAAATAAAGAAAGGCTAGCACAAGGTTTCAAGGTGCATTTGATCTAGTGTTTTGAACTTAGTTCGGGAATCCATTTCCTAAGCTATGAGTGTCGAAAGCCCATGAAACTTTGTGGAGAACCTCCTCTACCTCTCTACTATGTCTACCAGTGATCCGGAGCAGCCATGAAGCTTGTAGATAAGGATTAAAGGCATTCTATCAAAATAGCCCCTGAAAGACTCTGGTGTTGAGCTAGCACTCACATGGGAGCCGATAAGGATCAGAAGCCTTGTGTGGATGATCCATGGAGGCCAGATACTTGTATGGCTACATCATGACTAGCAAAACTTCTTGAAGATGATCAGATCATGGCGATCAGCTACTCGTGAAAAGGTATTGTATTCTGAACATATTGATGTAGTAAATAGTTCACTATATAGTTTTATTTTCAGATCTATTGATGTATGCATGCATATTATGTTTAGTTCGTAATATGTAGGATTAAATAATCTGATATGATCAGTAGATAATTGTTGGGGATAAATCCCGCTCCTGCCGAAGCCCGGCCCGATGCTCAGCCCAATGTAACCAGTAGCCGCTGAAGAGCTTTAGCGCCAGGCGCCAGGCCGAGCCCCTACCACGGCCGAACTGCCTAGAGGCCGAACTCCCTCCGCCCGCCGAACTTCCCACAGCCGAACTCCTTCGGACCGACTTCAGGCGAGCCCAAGTGGCCGAACCCCTTCGGACCGACCCTAGGCGACCGAACTCCTCAGCGAGCCCTGGCCGAACCAACTAGCAACCGAAGTCCTTCAACTGGCCAGCCGAGCTCCTTCGAACCTCTCAGCGGCCGAACTCCTTCGGGCCGACTCCATGCGGCCGAGCTCCTTCGAACCTCTCAGCGGCCGAACTCCTTCGGGCCGACTCCATGCGGCCGAGCTTCAATGAAGTCCTCTCAGCGGCCGAACTCCTTCTGGGCCGACTCCAAGCGTCCGAGCTTCGGTGAAGTCCTCTCAGCGGCCGAACTCCTTCGGGTCCGACTCCAAGCGTCCGAGCTTCAATGAAGTCCTCTCAGCGGCCGAACTCCTTCGGGCCGACTCCAAGCGTCCGAGCTTCGGTGAAGTCCTCTCAGCGGCCGAACTCCTTCGGGCCGACTCCAAGCGGCCGAGCTTCAATGAAGTCCTCTCAGCGGCCGAACTCCTCAGCAGTCGTCACTTAGGAGCCTGAACTCCTCAGCAGTCGTCACTGGGCCAAACTCCTCAGCGGTCGCCCTCATCAAACTTCGGCCGACCGAGCTCTTACCGAACTCTCAAGTGTCCAAGCCTCAGCCCAAGCCCAACAGCCGGCCGAGCTTCGACTTCTCAGCAGCCGAACTCTTCTGCGGACGAGCCTTAGCTGCATACCTCTTGCCAGACGCCTATGGGAGCCGAACTCCCTCCCATCTTCCTCTTCAGGAGCCCGAACTCCCACGAAATGGGCACACGACGAAGGCCTTCAACCCTTCATTCGGCAAGCTCTGCAACCATCACTATCAGTCAGTCCGCCGTACCATCGGTCAGTCCACCGCGGGCGATAGCGACCCACTGCCAGGCGGCGATGGCTGTCACCCTCAATCCGCCGCACACGGCACCAGTGGGACTGACTCCGCCGAACCTCGAGCGGTCCGCCAGCACGCGGCTGCAGTTGTCACCATCAAGCTCCACTATATAAAGGACCCTCCCGACACGCTAAGGCTAAGCTCTCTGAACTCTCGACTCTCTAAGCTCTCCTCCACATCTCTAAGCTCCGGAACTCATTCCGAGCACTCCATTACTGTTGGCAGGAAGCTAACTTGACCATCGGAGGGTCCTGCCGGAGCCACCACCCCACCAGTTCCGGACGGGACTTCGTTTTGCAGGTCCCCGGCGGCGCCCAGCGGCCTCGATTGCGGCGACCTCCGACGGCGACGGATTTCTGCACCAACAGATTGGCGCTAGAGGAAGGGCTTGAACCTTCGAGGTTCCCTTGTTCTTAAAGGAGTGCTCGGCAACGATTTCCTTCCCCTGCACCGGATCTCTCTTCTCCCTCTTCAGAATTCCTTCTCTGGAAAGAGGAAATGCCCCCCAGAAGGGCTTCGACGCGGCGCTCGACGGCTTCCGCGGCTCGATCCCCTCCGAGTCCGTCTGTCCCTGCTCCGGCCCCGGTGACTCAGCCCCCGTCTATAGCCGCAGTGGATACGGAGCAGTTCAACCAGCTCATCCAGCACGTTCGTGGTCTCACGGAGGCGGTGCAGGCGGTGCTGCACCAACAAGTCCCAGTGCCAGCCCGACCGGCATGGGACTCTCCGAAGTCGGATGATCCGGTCCAAGAGCGACCGGCCTGGGCAGCCCGACCTCCGATACCCGGATTGGAGAGGCGGAGGAGGGAGAACCCTTGTTCGGATCATGGATCGACCAAGGGTGAAGCCTCGCGCCCATCTCACCAGAAAGCCTTGGAGATCAGAGACCGTGAGGACCTGCTGGACCAAAGGCTCTTGGAGATGAACCAGCGAATTGAAGAACTTCGTCCCCCCTCGCGTGGTGATGACGTTTGTACAGACCCTCCTTTCTCGCAGAAAATCATGCAGGAACCGGTCCCGCCGAACTTTAAGCTCCCGCAGTTCGAAAGCTACGACGGGACCGCCGACCCGGTCGACCACTTGGAAGCCTTCCGGACGACGATGCTGCTTCACGGCGCGTCGGACGCCATATTTTGCCGGGCTTTCCCTTCTACCCTCAAAGGAGCTGCCAGAAATTGGTACTCGACGCTCAAGCCGAGAACCATCTTATCGTTCGACCAGATGAGTCAACAGTTCGCAGCCCACTTCATCAGTAGTAGGCGACCACGCCGAGGTTCGGATTCTTTGATGGCCATCAGGCAGAAGGAGGGGGAACCCATCCGGGCCTACGTGACCCGGTTTAACGCTGCCGCGTTGGAGGTCCGAAACCTAGACCAATCAGTCGCCATGGCCGCCCTCAAAGGCGGCCTTCAGAAGAATGACTTGTTGTTCTCCCTAGAAAAAAGGTATCCCAGGGACTTCGCCGACCTGCTAGCTCGGGCCGAGAGATACGCCCGTGCGGAAGAAGCCTTCAAGCTGAGGGACGAAGAAACCTTAAGGGAGCGGCTGACAGGCGATAGGGAGCCGAATGAAGTTCGGCCGCGCTCACGGACTCCCTCCGGTAGCAGGCGGGCCCGAACCCCTCGAGCTTGCAGAGAAGCGCGAAGAAGCCCACCTCCCAAAGGATTTCGCGACTATGTCCTCCTCAACGCTCCCCGAGCACAGATCCTCACCGAAGTTAAGGACCAACTCCCCAGACCAGAAAGGTTACGGTCTCCCCCAAACAAACGTGACCGAAGCAAGTACTGCCTCTACCATCGCGACCATGGCCATGACACTGAGGAATGCATCCAGCTCCAAGATGAAATCGAGGAACTCATCAGAAAGGGGCGGCTGGGTAGATTCATTCGACGCCAGTCTAAAGATCGGTGCAGGGCGCTGTCCGTAACGAGAAACAACAAAGTCGGCCACCTCACAACGTCGTCAACATCACTCCAAGATCCAGCGTCGAAGCCAACAGAAGCACGCTTCAACGCAAGGAAGCTCGAATGAAATAGGAAAGGTCGTCCGCGTGGAGAAGCGCGGAGGAACGATGCTACTACCACGACCCTGGATCACAGAAAATTCAGAAAAAATTGCCAGAAACTTCCTTTCAATAAAGTCCTTCCCTTCCAACAGTGTATTATTTTTGGGCGCCAAAAACTATGTAATGGCTGGAAAAGAAGCAGTCAATAGTCGCCGTGTTAGGAACAGGAGGAGAACCTCGTCCTAATTCGAGCGGCAACCTCGGCCAGAGATAAGATCTCTCCCGAAGGCGATAAGATCTCTCCCGAACAACAAGGTCGGCCAGAGATAAGATCTCTCCCGAACCGCAACCTCGGCCAGAGATAAGATCTCTCCCGAAGGCAAAAGTTCGGCCAGAGATAAGATTCTCCCGAACAACAAGTTCGGCAGAGATAAGATCTCTCCCGAACAGCAAGTTCGGCCAGAGATAAGATCTCTCCCGAACCGCAACCTCGGCCAGAGATAAGATCTCTCCCGAGGGCAAAGTTCGGCCAGAGATAAGATCTCTCCCGAGGGCAAAGTTCGGCCAGAGATAAGATCTCTCCCGAAGGCAAAGTTCGGCCAGAGATAAGATCTCTCCCGAACCGCAACCTCGGCCAGAGATAAATCTCTCCCGAAGGCAAAGTTCGGCCAGAAATAAGATCTCTCCCGAACAACAAGTTCGGCCAGAGATAAGATCTCTCCCGAACAGCAAGGTCGGCCAGAGATAAGATCTCTCCCGAACCGCAACCTCGGCCAGAGATAAGATCTCTCCCGAGGGCAAAGTTCGGCCAGAGATAAGATCTCTCCCGAAGGCAAAGTTCGACCAGAGATAAGATCTCTCCCGAACAACAAGGTCGGCCAGAGATAAGATCTCTCCCGAACCGCAACCTCGGCCAGAGATAAGATCTCTCCCGAAGGCAAAGTTCGGCCAGAAATAAGATCTCTCCCGAACAACAAGCTCGGCTGCAGGAGATAAGATCTCCCCCGAGCGCGCACTTCACTTCGGCTGTAGGAGATAAGATCTCCCCCGAGCGCGCGCACTTCACTTCGGCTGTAGGAGATAAGATCTCCCCCGAGCGCGCACTTCACTTCGGCTGCAGGAGATAAGATCTCCCCCGAGGGAAGCTCGGCCGTAGGAGATAAGATCCCCCCCGAGCGCGCACTTCAACCTCGGCTGCAAGATAGGAGGTCTCCCTCGAGTCGACTTCAACTGACGAAGATAATGTCGCCCCCGAGGAGCTCAAATCCGACCTCGACCGAAGGAGGCGAGTCTTACTTCGGCTTCAACATCAGCTTCATCGACTTTAGCCGGAAATGAGTTCCATTTCAACTCCAAACATCGACTGAAGATGAGGTCTCCCCCAAGCCTCAGCCTCAACTTCAGCGTCAATTTTGGCTGGAGATGAGACCTCCCCGAGCTTCAGATGCAACAAATGCGGAGCCTGGAAGGAGACTTCGGCAGTCGCCTGTTCTGATACTCCCTTCCTTCAATTTTTGAACTCGGGAGTGGGGGGGCTACTGTTGGGGATAAATCCCGCTCCTGCCGAAGCCCGGTCCGACGCTCAGCCCAATGTAACCAGTAGCCGCTGAAGAGCTTTAGCGCCAGGCGCCAGGCCGAGCCCCTACCACGGCCGAACTGCCTAGAGGCCGAACTCCCTCCGCCCGCCGAACTTCCCACAGCCGAACTCCTTCGGACCGACTTCAGGCGAGCCCAAGTGGCCGAACCCCTTCGGACCGACCCTAGGCGACCGAACTCCTCAGCGAGCCCTGGCCGAACCAACTAGCAACCGAAGTCCTTCAACTGGCCAGCCGAGCTCCTTCGAACCTCTCAGCGGCCGAACTCCTTCGGGCCGACTCCATGCGGCCGAGCTCCTTCGAACCTCTCAGCGGCCGAACTCCTTCGGGCCGACTCCATGCGGCCGAGCTTCAATGAAGTCCTCTCAGCGGCCGAACTCCTTCTGACCGACTCCAAGCATCCGAGCTTCGGTGAAGTCCTCTCAGCGGCCGAACTCCTTCGGGCCGACTCCAAGCGTCCGAGCTTCAATGAAGTCCTCTCAGCGGCCGAACTCCTTCGGGCCGACTCCAAGCGTCCGAGCTTCGGTGAAGTCCTCTCAGCGGCCGAACTCCTTCGGGCCGACTCCAAGCGGCCGAGCTTCAATGAAGTCCTCTCAGCGGCCGAACTCCTCAGCAGTCGTCACTTAGGAGCCCGAACTCCTCAGCAGTCGTCACTGGGCCGAACTCCTCAGCGGTCGCCCTCATCAAACTTCGGCCGACCGAGCTCCTACCGAACTCTCAAGTGTCCAAGCCTCAGCCCAAGCCCAACAGCCGGCCGAACCCCAGACGGCCGAGCTTCGACTTCTCAGCAGCCGAACTCTTCTGCGGACGAGCCTTAGCTGCATACCTCTTGCCAGACGCCTATGGGAGCCGAACTCCCTCCCATCTTCCTCTTCAGGAGCCCGAACTCCCACGAAATGGGCACACGACGAAGGCCTTCAACCCTTCATTCGGCAAGCTCTGCAACCATCACTATCAGTCAGTCCGCCGTACCATCGGTCAGTCCGCCGCGGGCGATAGCGACCCACTGCCAGGCGGCGATGGCTGTCACCCTCAATCCGCCGCACACGGCACCAGTGGGACTGACTCCGCCGAACCTCGAGCGGTCCGCCAGCACGCGGCTGCAGTTGTCACCATCAAGCTCCACTATATAAAGGACCCTCCCGACACGCTAAGGCTAAGCTCTCTGAACTCTCGACTCTCTAAGCTCTCCTCCACATCTCTAAGCTCCGGAACTCATTCCGAGCACTCCATTACTGTTGGCAGGAAGCTAACTTGACCGTCGGAGGGTCCTGCCGGAGCCACCACCCCACCGGTTCCGGACGGGACTTCGTTTTGCAGGTCCCCGGCGGCGCCCAGCGGCCTCGATTGCGGCGACCTCCGGCGGCGACGGATTTCTGCACCAACAATAATTAATTAGATTAATTATTTTTTATTGCTTCTTTGCTATTTTTGAAAAAGTTTGAAAATAGCTTAGCAAATTCTGTACTATTTCCTTCACTCAGGGCATACCGCACCGCCTTTAAGACCAACCTAGGAATGTCTCCTTATAAAATTATATTTAAAAAATCTAGTCACTTGCCTACTGAGCTAGAACACAAAGCTATATGGGCCATCAAGAAATTAAATATGAACTTGGATACAGTCAAAAACTATAGAAAGCTTTAGATTAATGAATTAGAAGAACTTAGAAATGAAGCTTATGAAAATGCCAGGGTATACAAGGAATGAACAAAAGTTTTTCATGATCAAAAAATTCTTAGAAAATCTTTTACTCTTGCATAGAATATTTTTTCGTATAATTTTAGATTACACCTATTCCCCGGAAAGTTGAGATCTAGATGGATAGGACCATTTTTAGTTAAAGAAGTTTTCTCACATGAAGCTATAGAAATTAAAAATCCAAGCAATGGTGCTGTATTTAAAGTGAATGGTCAATGATTAAATCCATTCTTGAAATTATCCACTGATGTTATTGAGAAAGCCATGGTTTTTTATGAACCAATATATCTCGGTTGATCTATTTTCTGAGTTTAGTTTGGCTGAAGACTATAAACATAGCGCTCCTGGAAGGCAACCTAGATCCTTAAATTTAATTTTTTTTTTTAGTTTATTTAGGTTTTACTAGAGTCAATATCGAATAAGTTGGAGGAAAGAACCAAAAAGAATATATGAAGACACCTACTAAACCAAGGACACATCAAATCAGATGTATTTTTTTCTTTTTACCTATTATTTTTATTTTTCTTATCTCATTGAAGTCACTATAGAATAAGTTGGGGGATGAGAGATGAATTTTGGACTTTACTTTGATTCTTTGTATGTGCAAATTTATTGATATTCATATACCTACTATGCTTCAGACTTGAATAATATTAGATATTTTAGCAGCATGTAATGCACACTTTAGATAAATTAAGAAGTATCGAGGGACTGCATATTGATACAATTTAAGAGAAGGTTGAGTCTAGAATAAAAATTTATTTTTGAACATTTCTAGCCTTCCTTACTAATATCTAAAGAAAATCAACCTCTTATGGGTATAAATGGGATATGTTGACGCATATACTTTCATCAAAAAAAAAAAAATAGTTTTCCACTGAGTAATCGGATCTCGTTGCCTAAGTAAGCAATGATATTCGCATAAAAAAGTGGGCAATGTTAAAAAAAAAAAAATAATATAGCCAAGTCCCAATGCATAGTCTGTTTGACTCAAGTCAGTAAGTCCGAGGGGTATTTTACCCCTAATGTCCTAAAGCCAACTGGTTTGTGAGTCATTAGCCTAACACTCGCTACAAAGGTTAAATAGAAAGCTTAAGTAGTTAAGACATTACACGGACTATATTTTATCTGAAAAAAAAAAGGAATGGATGTGTGAATGCAAAACTACTAGCCCATCTTAGAGTTAGACGATCCAAGGATGAAGGTAGGAGTGGGTCAAGAAAAAGTTTTTATAAATTTTATATTCTTTACTCAACCATTCTATCGGATAGCTTTAATATTCCAATGACATGCTTTGATCATTTTCTATGTGGGTATCATTTACTTTTAAAATTATTAAATGAACACTCATGTTGAAGAAAGTCAGTATTGTACATCAATATTTTTTTTATTCGAGGATAAGTACATTTCAAGTTGGAGGATGTGATAAGGATAATAATTTAACATAAAAAGTATTAATATCTTGATTATTTAATTTTAAATATTTAGTATTTGATATTTTTTATATTTTTTTAGGAAACTTGACAAATGCTATGATTTATTTTCAAATCAACCATTTCTCAAATCCAAGCTAATGTACACTAAGATAAGAAATGGACTGCACAAAATTTGAAGCGAATTGGATATAAAAGAATGGAGAATCAAAATAAATCAAGCTCGGGTCTAAAACTAACTCAAGCTCGGCTCAAACTCAAAAGAAATGCAAGCCGAATTCAACCCAAATCAAATGGGGCCCACATGCACTTAAGGCATTTCAAGAGGAGAAGAAGTTTGCTGGCATTGTTCACCTAGGAGAAGTTTTTAGCTTGCGAGCTGGTGAATGACGCGATGTGCGGCATGATGACACGGGATACCGCGTGCGGGGGCGGGTCTTTACGCGGAGGAGGCAGGAAATCAACGTGGAAAGGAGCAATGAACGTGGAAAATTCAAGAAAAATATATATATATATATATATTATTTTTTTAAAAATTTTTTTTGAATTGAGCGGCAATTTTTCTTCCTGCCTTACTTTTCATCTTCTCCATCTCATCCAACCAAGTTTTTTTATCACTTCAATCTCAACCATCCATTCTTTCAGAATGTTTTTTTTTTAGTCCCACATCTGAAAAATATAAAATCCTTCTTCCTCCTTACACCTATAAATAAAGCCCAATATCTCTATCTTGGATATATATCTCTCCATACCACAACTCTTATAGAGGCCCATATAACAGGCAAGAATATCTACCCATAAAATTTTTATCCATCTTTTTTTTACTTTCTTCTATCCTTCCAACATACGAGAAGGAGAGTTAGTTAGAAAAAAATGGCTAAGAAAGATTTTTATATTTTTATTTTCTGGTTTTAACTCTAAGTCCTGTTAATGGCTTAGAAGCTAAAAGCCTTCGCTTTGTATTAAGAAGTTTTGTTAGCAATAAAAAATTAATTTTTTTTCTCATCAATTTAATTTTTATTTTCAGTAAATAAGATAGTTTAAATTTCTATAATTTAATTCTTGTAATTTTTAATTTCGATTAGTTTATTTTTTTTGCTAAGCATTAGAATAGTTTATTTCTATAAATCTTTAATTTCTATAATTTAAATTCTAGCAAGTAGTATAAAATTTAATTTTAATTAATTTTAAAAATTTTGATTTAAATCATGACTAACTAAGTAAATCCTCTAAGGTTTGCGATGAAGCTAAACC
Source organism: Cocos nucifera (assembly GCA_006176705.1). Lineage (NCBI taxonomy): Eukaryota > Viridiplantae > Streptophyta > Magnoliopsida > Arecales > Arecaceae > Cocos > Cocos nucifera. The sequence goes on along the minus strand of QRFJ01001478.1, from coordinate 341,848 downwards.
ATAATTAGAAGTTCTTCTTGGTTTTTATCTTTTTAGTTCTTCTTCCTTCAAGCTTTTTGCCAAGAGACTTGATGAACTATCATTGGGTTTCAATCCATTTATAGTTTTGCTTGATTCGGTGCAAGATTGGTAATAGGTAGAAGGCCTAAATCTTTTTACAACATTTTTCTTCTTTCTTATGGAAAACTTTGATGAATTATTATTGGGTTAGAGTTCTTTCATAGTCCATACTTGGGTAACACAAGAGAAGCAGTTGAAAAAAAAGTTTTTTAATTAGGATGAATGTTTGTCTATGCATCGCACCTTAATTAAAGGACATCATAAGAAAAATCTTAGAAAGACTCTTTAAGTCATTGATCTAGTGGATTCTAAAGTCCTAGATCTTTAAATTATTATTCTCTATGATTAATTCACTATTTAGTAGTAAATAACAACCAACAAAACTTTTTATTAAAGCTCACCTGAGTAAGAGTTTGAATATAATTCAAATATAATTCCTCGTAAGATCGATCTATACTCGCTGGACGTGCTACTTTACACACCATGCGCTTATGGTTAATTTTAAGATACATCAGTGATCCTCAAGGACCTTCGCTGCCTCAACTTTTTGAAGATTGATCATGTTAATATTGGCAATCAACTGATGACCCATCTATAGAAAGTAAAGTTAGTCCTGCCGATGGAAGAATATCTTTAGAAGTCAATGTTAGATATATGTGCCCTAGAAGTCAGAATTGGCTGATACTTGTAATACACTTCTAGGAGCAAAATTATAATTTTGACTAATATCAATAAAATGGATTATTTTCTATCACATATGTGTATTTAGTGTCTGTGATACATCCTTTGAGTTAATGGTAATGATAATTCATATTTTTAAGAGTTGAAAATTTAAGACATGAATAATCATTATTAACTCATAAAATGCTCCCGACCATAGGATCATCACGAGGATAGTGATTGATCCGGAAGGTTGGTGTACAATCGCTTCTATTTAGTAGATGAGTCTTGAGTCTACGGTATGGAGACACCGGAGCGAGAGTACAGGTACTCGTTAGAGAACGAGGGCACTGAGCATGACCATCTCGAATAGTCATTAGGAAGTCTACCTTCTCGTCAATGACTGACTCGATGCAGTAGTGTGTCTGGTTCTTTGACCTGAGATGCATTGGCAATTCACCTTGAGGGTGTTATAGTTTGACTACACCATTACTCGGTCTCCTAGCCATTCAGAACTCTGAGGTGTATGTTGGCTATAGCATGTTCATTGTAGGAACTGGATAGCATCAAGATGGAATCTATCTACCTCGGTGGTAGAGGAGCAGCCCTATGATGATCATGAGAATCAAGTCCAGAAGCCCATGGCCATGGCAGAGTGAAATAATAGAAAGAGTTTCTATTTAGTTTTTCACATCGGACTTGAATCGAATGATTACATCATATGATAGAGACTAGGGTTTGACGAGTTCACCTTAACCCTAATCTGATCGGGGCTCAAGATAGAAGAACTTAATCACATAGGTAGCTGCACCAAGAGGTTTGCATTCAGCTCTGATGGGTTGCCACCATATACTGCTAGGTGTCACTGGTGGATTTTGGGAGCAATTAGAATGATTTAGATGATCGATCATTCTAGCTGTTCGAATCAGAAGAGTTCTGATCCATCGAAAGGAGTTTCGATGATGTCGATGATAGAGATCATGACATATCTCCATTACCATACAGAACTGAACCTAACTGGGTCACACAAATAAGGGTTTGAATCTGGTGATCATCAATTGAACTGATCCAGTTCAATTGATCTGAATGAGATTCAATTAGGTTCAAGAAAATCGTGCTAGCACTCGATTGAACCTAACGTTCTTCTTTTACTATCATAAATAGTTATCCTGACTGAGCCAAAGGAGTTTGTGCTCGATCAGAGGCCTTCACTTTGTCTGACTGGAGCTTGTCCAAGTCAGAAAAGGTTGTCTTATTTTGTAAGACATTACCTGTCTTTTTGGTCACCTGCCATTTCTCGTTCTTTGACTTTGGTCAAAAGTTGACCTTTGACTAGTCAAATATTGACCATTGATATTTTGACTTCTGTCCATGTGTCACACACCTATTAGAGAGCTGGTGGGGGCTTGTCCCCCTGTCAGAACCTGGCAAGGAGGAGGGCGCATGCCACCCTTGGCGTGTGCCCAAGTTGGAGGATCCCAGGAGTCCCTGTTGGACAGGGACTCCATCTTCTTTTTGGATTTCGATTAGAGTTCTCCTAAGAACCAACTTTGACTGATCTTAGGCATCCTCTAAGGAGAAATCTAGGAGACTCTATTCCCACCAATCAGATTTAGATCTAATTTCACAAAGAGTTGTGATTGGTTGGGAAGAAGAGGAGTTGGATCACAGACTGTCTATAAATAAGACCCTATGCCCAACTCAAATAAAATTGGAGAATTGAATCCCGCGCTCCAAGGCTGCCTCTCCCCTCTTCCTCCATGCCAAATCCACCTTCTCCCTCTCCTCTCCACATCCAAAGAGGTTTGGATTCTTGGTTGGTGCAATCCAGACAAGAGAAAGGCGACTGAAAGCTAGAAGGCTACGCTGCTGTAAAGGACGACTGCTGATCTTCGAAAGAAGTTTGAAGATCCTCCAGATTAGATCTAGATCTGATTTTTAAAGAAGTGATAGAGAAGAAGAAGATCTCCAGATCCAGCCTGAGTGGATACCGGTAGAGGCCAGGCACTTGCGTGGCTAGATCCAGAACCTTCCGCTGCTCACAGGATCATCATCGGGTAATAAGATTACCCACTTCAAGGTCAATTAAATTTTATTTAATTTATCTAATTTTAGTTTAATTATTAAAATAATAAGAATCAGATCTGAAACATCCCAGATCTGGTTTAGATCAAAGAGAAAAAAATTTAAAATATATCTCTTGATCTGATCAGATCTGAATAAACTTGGTTCGAAAAATCAGAATTTTTCTTCAGTCAAAAGGAGAGACAAGATAGTTACCTCAAGAAAGATCCAGATGGTGTCCCATGTCTATTGCTCAAAGTCAACATGGACGATCCTGTCCACGACTTTGGGCATGGTGCACCCATCAATTAAAAACTTGACCACCTCCCGATCATCAAAAGGAGAGTCGGAGTTATCGTCATTGGACCCCCCGGATTTATTCTTGCATTGGACCTTCTTGGTGAGTGACTTCTTCCTTTTCCGCTCGACTTCTTCTTCCCTCTTGGCAAGAGCCCTGAGATAGGGACCTTAGCAGGAGGGCTTGAAGCTACTAGAGCTCCGAGGATCTCAAGAGCAGCAACCTCATTCAGGGTGGCTGGGCTTGAAGCACCAACCTTCGCCCATTTAGATGGCTCTCCGGGCATGCTCTCTTTCCTCTTGTGAGCCCGGAGTTCTTGAGATAGTCATTTCAGCTTTGCTAGGTTCATTTCCATAATAGTGGAGGGCTAAAGTTAGAAGAAAAAGTAGAAGAAATAATTAGCAAGATTAGGAGGTATACTTGATGGGTTAAAGGGACTAAGATCAAGGTTAAATAGGGTCCGATCTTCTAACAGCTCGGATAAAAGAGGAGCTCGGTCGTTCCTCAGTCTGCTAGCCAAGTCTAGATCTTCTCTCTCTAACCTTAGAGCTCGGTGGATTGAATCTCTTAGATGCCCCAAGGGTGGAAGTCCTAACTCTAAAGATGGGTAGAAGATAGAAGAATTTTTCCTTCCAACTGTGAATGGAAGAGGGTGCGCCATTAAGCAACCCCTTCTTGTCGAATTGGGAGGACAGATACCAATAATTCTTGGCAGTAGAATGATGTTTCAAAGTAAAGTATTATGAAATAGAGAAATAGTCGGATGGACTTCGGTCGAAATACAAAGAGAAAGAAAACCTCTGATAAACTTAAATGAGTTCAAAGCCGTCAAGACAAAGAAAATATTTAAAAATAAAAAAAAGCTACAACAAATGGAGGGATCGGGAGTCGAAATTCAGCATGAAGAGCCTCAATGTACAAGCAAAAGTGACTCAGGGGAAGAGGGCGAGCTGTTAGATATATGTGCCCTAGAAGTCAGAATTGGCTGACACTTGTAATACACTTCTAGGGGCAAAATTGTAATTTTAACTGTAATTAATGAAATGGGTTATTTTCTATCACACCTGTGTATTTAGTGTCTGTGATACATTCTTTGAGTTAATGGTAATGATAATTCATATTTTCAAGAGTTGAAAATTTAAGACATGAATAATCATTATTAACTCATAAACAGCTCCCGACCATAGGATCATCACTAGGATGGTGATTGATCTGGAAGGTTGGTGTACGATCACTTCTCTTTAATAGATGAGTCTTGAGTCTACGGTGTGGAGACACCGGAGCGAGAGTACAGGAACTCGTTAGAGAACGAGGGCACTGAGCGTGACCACCTCGAGTAGTCATTAGGAAGTCTACCTTCTCATCAATGACTGACTCGATGCTGCAGTAGTGTGTCTGGTTCTTTGACCTGAGATGCATCGGCAGTTCACCTTGAGGGTGTTATAGTTTGACTACACCATTACTAGGTCTCCTAGCCATATGTCTTTGATTTAATCTGATTAAATCATATTTTAGATCTTCTTATTTACTATTTTCTGATATTATAAGTGTTATAATAACATCTGATAAATAGCAAATAAAAATTATTTAATTTTAAATATCATATGAGATATGATAGATGCATGACTAGACTAGTTGTAGAATAGTTCTACATAATTATCTAGATTAGAATTTATTTTGATTAGATCAATTTAAATCTAATTTTTTAGATTATTATGAGATAATTTAGATCTAAAAATATGCATAATTATGATACATGAGATGTATGCAAAATATGCCATGATTAGATCTACTTTGTATATGAGATATATGATATAGATCTATACTGTTTTGTAGTATTGAATGTTCCTGATTAAGGCGTTCCTCTTGGCCGTCCGGTCATAAGAATGAAGAAGGATTTAAAGGCCCTCTCTTTCCATTCGATGGGGTGTTCTTATGACGTGTAGGGGTGCTGCGTGTTCGTCCTTAATCAAAAACCCAAAACTTACTTTCTGCAAAACTCTAGATCCTGAAACCCTAGGATTTATTGTGCATATTTTATTTATGAACCCAACTTAATTAAGAATTAAGTTTATGGAATATTAATTAGGTCTAAAATTGAGAATTTCAGATCTAAGACATATTCATAATACTGGGTTCGGGCTTGGGTAGCTCAATTAGGTCTAAGCGGTTGATCAAACCGAATCAAGAGTTGGTTAGATGGGATCAACAATGCTTAAATTGACCAGCCTAATAGGATTAAGTCTGGGTCAAGATCGAGTCACGATCAAGCAAGACCTAATTAGGCTCAGAGGTTAGAGTCTGGATTGTAGGCTAACCCAATTGGTTCTGACTCAACAATTTGGTGTCTAAGGTAAGTTTGGCACAGACGACCGACTGGTTTTTAATTGGAAGCTACTCGATCTGAATGCGTTCTTGTGCGAGTTAATGGCATATTCCTTCCACCGGTCTCACTTACCTGGCCATATCTATTGACACAGTTCTGATCTGAGGTGGTCAATAATCCGAGCTAACCCATGCCACTAGGTTAGTCATAATTGTTATGACTAAGCCAAGTCTAGTTTAATGAGACCTGAATCAATTCTCCCTAAGAAAAGATTAAGTCCGAGGTCTTCCACCATTGTAGACGTGCGGGCCCTTCCCGGGGTTGATTGTTCTCGGTTGGATACAGTGGCTCAGTTGCACCGGAAAGATGCAACCATGTCTATTAGGCATTGGATGCTATGGGCTGGAGGATGAGTTGGGCTCAATATTTCGGATACGGTGAGAGACCCAATTAGGAACCCAGTCTATGCAAATGGTGGGTCTGACTTAACTAAGGAGTGGATCAATATTCCGGATACGGTGAGATTCATGAATTAGAGACCAAGTTTGGGTGCACCATGATTAGAGAATCATTGAACAAGAGTTGTTCACTCATTGGCTAACCCATCACCAATAACTGTTAGGTGAGGTGATGAGTCAGTTGGTGAGACCGCACCACCCACTAGAAATCATCAATCGCGGAGATTTTTGCATCTCTACAGAGGGAGTGTAGGGATCCGAGAAAATAGTGAGAGCTAATTTGTTTAAAAATAAAATCTCTAAACAAATTGGTCAAGTCAAAATTATGATATCTAATTAGAATCTTTGACTCTCTACAAGAAAATGTCTGCGTCCAACCCACTGGCACGTATCCTAGACACACATAGACTGACTGGACCCAATTATAAAGATTGGCTTAGAAACTACAAAATTGTTTTGAGTTCAGAGAAGTTAACACATATTTTGGACCAGGACCCTCCCACCTTACCAGCTCGTCCATCCACTGAACAGAGAGCATCTCTAGAAAAATGGATTGACGAAGACAATAAGGCTAGATACTACATGTTGGGCTCGATGTTTGATGAGCTCCAGCGCCAACATGAAGATATCGGGACAGCTCGCCAAATGTTGGCTCACCTACAGGAGATGTTTGGTGAACAGAGTCGCGCAGCCAAATATCAAGTCACAAAATGACTTTTTAAGGCTAAGATGCATGATGGGCAGTCAGTCCAAGATCACTGTCTGACAATGATCAAGGACATGGAAGAGCTTGAGAAGCTCGGTGTGAAGTTGGACTTGGATCTGCAGAACGATATTATTCTGCAATCCTTGACTGATGCATATGGGCAATTCATCATGAATTACCATATGCATAAACTTCAAAATTCCTTGGCCGAGTTAATGAATATGCTGGTTACCGCTGAGCTTTCTATGAAAGGTTCTAAAGGCTCAGTTCTTGTTATGGAATGGACTTCTTCCAAAAGAAAGTCTTATGGAAAGAAAAAGAAGTCTGTGAAAAAGCAAAAGGTGGAAGGATCAAAGAAGAAGAAGGCAGAACCGAAGAAGAAGGTCGATGGCAAAGGAAAGCATTTCCATTGCAACAGCGACGGCCATTGGAAGCGGAACTGCCCTACTTACCTGGCCACCCTAAAGAACAAGAAGGAAGGTCCTTCTGGAGGTATGCTCGTTATTGAGTCTAACCTTATGGTTTCTTCTGCATCCAGTTGGGTGCTTGACTCTGGTTCTAGTGCTCATCTGTGCACTTCTATGCAGGGTCTTGAGGATAGCAGGAGGCTGAGGGATGGAGACATGATCCTACGCGTTGGTAATGGAGCAAGAGTTGCTGCAGTAGCCGTGGGAACATACCCTCTTCGATTACCATCTGGTTTAGACTTAGTTTTAAAAGACTGTTATTATGTGCCTGCAGCTAGCAGGAATTTGATTTCTGTTTCATGCTTAGCACAAGAAGGTTATGTGATCACCTTCTTTAAGGACCATTGTAACATTCTTTATGAAAGAAATAAAATTGCAAATGGTTTCCTTGTTAATGGTCTTTATCAGTTGCATATTGATGTACCTATTTTAACTATTGAGCAAAACGTGAATGCCAAACGACCTAGGGATAGTCCAAACGACAGATATCTATGGCACTTGAGATTAGGTCATATAGCAGAAGATAAGATTAACAAATCGGAGAAATATGGGCTATTGAGTCCATTGACTTTTGAGTCATATCCAATTTGTGAATCTTGTCTTCAAGGCAAAACGACTAAACTCCCTTTTGTTGGACATGAGGAGAGGGCCACAGATCTCCTTGCCCTAGTACATACTGATGTGTGCGGCCCATTTGATGTGCCGACTAGAGGCAATTTTGTCTACTTCATTACCTTTACCGATGATCTGTCTAGGTATGGGTATGTGTATCTTATGAGAGATAAGTCTGAAGCTTTTGAAAAGTTCAAAGAATTCAGACATGAAGTAGAAAAACAAACTGAAAAACCCATTAAGGTTCTTCGATCAGATCGAGGAGGTGAATACCTTAGCCGAGAATTCCTAGACTATCTTAAGGAAAATGGCATAGTCTCTCAATGGACTCCACCAGGAACACCTCAACTCAACGGGGTTTCAGAACGGAGAAATCGGACTCTATTGGATATGGTTCGATCCATGATGAGCTTCACAGACCTCCCTGATTTCCTTTGGGGACACTCATTATTAACTTCAATCTATTTACTGAATAGGGTTTCCCTCTAAAACCGTTCCTACCACACCGTATGAGATATGGCACGGTAAGAAACCAAGTCTGAGTCATCTCAGAATTTGGGGTTGTCCGGCTTATGTCAAAAGACAACAAGCGGACAAGTTAGAGTTTAGGTCCTTTAGAGCTCGATTCATAGGATATCCTAAAGAGTCATTAGGATACTATTTCTACATTCCAGAAGACCACAATGTGATTGTGAGTCGACATGCCATCTTTCTTGAAAAATAGTTTATTCAAGATAGTGGCATTGGAAAGCAGATTAAGCTTGATGAGAAAGTCTCACAAGTGGAAAGAGCTAAGGACCAAGTTGGAACCAAATCAGGTTGAGCCAATAAGAACACTACCTCCTCCACCTCGTAGATCGGAAAGAGTTTTCCATCCCCCTGAAAGATACTTAGGTATTATTTCAGAGGACGTAGAGGAAATGTTCCTCATAGGTAATGGTGCTCATGGTGATGATCCCAAAACCTACAACGAGGCGATATCAGATATCAACTCCGAGAAATGGCTTGAGGCAATGAAGTCAGAGATCGACTCGATGCACTCAAACCAAGTCTGGACCTTGGTAGATCCACCAGAAGGTATAGTACCTATTGGGTGTAAATGGATCTTCAAGAGAAAGATTGGTGCAGATGGGAATGTGGAGACATTCAAGGCTAGACTGGTGGCAAAAGGTTATAGTCAACGTGAAGGCATTGACTATCAGGATACCTTTTCCCCGGTAGCTATGCTAAAATCCATCCACACATTGCTTGCTGTTGCAGCCTATTTCGATTATGAAATATGGCAAATGGACGTGAAAACGGCATTCCTAAATGGATATCTTGAGGAAGATATCTATATGGAACAGCCGCTAGGTTTCACATCCAGTGATACTGATCACAAGGTTTGCAAGCTGCAAAGGTCCATATATGGACTTAAGCAAGCATCTCGGAGCTGGAACACTCGTTTCAATGATGTGATCAAAAAGTTTGGTTTCATCAAAAATGAAGAGGAACCATGTGTTTTCAAAAGGGTCAGTGGGAGCGCTGTTGTCTTCCTCGTATTGTACGTGGATGACATCCTCCTTATTGGGAATGATATTCCCATGTTGACATCAGTCAAGATGTGGTTGTCCAAGGAATTCTCCATGAAAGACCTAGGTGAAGCATCCTTTATTCTAGGAATTAAGATCTATAGAGATAGACCGAATAGGATGCTAGGACTTTCACAGAAGATGTACATAGAGGAAGTACTAAAGAGGTTTAGTATGGAAAACTCTAAGAGGGGATTAATACCCTTCAGACATGGTATTCATCTTTCCAAGAAGATGTGCCCCAGCACACCTGAGGAAATAGAACGCATGAGCAAGATCCCTTATGCTTCTGCAATAGGGAGCCTCATGTATGCCATGCTATGTACACGACCTGATATAGCCCATGCTGTGAGTGTCACAAGTAGATATCAGTCAAATCCAGGTGAAGAACACTGGACTTCTGTGAAATATATCCTTAAGTACTTGAGAAGAACTAAGGATATGATGTTGGTCTTTGGTAATGGAGAACTCCAAGTCCAGGGATACACAGACTCGGACTTCATGTCTGATATAGATGATCGAAAGTCGACATCTGGCAGACTGTTTGTGCTGGAAGAGTTCCTAGCAAACGGTGACATCATCTCATCCGCGATTACCTTGAGAAAGGTTACGTTGAGGTCAAGAGAGTCAACTCCGCAGATAATGTGGCAGACCCACTTACAAAGCCGTTGGGCCAGCAGAAGATCGAAGCCCACCTTGAGAAGATGGGACTTAGACTTGTAGCCAATTGGCTTTAGGACAAGTGGGAGATTGTTAGATATATGTGCCCTAGAAGCCAGAATTGGCTGACACTTGTAATACACTTCTAGGGGCAAAATTATAATTTTGACTATAATCAATGAAAATGGGTTATTTTCTATCACACATGTGTATTTAGTGTCTGTGATACATCCTTTGAGTTAATGGTAATGATAATTCATATTTTCAAGAGTTGAAAATTTAAGACATGAATAATCATTATTAACTCATAAACAGCTCCCGACCATAGGATCATCACGAGGATGGTGATTGATCCGGAAGGTTGGTGTACGAATCGCTTCTCTTTAGTAGATGAGTCTTGAGTCTACGGTGTGGAGACACCAGAGCGAGAGTACAGGTACTCGTTAGAGAACGAGGGCACTGAGCGTGACCACCTCGAGTAGTCATTAGGAAGTCTACCTTCTCGTCAATGACTGACTCGATGCTGCAGTAGTGTGTCTGGTTCTTTGACCTGAGATGCATCGACAGTTCACCTTGAGGGTGTTATAGTTTGACTACACCATTACTCGGTCTCCTAGCCATATGGAACCCTGAGGTGTATGTTGGCTATAGCATGTTCATTGTAGGAACTGGATTGCATCAAGATGGAATCTATCTACCTCGGTGGTAGAGGAGCAGCCCTATGATGATCATGAGAATCAAGTCCAGAAGCCCATGGCCATGGTAGAGTGAAATAATAGAAAGAGTTTCTATTTAGATTTTCACATTGGACTCGAATCGAATGATTACATCATATGACAGAGACTAGGGTTTGACGAGTTCACCTTAACCCTAATCTGATCGGGGCTCAAGATAGAAGAACTTAATCACACAGGTAGCTGCACCAAGAGGTTCGCATTCAGCTCTGATGGGTTGCCACCATATACTGCTAGGTGTCACTGGTGGATTTTGGGAGCAATTAGAATGATTTAGATGATCGATCATTCTAGCTGTTCGAATCAGAAGAGTTCTGATCCATCGAAAGGAGTTTCGATGATGTCGATGATAGAGATCATGACATATCCCATTACCATACAGAACTGAACCTAACTGGGTCACACAAACAAGGGTTTGAATCTGGTGATCATCAATTGAACTGATCTAGTTCAATTGATCTGAATGAGATTCAATTAGGTTCAAGGAAATCGTGCTAGCACTCGATTGAACCTAACGTTCTTCTTTTACTATCATAAATAAGTTGTCCTGACTGAGCCAAAGGAGTTTGTGCTCAATCAGAGGCCTTCATATGGTCTGACTGGAGGTTGTCCAAGTCAGAAAAGGTTGTCTTATTTTGTAAGACATTACCTGCCATTTTTGGTCACCTGCCATTTCTTGTTCTTTGACTTTGGTCAAAAGTCTACCTTTGACTGGTCAAACGTTGACCATTGACCCTTTGACTTTTGACCACATGTCATGCACCTATTGGAGAGCTGGTGGGGGCCTGTCCCCCTGCCAGAACCTGGCAAGGAGAAGGGCGCACGCCAAGGGTGGCGTGAGCCCAAGTAGGAGGCGCCTAGGAGTCCTTGTTGGACAAGGACTCCACCTCCCTTTTGGATTCCAATCAGAGTTCTACTAAGAATCCAGTTTGACTGGTCTTAGGCGCCCTCTAAGGAGGAATCCAAGGGGTCTCTATTCCAACCAATCAGATTTAGATCTGATTTCACAAAGGGTTGTGATTGGTTGAGAGGAAGAGGAGTTGGATCACAAGAGGTCTATAAATAAGACCCTGCGCCCAACCCTAATTCTAAGTGAATGCAATTCAATTGAGAAACCCCACGCCCCAAGGCTGCCTCTCCCCTCCCATGCCATAGTCTCTTCTCCCCTTGCTCTCCACGTCCAAAAGAGTTTTGGACTTTGGTTGGTGCGATTCAGATCAAGGAAAGGCGATCAAAAGCAAGAAGGCTGCGCTGCTGCAAAAGGACGACTGCAGATCTTCAAAAGAGTTTTGAAGATCCTCCAGATCAGATCCAGATCTGATTTTTGGAGGTGTGATAGAGAAGAAGAGGATCTCCAGATCCAACCCGAGTGGATATTGGTAGAGGCCAGGCGCTTGCGTGGCTAGATCCAGAACCTTCCGCTGCAATCAGGATCATCTACAGGGTAATAGGATTACCCAAATCAGGTAAATTAAATTTGATTTAATTTATCTTGTTTTATTTTATTTATTAAAATAATAAGAATCAGATCTGAAATATATCAAGATCTGATTAAGATCAAGAGAAAATTTTTGAAATATATCTCTTGATCTAATCAGATCTGGACGAACCTGGATCGGGAAATCAGGATTTTCCTTCAGCTTCTTGGTTTTGCATGAATTTGACCATCAACACCTCCATGTTAGACTTCTTTTCAGCTACTTGGAACCTCGAGTGTGGCTGTTGTGCTGCATTTTGATTGCTCCACAAGAAATTTGGATGCTGCCTCCATCCTTAATTGTATGTGTTGGAGTAGGGATTATTTTGTTGCGGCCTAAAAAGATTACTAACATAATTAGCTGTATCAGTTGCTTTAGCAAAAAGATTACCTATTTGGCAGTTGCTTGTATCGTGTCCTCCTCCACACAAGTCACAAGTGATGCTCTGAACATGCATAGCTGTTCCCTTTAAGTTGTTGACTTCGACTCTAAGGGCTATAATTTTAGCTAGTAAGGTTGGCACGCAATCTACTCCTTGCACAGCTACTGGCCTTTTTGGCATCATGCATTCTATTTGCCACTAATAGCTATTTGATGCCATCTCATCAATCAGATTAAAGTTTTCTTCCTCCATTTTTTGGTTAATGGTTCCTTCTGCTACTGCATCAATCATAGAACGATTAGTAGGAGATAAATCATTATAGAAAGTTTGTACCTGAAGTCATATGGATAGTTGATGATGTGGACATCTCCATAGCAGTTTCTTGAAATGCTCCCAAGCCTCATATAGTGTCTCCATGTCCATCTGTATAAATGAAGTGATATCGTTGTGCATCTTGGTAGTCTTAGAAGGTGGAAAGTACTTGGTTAAGAATTTTTGAGCTAGGACATCCCAAGTTGTGATAGAACCTGTAGGAAGAGAATGAAGCCAATTTTTGGCTTTGTTCCGTAAAGAGAAAGAAAATAACCTTAATCTAATAGCATCATTTGACACCCCATTAATTTTAAAAATATCATAAAGTTCAAGAAAATTAGAAATATGGGCATTTGGATCATCATGCACATGTCCACTGAATTAAACTATTGATTGAATCATCTGGATCATCGCCAATTTTATTTCAAAATTATTTGCTCGCACAGGCGGTCTCCTGATGCTCGAAGCTGCATCGGCTATAGATTGTGTGATGTAATCGTTTAATGGATGATGTGCTGCTCGAATAGCTTCATACTATCCCTCGATTGCCATATCCAATCTCAGATTATGTCATTAGGATCTTTAACTGCCATGTTTCTTTCTTATTGTAGTCTTCTGATTGTCCTTTCAATTTTTGGATCTAAAGGTAGTAAGTTACTATGTCCAGTATGTGTCATACACTGAAAAAATTTAAAAATAAAATAAGAATAAAAATTAAAAATAAAATTCTAAAGTAAAGCTAGGATCAAAATTTTAATATTATTTTAGACACAATCCCTGACAATAGTGTCAAAAATTTGATACGTGCTAATTTATAGCTATGGTAAGTGCACCAGCCGATTAAGTAATAAAGTAAGTGAGTAGAGTATCGTCCCTAGAGGAATAAAAAATAAGTACTGAAAAGCTCTTTCCTATGCTTTATTTAGAAGATCGATTTAAGAGAATAAAAAAATAAATAATAAAATAAAGAAATAATTAAAAATTATAAGGAAATAGAGAGATCTTTGATCAAAATCTCATTAAAATTGGGTTTAAAACTCTCAAAATAACTCAAAAAGAGCCCTGGATCAATTTTGATCGTTAGATGTCGATCAAATGGGCCAAAAACCACTCAAAAATTATTTTAAAAACATAAATCAAGTCAAAATTCATTTAGACCGTTGGATCAGCCTTGATGATCGAATCTAGGCCGCTAGATCACGCCCAAAGAAGCCTTTGATTCTTAGTTTAAAATCGGTAATGCATCTCTACTGTTTGGATCTCGATCGAGGACAGCATCCACCATTCGTCAGTGCACAGATTTCTACCGTTTGATCAAATTCCAGCGAACAACATCCATCGAATCAGGCAAAATTTCTAGAGTACCCTCTGTAGACCGTGCGCGAGCTCGGCATTGTGTGGACCATTGCTTTCTTCAGCCAATCGGAGCATGCTTGTCCCCATGAAATCCCCAAAATGCCCTCGCTTGGTTATTGTAGCGGTCCACTGTGTGCGACAAAAAATTCTGATGTCAGCGTGGCGTAAGCGAGCAGTCGGTCTCAGCGCGGTCGGTCCGGGCGGTCTGCTAAGCCAATTTGAACCGAACTGGCCGACTTTTTTTTTTAAATTCATTTCTTTTGAAATTCAATTTCAGACTCATTTGAAGTCCATTTTGCTTGTAATTTATTTCATTTGATCCAAAAAAATAAGATCTTCATATTAGTAGCCTTCTTTTATACATAAAATTAACAAAAGTAATAATTTCTTAAAAATAGATTAATTTATTTTATACTTTAATATTTTTATTAATATATTTTTACCACTTATCACATGTGTCCCTTTTTCTTTTCCTTTTTTGGTTCATTTTTATGCCACTTTAAGATTCATGTGGCTAGATTTTAACTAGGTTAGGGTATCATATTCTCCCCCCTTAAAAAAAAATTTCATCTTCAAAATTTTCTTTGCTCAAGTCCTCAAAAATTTAGGACTACTTTTATCTCAAGTCATGATCATCCTCAAATTTTTTAATTGAGTATTTCATTATAATGTCCTTTGAATCAAATTATTATTTTAATTAGCTTGAAAAGCCATAATGTTTCCACTATACAATTTGATTCAAATCCATCAATACACTTATACTAAATCTGGATTTCTAAGTTATTATAATCAATATAAGTTATTATCCCAATATCTCTAGTGCTAATCTATCTATACTCATGTCTGATTCTATGTGTCATAATTTATCTACTTATATTATGATATTATATTAATTATCATGCCCCTAACTTGAGATACATGTTAAGGGTCATGACAATCACCATATACTTATGAAAAACTCTCACCACAAATATGCAAGGCATTTCAAATAGATATCAATGCAATATAGTGGAGTTAATTGAAAACTATAAAATTCAAAATTTAAATTTATTAACTAATAATCATTATAAAATACTAGATAAAAGTATTAAAATATATATTAATTAATATTTATTTAAAAAATTGATACTTTTATTATTATTTTTAAGAATGAAGCTCACCAATGCAGAGAGCTCAATTTATGGGTTCATATGGATCAAAGTTCATGCAAATTAGAGCTAAATTGAAAAAATTATGAAGGCTGGAAGTTATAAAAAAAGAAAAAATTGGCTGATTAAATCGGTAGGTCCAGCTAGAACCGATCCAGCAAAAATTGGTCTGACCGCCACACGAGCCAGCCCAATCCGCTAGCACCAGCCCACAAGCAAGCCCACGTGCGAACAAGGCCCAGTCCAACCCACTTCCTCCAGTCCTAATGTTAGGAAACCATGCGGTACACGGTGGACCACATGTTGACTCAGTGTATGTAGACCCTTAAAGGTTCTAAAGAATTTTCCATGTGGCATTCAGGGGTGGTTTTGTCATTTTGGATGGCACAACAACTGCTGATTGGTGGAGGTCTTCATTACCCCCGGTTCAGGTGGTGCACAGGCATAGTTAAGTCACCATCCGATGGCTCACATCTATCCTAGTGAAGATCCAATGGTGGGGATTAATTTCAGATTCGATCAGGACTTTCCAAGCGCTCCAACCTTCTTCTGAGTGTGATCCAATGGGCAAAAACACTTTTAGCTTCAATCCGATGGCTCTTATTTGATCTAAGCTTGAATTAAGGGTTTATGCAGTGGGTTTTTGATGGATTTTAGGGTGTTTGATCAAGATCCAATGACTAGGAAGTTCCAAGGTGATTAAATTTGATCCAAACTCCAATTGGACTTCGATAAGAATTCACAAACCCCCTATTTTAAATCTATTTATGCCCTATTATGCCGGAGACCTTCAAAGAGCCCCTGTGAGGGGAATTAGCCCTCCAAGTCTCTCTCTTCTCTCTCTTTCTCTTCTTCTTTCTTCTTTCTTCTTTCTTTTTCTTTTCTTTATTTTGAGAGAATTGAATATGCCAGAAACTAGCAAGATCAAATTTATGTATGACTAGAGATCTCGTGTCCAGGGGAGTAAGGAAAATCTTTCAAATATGAGAGTTTATAATTTGAACCCTATCTTTGTTTTTATTGGGCAATAAAATTTCTTCATCTTTTACATGCCTTGCTTATTTATACTTTAATATTGAATTTCTTATAATTTATAACTAAATAGATAGTCTATGATCATAGAAAGATACAATCTATGCTTAAGTTAGGATAAATTATAAGATTTATATTTTAATATTTAATTTTTTATAATTTATATCTAAGGAGATAGATCGTGATTGTAAATAGATATGATCTATGCTCAGATTAGAATTAATTATAAGAATTAATCAAAATTATATTTATATCCTTTGATTGTATGATCTAAATAGTCTATGTCTGTGAGATGGATCATGATCGTATCAGATATGATCCATGCTTGGTGGAATAGGTTATGTTAGAATCAGATCAAAGAAATATATATCTCATAAGATTGCATATTGATAATAGAAAGATTGCATGAATCAATTCTAAACTTGAATATTAAAAGATGAAATTAAAATCCTAGACTTCTCTTCTTATTTTTAATTAATTATTAAATCTTAATTAATTATTATTTATTTTTTTAATTTTAATTTATTAAATTTAAATTAATTTTCTTTAACTTATTTATTTAATTTTTTTCTTAAAAATTAATTTAAATTTTATTTTTTAATTAAAATTGAACATAACTTAACATTTAATTCTCAAGAAAATCGACATCCAACTCACCACTATTCTAAATATTAAAATCGAGTTTAATTTTTGTTTATTGCTGTAACGATAAGCAATCAAATTTTTAGTACTATTGCTAAAGATTGTAGCATGGTTACTTCGATAAATAAAAAAAATAAAAAATAATTAAAATTTAAAAAAATAAAAAAAAAATTAATTTCTTATTTATTGGTTTATATGCTTTATTTCTTTATTTATTTTACTGCTTACTTTAATTTGTTGCCTTATTTATTTTACTGCATTATTTTCCTACTTTATTGCATAGTTACTTTATATTGCTTTATTTATTTATTTATTTTATTATTTTATATTTTAATTTTTTATTTACCACTTTTCTACTTTTACTTTTCGTATTTTATTCTATTGATCGGTAATTTACCTTTTACTATCCATTAATTTAATTTAATTACTTAATTACCTATTATTTATGCTTCTTTAAATTTTTGCTTTATATTGCTTTTCATATATGGTTTATTAATTGCTTTCTAGCTAGTTTACGTTAATTGCATAGTTAAATAATTATCTTATTTTATATAATTAATTTACTACTCTTTAAAATTTAGAATAAATTATTATCTTAAAAGGTTGATTTAATTTCTTAGGCCATCTAGTTACCTCTTAAGCTTAGTATAATTTACTTTTCAATTAGCTAGATTCTCTAAATTAGTTTAGACAAAATCTCATATAATTAATCTAATTAAATTAATTAAGACCTACCTTTTATTTTCTAACTTTAAATAATCTAATATAAAAAAATAAATATATTTTATAATACTTAATTAATATAGAGAAACTAATTAAATCTTTAAAAAAAATTTAACATGTTTGGGCACCTTGCTTTGTTTGTATTGCATATTCATAATATATTCTAAGGGCACAACCTATTAAATAAGATAAGACAAGGATTTGATCATCCTTTCTTAGCTCATAAATCATCATCCTTTATATTGCATTGATCTAGATCTTAACTTAAAATCAATTAGATATTGGTCTTTAAGGATATTCAAGCTCATTAGGATAAGGAACCCAAAGAGTTGGAGTAGGTTAGGGTTAGTCAGTTTGAGTGGTGTATAGGTAAGTAGTTCAGGGACTATATCTTAAAGGAAGGTGGTTACTTAATTGATTCCATTAGCTTACTTGGCCAAGACAATTGGTGTCTAAGAAAAGCAACGGAGGACACCTACCAACCTTACACTTACCTAGCCAGTTGAGTGGTTGATTCTTTACTTGAAGGGCTTGAAGGTGACTTTGCTAGTTAGGAGCAGTCTAGATCTAGGTTAACCCTAGGATAGAGAGTCCATGCTTGCTCAACTTGTTTGCTATTATAATTCAAACCCCAATTAAAACATTCTCCTCTATCATCGCTAGATCTAGGATCCTCTAGGCTCATATCTTTAGAATTCTCTCTCTTTTTCTTTTTTTAAATAAACTAAAATAAATAATAATTAAAAGAGGATTGCTCTGATCTAAAAATACTTGATTATACATAATTAAATAATCAAAATAATTCAAGATGGATCTTGAGAGTAGAGTGGATGAGCTATCCCGTAGAATAGATAGTCTAATAGCCAATACAAACTTTTCATATCCATCTTTTCTTCCTACATAATAAGTTTGTGCAATTTATTCGAGCCCCACCTACTATGTAAATGAATGCCCACATCGATTTTCTAAGTATATGTATGAGCAAGTTTATCAAGATCAAATCCAAATAGCCTACAGACCAAGAAATAATCCATACATTAACACTTACAATCTAGGTTAGGGGGTTCAACCAAATTTTTTATGGCAATCACAACCAGTGATTGTCCCAGTGTCATAAAGATCCACTTTCATAGATGCACATTATGATGTGCCATACCCATAATATTAATCTTCTCTAAATAAAAATAAGTCAATTTTTGAGGAGAGGATTCAGCAAGCAGTAGATGAACCAAAATTTACCAATCAACCATTGAATAATCTAAAGGACAAAAGGCTTAATTTTTTGGAAAAATGCTTAGAAGTTATGATAAAGTCACAAAACAAACTTATGCAAACCTTTAAAGAACTAGCAAAATAAGCACTTACAGTCAAATAGCAGGAGGAAAGAGAGTTGCCCAGTCAGCCCGAGAGTGATCCTAAGGGACCATACATGATTAGAAATTTTAATGTCCTAGAAGCTTTTCCTGAATAATCAATTATAACTCTTAAAAATAATATAGTCATAGAACAATATCGTAAAACTAAAAAGATCCTATTAGACCATATAACTAAGGCAAAAATATTTAAAAAAGAACCAGAATAGCAGGATGAACAAATTCCACCACCTTACTTACCTATGGATCCATTTCCAAGTGCCTTAGAATCATCCAATCCTTTTAATGGGAAGGGAGGATCAATTGATGAGATGATGGAATCAATAGAGATTTTCCAAGAACCGTAAGTAAATAACACACTAGAGGAAGCTTCACCCATAATTCTTCCCCAAAATTTATTAATTCCCTATTTGGCTCATTATGAGGTGGATGATTTTGATGATGATGGGTACAATATAGAAGTAAATGATCGAATAGATACACCCTATCCTAAAATCATCCCACTTTTATAGAAAAACTTGAGCTACCACCTAGCCTACCAATAGCTCCATTGTTAGAACCATCGTATGCTCAAAAATTGAAAGCACTTCCTTATGAATCTACTGACACCCTATCGGTGATACCTACTCAGGAAGATCAACTTATGGATGTTCTAAAAGCACATAAACAAGCTGTTGGATGGAATATTGCTAATATGAGGGATAACAATTTTAAGACTGATTTTTATGTATTCGACACTACTTTTGAGGATTGCCATCAAAATTTATCTACAATATTAAAATGATGTATGGAGGTAGATTTAAAATTAATTTAAAAAAAGTACCATAATTTAGAATAGGAAGAGTTGATGCGAAGACACATCATACCTAGAAAAGGGAGTAGGGTAGATCAGGCTATAGTTGAAGTAATTTCTAAACTACCCCCAATTTCGATCCAATAAACACAATCTCTTCTTGATAATTTTAGAATTTGGCATAACATGCTTGCTCTAAATATTCTATTGATCAGGGCTATGTCTAATCGCTAAAAAGCATTCCATGAATGATTTTCTGCCATAATGACAAGGCCTCCTGATTGGCCTTATTTTTTTGAAACTTTGAAGGATGTGCTAAAGTTGATTATACCTAAAACTTCTTCCTAGGATTCGGCTAAAGATACTAAACTTAGCACTTACTAGAAGGCAACCCAGCTTTAGCTTTTACATTTTATATTTTTAGTTTAACTTTCTTTCAGGATTAAGTTGGAGGGAGAACTACAAACCCATGCTAAATGACGAACAAATAAAGTCCAGACCGAGACTAAGAACATATTAGCCTAGGTGAACTCTTTTCCTTTTATTTTCTTATCATTTATCATACTCTTTTCTTTCCTCCATTAAGGATAATGAAAATTAAGTTGGAGGAAAGGATAAATAAAAATAATTAAGTCCTCAAGTATGGTAATAATTAGTCTTATATACCCGATTTTGTCCTGATTTGAAGTTTTTTATAAAAATTTTTCAGGCATTTTAATCAATGATTCATTAATTGTCTAGAGAATTTTTAAAATACTAAGGACTAAATTATTAAGCAAACCCAATAAATGGTCAAGTCTAGAACAGAATAAATTTTTGGGTGATTCTAAAACCTTCTGCTAGCCTATATTTGATAAAGAATCTAGTTTATATGGGTATGAGTAAAAACTTATAAAAAAAATAAATTAAAAGCAAGTTCTAAATATTGATCTCCTATGGAGTAATCAAGTCCCATTGCCTAAGCAATATTGTTCACATAAAAAAGTAGGCAATGTGAAGAAGCTTGCTATATAGTTAGTTTTAACCTGTAGCCTATTTGACTTGAGTCAGTAAGTCCGAGAGGTATTCTACACCTAGTGCCCTAAAGTCAACTAGTTTGAGAGTTTTTGGTCCAAAGCTCGCTACAAGGGTCAGATAGAAAGCTTAAGAGGTTAAAACATTGCACTAGCTATAAAGAAAAAAAAAATAGTCCATATTAAATATAGAGGATTTAAAGAATAAAGGTAGGGGATTGGTCAAAAAAAAGCTCTAAAATTTTATGTTCTTTACTTAACTACTATTTGAGATATAATTAATAATCCAATGATGTATTTCTTAAAACTTTAATCACGTATCAACTGACTTTAGAATGTCCTAAAGAAACTTTCATATCCTATTAAGTTGGTACATACTTCTAATTTTTTTCTTTTTACTCGAGGATGAGTAAAACTCAAGTTGAGAGATATGATAATCATTATAAAATACTAAATAAAAATATTAAAATATATATTAATTAATATTTATTTAAAAAATTGATGCTTTTATTATTATTTTTTAGGAATGAAATCATTAATGTGAAGAGCTCAATTTATGGATTCAAATGGATCAAATTTTATGCAAATCGGAGCTAAATTGTAAAAGTTATGAAGGCTAGAAATTATAAAAAAAAAATTGATCGATCCAGCTAGAGCTGGTTCAGTGAAAATCGGCCCGATCGTCGTGCAATCTAGGCCAGTCTATTAGTGCAAACCTACAAGCAAGCCCATGCGCGAACAAGGCCCACTCCAGCCCACTTCCTTGAGCCCTAATGTTAGGATAATGTTAGGAAACCACATGGTCCATGGTGGACCACATGTTGACTCAGTGCACGTAGACCCCTTAAAGGTCTATGAAATTTTCCACATAGCATTAAAGGGTGGTTTCATCATTTTGGGTGGTGTGGGAACTGCTAGTTGGTGGTGGTCTTCATTACGCCCGATTTAGGTGGTCCATAGGCATAGTTAAGGTGCCATCTGATGGCTCTCATCTCTCTTGGTGAAGATCCAATGGCAGGGATTAATTTTAGGTTCAATCAAGACTTCCCAAATGCTCCAGCCTTCTTTTGAGCACAATCCGATGAGCAAAAACACTCTTGGCTTCAATCCAATGGCTCTTATTTGATCTGAGTGTGAATCAAGTGGTTATGCAGTGGATTTTCGATGGATTTTGGGGCATTTGATCAAGATCTAATGGCCATGAAGCTCCAGGATGATTAAATCTGATCTAGACTTTAATTTGACTTCAGCAAGAACTCAAAAACCTCCTATTTTTGTCTATTTCAGCCTTGTTATGCCAGAGACCTTCAGAGAGCCCCCTATGAGGAGAATTAGCCCTCCAAGCCTCTCTCTTCTCTCTCTTCTTCTTTCTTCTTTCTTTTTTCTTTTTTTTTTTTTCTTTTTTTTTTTTTTATTTTGAAAGATTAAAAGATGCTGGAAGCCAGCAAGAACAAATCTATGCATGGCTAGAGATTTTGTGTACAGGGGAGTAAGAAATGTCTTCCAAGCTTGAGAATTTATAATTTAAATTCTCTTTCTTTTTATTGGATAATAAAATTTCTTCATCTTTTACATGCCTTTCTTATTTATACTTTAATATTAAATTTTTTATAATTTATAACTAAAAAAATAGATTATAATCATGAAAAGATACGGTCTGTGCTCAAGTTAGGATAAATTATAAGATATATATTTTAATATTTAATTTTTTATAATTTATACCTAAGGAGATAAATCATGATCACAAATAGATATAGTCTGTACTTATATTAGGATGAATTATAAGAATTAATTAGAATTATATTTATGTCCTTTGATTGTATGATCTAAATAGTCTTATCTGTGGGATGGGTCATGATCGTGTTAGATATGATCCATGCTCAGTAGAATAGGTTATATTAGAATCAAATCAAAGAAATATATATTTCATAAGATTACATGTTGACAATAGAAAGATTGCATGAATCAATTATAAACTTGAATATTAAAAGATGGAACTAAAATCCTAGACAACTTCTCTTCGCATCTTTAATTAATCATTAAATCTTAATTAATTATTATTTATCCTTTTGATTTTAATTTACTAAATTTAAATTAATTCTCTTTAACTTATTTAAATTTTTACTTTAAAAATTAATTTAAATTTAAATTTTTTAATTAAAATTAAATGTAATTTAGCCTTAAATCCCTGAAGAAATCGACATCCGACTCATCACTATTCTAAATATTAAAATTGGGTTTAATTTTTATTTATTACTGTAATGATAAGCAATCATTAACCAATCCTATGGATATCCAAATTTAAATATCTTACATCAAATAAATATTCACTAAAAAATAAAAATAGATCTATGTTCAACGAAGTTGATAGTGCCAAATCTTATCTTTAAAACTCTTCTCAAATAATGCTCACATTCATAATTAGGTATCTAAATCTAAAAAATAAAAGAGAGATGATGAGCTTGATAGTCCAAAAGGTAATAAATATCTTAACTAGACTTGCTAGATATATTCATAAAATATAATGTTTGAAATCAAATGCCATGAATAACATAAGAACATATTTTATGCTAATTAATACAAATCAAATACTTTTAAAAATTCATATAAATAGATAATCATAAATCTAATTTGAAACAAACTATATATAGCTCAACAATCTTAACTATGACTATACTTATATCTTGGGTAAGGCTAGAATAGAAATAGTAAGCTCAATTAGAGTGCCAATGTATAATCCCCACTAGCAGGGTTCAGAGAACTAATGCATAATCCAATTGGTAGGATCTAGAGTACCAATACATAACCTTCATTATCTAGTCCAGAGTACCAATGCATAACTCCTATTGGTAGTGTCCATAGCACCAATGCATAACCTCCATTGGTATGATCTAGAACGTAGTTAGGCTAAGAGCTCAAATCTGATGCACGCAAAAACTCTTTCTAAAAATAATTTTTTTTAGAGAGGGAGAATGTAATATCCAAATTTTTAAAATCAACCTAATATTAAAAAAAAAGATCCAGCATGTGCGATGCATGTGCTAGAAATATGGTGAAAGGAACTCCAAAAGGAGTTTTCTTCCTTCCTTACTTCTTCCGACCGAGAGTCCTAATTCCACTCAAAAATTCAATTGAAATCAATCTCAAATTCTTTCCATAGAGGTTCATTTAAAAGCCTCAATCCACTTAGTTTTTTCTCATCAAAGATTACCATTGTTTGGCTGCCCTTCTCTCTTTTTTTCTTAATTACTGATAGTTTAATCTTGCTTTAGTCATTGAAAATTGGATCAATTCTCACCGAAGACTAGGTAAATCTCTCAAATCATCTTATTCTCAATCTTCTATAGTTTTCAAAGCTTTAATCTTAGTCAAATTACTGCCAAAAAATCATTAAAATTTTGATTATTGATTCCACTATTTTTTCATGCTTTGTTCTTATTGATTTTTTATGCTGGTTGCCACAACCGGTCACTAGACCAAGGCATTTGGTCACCGCTGTGATCTACTTTTTTAGCTACAGGCATTGCCAGCTAGAGGGAGAACCTCCCTTGCTTTGGGAACAAGGGGAAAAATGGTTCCCCTATTTCATTAAAGAAGAGAGAAAGAAAAAGAAAGAAAGATAAAGAAAAAAATAGAAAGGAGGAAGAAAAATCTTTCTTCTCTCCCTTCTCTCTTTCCTCTCTAGTCTCTTTCTCTCTCTACTTTCTCTCTCTATAGACTTTCTATCTCTAAATTGTTTCTCTCTTGAATATTTTTCTCTCTCTACCATGCCTAATGTCTCTCTATTTTCTTGGGATTGGTTAAACTAGAGGTCCATATTCCATAATTAGTTTGATCTTATCCTGAAGATCTAATCTATGAGGCACACCTAATTTCCAGTTCGATCCTAAGTGGAATTTTAATTTGAGATTTTATTTTGATTAGTAATGTAGGAATATAATTTGAATAATAGGTTTAGAAGGATCTCCTTAAGATTGATCGATGTGTTTGTTCAGTGCTTTACAAAAGATAAGTAATAAACCATCTTTTCAAGATATTTCATAATTTTTTTGAAAGTAAATATTAGTCTTTTATTTATATATAATTTATGAAGCTGTATTTTTAATGGTAAGTATTTTAAAAGTTTGAGATTTCTAGAATATTATTGTCTATTGATTTGTTATGGAATATACATATGTTGAAAAGAATTATGATATATATATATATATACACAAATTTATATACACATACACACACATATACATACATACATACATACATACATACATACATACATACACATATACGTACACACATGCACACATATATATGTATGTATGTATGTATATGTGTGTGTGTGATATACATACATACATACATACATACATACATACATATATATATATATATATATATATTATATATATATATAATATATATATATATATATATATATATATATATATATATATATATATATGTATGTATGTATGTATGTATGTATGTATGTATGTATGTATGTATGTGTGTGTGTATGTATATATATGTGTGTGTGTATCTGTGTGTGTATTATCTTGCAAAAAGTATTTTTGCATATATCAAATTTTAGCTCTTAGTCTAACTATATTCTGGACCCCGCTAAAAGGGTTTATGCATTGATATTCAAGACCTTGCTAAGGGTTATGCATTAGTACTATGGACCCTACCAATAGGGATTGTGTATTGATTCTCTAAATCCTGTCGATGAAAGTTATATATTAGTACTCTGACTGAGCTTATTACTATTTTTATTCTGACCTTACCATAGGATATAAGTATGGTCATAGTTAATATTATTGAGTTTTATATATTTTATTTTGAATTAGATTTATGATTACATATATTTATATAAATATTTAAAAAATTTTGATTCACATTAATTAGCATGAACTTATATTCTTATGTTATTCATGGAATTTATTTTTAAATATCATATTTTATGAATATATCTGAAACATCTAGTTGAAATATTCATTATTTATTCGACTATCGAGCTCATCACCTTTCTCTTTTACTTTTTAGATTTAGATATTTAATTATGAACTTGAGCATTATTTGGGAGAGAGTTTTAGAGATGAGATTTGGCACTATTAACTTTGTTGAACTTAGATCTATTTTTTTATTTAGTAAAAATTTATTTGGTATAAGATATTTGAATTTGAATATTCTTTGGAATGGTTAATAAATTTAAAATTTGATTTTAAGCATTTCCAATTAATTCCATTATATGTATAAATATCTATTTGAAATGTCTTGTATATTTGTGGGAGTAGTTTTCCATAAGAATCCGACGATTGTCACAACTCTTAGCTCATGCCTCAGATTAAAGGCATGACATTTGTATATTCTAAAAAATTATGAAATTTCAAAAAAAATATCTCTTGCAATTTGGAAGTTTGGCTCATAATTAAGCTTTCTAACATGATAAATTTTGCTTCTGAACTTTGTCCAATCCAATTTATAGTGGCCAAAAAAATTCATATCGAGTCTAATTATCTTTCTATGTTATTTTTCTCTACTAGCTAATTAATTGAGTTCTATGGGATCATAAGTTTCTTGGTATTCGCTTGGGTGAGATGCAAAAAGTGCCAATAATTAATGCTCTCTATTACTTATTTATTTGGTGGAAGAAATCTTAAAAGTGGACTACAAAGGGATAACAAGGTAGCCTTGCCATGCAACCTCCTACAATTCCCTGCAGTCTCCCATACGATGATAAATGCAAAAATATTTTTGAGATAAAGGAGTTGCAATCCCAATTGCATCATATTATTTAAGTTTAGATTTTTGAGGATACACTATGTATAAATCAAACCAACAACCTTTGATTGCTGACAAAAAGGGTGTGACCACTAGAGCAAGCCACATTTTATCAAATGACGGTAAGGTTAGATGTAGATTTTTTGCACCACTGTTGATAAGCAAGCACCTTTTATAGTATATTTAATTAGAGCAGTCCTCATTACAATAGCATTTTAATAATTTGATATCATGAAAGCATTAATTGGGCTATGTATATCCTTTTTTTTATATACTGTAATGATTTAGGATATGCCCTAGAAGCTAATCTAGTAGACACATTATATTCATTCTAGGATATAAATTTATATTTAACTTATTTATTAATAAAATTGAATAATTTTTTATTCTATTCTTATGTTATATATTAAAAAATATATTCCAAAGTCAATCATCTAGGTTATAGATGGTTGTAGTTATTATAAATATATAAATTATAAATAGATAAAAGTTATTCTAGCTGATTCATCACATAGTGTACATCTTTTAATGAACTCCTATGATGAAGTCCTTAGGACTATATAAAGTTGATAAAGGAGGATTTATCATTTAGTCTTTAAATCTATTCATGACCAAATTATATGCTATTACAAGAATGATAGTTATATCGAGTGTAAGTCATTGTGTGCTATATGGGTTGGCTGTCTTTTTAATTAAGGAGTGTGGAGATACTAGTATGTCATACAAATGAGATGTATGGGTACATTTATATTGAATGTGACTATTTTGGAGTACTCTATTGTCAAGAATATTTTTTAGGACTTTGGGTATAAATATCCCTTAGACTTGAGATCACCATGGTGACTTGCAAGTAACTCACTGTACTTTAGTGCTAGACTACCTAAATTTCTAATTCAATAACGAAAGATTTTTGGGTGCAGTCAAGAACTTATTAAGTTAGTGCATGAGTCAAGATGGAATTGACCTCTTCAAGTAAAATTGGATATAGTGCATCACTATATTTCAATTTAGCAATTCCTTGGATGGGGTAATCCATATGATGGATATGAAAGATTGATTTACAATATGGATGACTCATTTAGGATTGATAGTTAAATCCTAGATTTTCATGAGCACTTGAGGTCAAAAGGATGAATTATATAGTAACCATATGTCTTTAGGTTCTTGGATTTTGCTTAGCATACATTCTGCCTATTCAAACATCAGGTACTATTGCTAGCTAGTCATTTTGATTAGTACAGATAGTTATTTTTATATTATTGATTTAGGTTTGAACTTATGGGGTGACACTTAAAAGAAGTTTCTAACTGATCATGTGATTGATAAATGATTAAGAATCATTTAAGGATTTAATTATCAATTCGATTGATGACTAACCTCATGCAAAAGTTGCAATGAATTAATTCGCTAAGAGTTAGTGAATTATAAAAGGATTAGTTAGCAATTAGTTTGCTAATTAGCTCAATTTGATAGAGTAATAAGGATTGGATCTAATCCAATTGAGCTGGATTCAATTTGGTTTGACTCGATTAAGTTATAAGATGACCTAATTGCCAATAATGGATATTTTTTGATTTGACCAGATCTTTGGCTTAATTAATTGGGATTAATTAATACCATAAGGTACCTAATTAGATTAGGTTCATTTTTATTTATTTAGGTCTAAATTGATTAACCAAATAACTAAAACTTAGAGTCCAAAAGTTTGGATTGTACCTATGCGCCACCTATTTTGTGCACCAACAATTCTCTGAGCCAAAAATATTTTGCATGAACAATTTCCACACCCTTACCATAGATGTTGCCCACTCTAAGAGCCCTTAGATGAGGATTGAATGGAATTCATATTTGATTTGAATTTTATTTGAGATAGGGATGAGTCATAGTTTGAATTTGATTCAAACCAGTCCATGATTCGTCAACCTTATCCTCTTCTCTATATATAAGGGACCTCTTGGACAAGGGAGGTATGATTCTTTGAGCTTTTGGCTGACCAAAGAGAGGTTCTAGGGTTTTGGGTGTGAGGCTTGGGTGGTCTTCTCCCTTGGTGCTAGTTCTACAGAAAACTAGTTCCTCTTTAGGTCAAAGAAAAACCTATATCCGATCTAGTTTTTATGTGAGAAAAATCTTTGAGAGAATATAATTCTCTTGCCTCTTCTTCCACCATCAAATCCTCCTTGAAGTTTTTCAGATTTGAAGTTGTTCAGAGGTTCTAAAGATGAAGATGATTCAGCCATCTTGAAGCCTTTCGCACGAGCTAGCACTCCCGAAAGGTGAATTAGATTGGAACTTCAAGTGAACGATTGGTAGAGGCTGGACATCCTGTGCACTATGAGCAACCCTTAAGAGCTTTAGATTTTTGAAATCAATAGTAGTATTCATTAACCTATGCAAGGGTAATGAGTTTCGAACTCATTAGATTAGAACTAGATCAGTTCTAATGGTTAGACCTAATCTAGGGCATTGATGGGATCGATGCAAGACTTTATTTTTCAGATCTATGTGTATCATAAATCATGTTATAGATTCTGGATAAGGTAGTATAAATTTGATCTCTTGCATGTAATCTAGATTAAATAGTTTAATCTAGCCTATTCTGCTATAAAATTTTAAAATTACATGCATTGAACTACCAAAATTTTTCTTCATTATGTGTTATTGAGTCATCCAAAAAATTAATAAAATGATGATACATATTTTCAAGAGTTAAAAATTTGAGGAACATGTCATTAATTATTAATTTAAATGCTCCTGATCGATGGATCTATTAGATGTGTGCCCTAGAAGCCAGATTGGCTGATACTTGTAATACACTTCTAAGAATAATTTTATAATTTTGACTATAAATTAATAACAAATTATTTTCTATCATAGTGTATATTTAAAAGTGTCTATGATACATCCTTTGAGTTAATGGTAATGATAATTCATATTTTCAAAAGTTGAAAATTTAAGTCATGAATTTTCATAATTAACTCATAAACTACATCCGACCATAAGATCATCACAAGGATGGTGATCGATCTGAAAGATTAATGTATGATTGCTTTCTTAGGATATATGAGTCTTAAGTCTATAGTGTGGAGATACCAAAGTGAGAGTATAGATACTCGTTAGAGAATGAGGGCACCGAGCATGACCACCTTGAGCAGTCATAAGGAAGTCTACCTTCTCGTCAATGACTGGCTCGATGCTGTAGTTGTATATCAGGTTCTTTGACTTGAGGTGTATTGATAGTTTACCTTGAGTGTGTTATTGTTTGACTATACCATAACTCAATCTTCTAGCCATTCAAAACTCTAAGGTGTACATTGGCTATAGCATGTTCATTGTAGCAACTGGATTGTACCAAGATGGAATCTATCAACCATGGTAGTGGAGTAGTCCTATGATGATCATAAGATTAAGTCCTTAAGCCCATGGCCATGGTAGTGTGATATAATAGAAAAGAATTTTCTATTAGGATTTTACATCAGACTCAAATCGAATGATTCTTTCATATGATGGATGTTGGGGTTTGACAAGTTTACCTTAAACCCTAATCCTATCGGGACTCATGATAGTAGAATCGATTCACATAGATAGCTGCATGGAGAGGTTTGCTTTCAATTCTGATGGATTGTTACTATATATTGCTAGGTATCACTGGTGGATTTTGGAAGCAATTAGAATAATCCTGATGATCGATCATTCTAATTGTATGAATCAAAAAAATTCTGATCCATCGAAAGATATTTCAATAATGTCAATGATAGAGATCATGACATATCTCATTACCATATAGAATTGAACCTAATTAGATCACACATATTAGGATTTGAGTCTGGTTATAATCAATTGGACTAAGTCAGTTTAATTAATTTGGATTAGATCCAATTAGGTTCAACGAAATCATGCTTGCACATGATTGAACCTAACATTCTTCTTTTGTAGTCTTTCTGGTTCGTCTCAACCGAAATCTTAATTAAAACTTGTCCAAGTCAAAATAGGATTGTCTAAATACATCAGATGATTTTAGAACAACACCTACCATTTCTGGTCACTTGCCATTTTTGGTCACCTGCCTTTTCTGTTGCACACCAGGGTCAAAGGTTGACCCTATTGTAAGAAAGAAGGGATTAGGGGCGCACACCCCCTAGAGATTTTCTAGGGGTGCATGCCCCCACTTTTTGGTATGACATGGAGAGAGCGCACATCCCTCTAGGTGTGCATCCAAAGTGGATAGGTTTTGACTTGGTCAAATTTTAGATTTGACCAATCAAAGAGTTTTGATAGAGATCAAACTCTATGAGAGAAGGAAGAATCCATTATGCACCAAATTTCCTTTCCTTCTCCCTACCTATTTTGTACGGCATTATATGGAATATTTGGGGTGGCTAATCTGATGTGAGTTGGCATGAAAAATTTATCAAGAAATTAGAAACAAATCAAGCAATTGGTTGCTTGATTGATTGGAACACTGAGGTGGCGTAGGGCTCTATTTAAGAGACCCTGTGCCCTAGGGTTTAACATGCTCTATTCTCCATGCCCCAAGTCCCCATAAGCAACCAACCTCTCTTTCTCCATGCCCCTCCTCTTCTTCTTCTCCATGCCCAAAGGTTGGGCCAAAGTCCCAAGAAAAGATCCAAAGAAATTGGCGCAAAGGTTTCAAGGAAAGAGGCGACGCTCGTGAGACAAGCGCGCTGCCTTCATTAATTGATTCGAAGGTTTTACAAATCAGATTTAAATCTAATTTTTGGTGATCAAATCTAGAAGGAAAGCATATCTAGATCTAGTCCAAGTGGACTCTAGTAGAGGCTAGGCATGTGCATGGCTTAATCCAGAACCCTGAGCTTCTGTAGATCATCGATAGGATAATCAGATTACCAAATTAGGTACAAAGTTTATATCTGATTTAATTCTTATTTTTAAATTTAATATCAAATCATTAAAATTAGATCAAAGAACTCTCTGATCTAATTAGACTCTATAGAAAAATTTTTGAAATATTTTCTATAGATCTGGTCAGATTAGATCGATTCTATGGTGGAAAAAAGCAATTTTTTCTTCAACTAGTATCAGAGCTGCATTAGTAGTTCTTTAGATTTATTTTAGATGTGATTTTTTTTGTGATCTATGATCTGATGTTAAGAATTTCAATTGTCACATTAGATATGATCAGATCTAAAATGAAATGGATTAAAAATTTTAGATAAATATCAATCTTGGATGAGATGCAAATCTAGACTAGGTTTAGAATTATTCTATGAGTAGTCTAGTGCTAATTTCCTTTTTGATATGATTAAATTTTTTTTTAGATCTTTATGCCTCTATTTTCAGATGTTATAAATGTTATAATCAAATCTAAAAATAAAAAATAAAATTTCTAATTTTGATATGAGATATGAATTAAGCATGCCTAGACTAATTATAAAATAGTTCTATGATTTATCTAGAATAGATTTTATTTTGACATGATCAATATAAAATTTATTTTTAGATATTATATGTGATGTCTCAGATCTAAAAGTATGCATTTAGGATTTAATGATTGATACATGAGATGTATACAGAATGCACATGTTTAGATCTATTAGGGATAAACCCCGCTCTCGCCAAAGTCCAGTCTGATGCTTAGGCCTAATGTAATTGGTAATCATAGAAGAGCTTCGATCGAGAATTCTCCTTCAGTTCGGACTTCTCTTTCAGTCGGATTTCTCCAGCAGTCGAACTCCTTTCGGACTTCTCCTTCAAACGGATTCCTTCAGCGATCGAACTCCTTTTGGACTTCTCCTTCAGTTGGATTCCTCTAGGAGCAAAACTCCTTCCAGACCTCTCCTTCAGTCAGATTCCTTCAGGAGCTGGAGTCCTTCCAGACTTCTCCTTCAGTCAGATTTCTCCAGGAGCCGAACTCTTTTTGGATCTCTCCTTCAATCGGATTCCTCCAGAAGCCGAACTCCTTCTGAACTTCTTCAATCGAATTCCTCTAGAAGTCGAACTCCTTCTGGATCTCTCCTTCAGTCAAATTCCTCCAGGAGCCAAACTCCTTCTGGATGTCTCCTTCAGTCGGATTCATTCAAGAATCGAACTCCTTCTCGACCTCTCCTTTAGTCAAATTCCTTCAGGAGTCGAACTCCTTCCGGACTTCTCCTTCAGTCCGGACTCCTTCAGCAATCGAACTCCTTCCTTTAGGAACCGAACTCCTTTCGAACTTCTCCTTTAGTTGGATTCCTCTGACAGTCAAACTCCTTTCGAACTTCTCTTTCAGTCGGATTTCTCCAGCAGCCAAACTCCTTCCAGACTTCTCCTTCAGTTGGATTCCTCCATAAGCCAAACTCCTTCTGGACTTCTCCTTTAGTTGGATTCCTCCAGCAGTCAAACTCTTTTGAACTTCTTTAATCGGATTCTTCCAGCAGTCATACTCCTTCCAAACTTCTCCTTCAGTCATATTCCTTCAGGAGCTAAACTCCTTTCGGACTTCTTCTTTAGTTGAATTCCTTCAGGAGACGAACTCCTTCTAGACTTTTTCATTAGTCGAACTCCATCTAGATTCCTCCAGTAGATTACTTTCAGATTTCAAATAGTATTCCTCCTGGATGATCCCCTCTTGCCGTATTTCCTTTAGGAGTTCGAACTTCTCTGGAATTGATATATGTCAAAGCTCTTCACCAACCAACGCCAGCTATCTTTAGACTTTGACTATTAAATCTCAATGAACAAGCACATCATGACAATAGACACCTCTCTCTGTAAGAAATTCCACGTGACCCCAAGCGGCCGACTATCGGACGGTTATGACAGTCATTTATCAGTCTGCTATAGATGATGCCACTACCAAATGATTATGACTATCATTGTCAGTCTACTATGGGCAACACCTCTCTCCATAATAAATTCTACATGGCCTTGAGCGGCCCACAATCGGATGATTATGGTTGTCACTATCTATCTGCTTTGAACTCTGACTATAAAAGGGATCCTCCAGATACGTTTTCTCTAAGCTCTCTTCTTCTTTCAGAACTCTGCTGAATTCTTTCTTGAGCACTCCATTTTTGTTGGTCAGAAGAGTTGACTTGATCGTCAGAGGATCCTATTGGAGCCACCACCACTGACTCCGAATGGAACTTTATTTTGTAGGTCACCGACAGCGACCTCTTCTTCCCCAACTCCAGCTTGATCCAGCATCAATCAGATTCTGCACCAACAGGATTGGCACTGGAGGAAGTGCTCCTCTATTCGTAAAGTTTCTTTATTCTTAAAGGAGTGCTCAGCAGTGATCTCTTTTCTTCTTCTCTAGAGTTCTTTTCAGAAAAAATGCCTTCCAGAAAAGCTTCGACTCGATGATCAACGACCTCTGTAGCCAAATCCCATCCAGATTTATCCACTCCCATTTCAGCTTCAGTAACTCAAGCACCACCTACAACCATGATAGATGTGGGGCAATTCAACCTACTAATCTAGCAAGTTCGCGATCTCATAGAGGTGGTGCAGGCCATACATCATCAAGCTCCGATGCTAATTCGACTGGAGCAGACTTCTCTGGAGCCTCATGATCTGATCAGAGGATGGTCAACTTGGGCTAGCCGATCGGTAATCTCTGAAAAGGAGAAGCAAAGGATGAAGAGCCCTTGCTCGGACCATGACTCGACCCAAGGGGAGCTTTGCCTCTGTTCCACTAGAAAACCCTGGAGATCAACAATCGTGAAGATCTCCTAAATCAAAGGCTCAAAAAAATGAGCCAATGAATCAAAGAGCTCTGTCATACTCCCTCCTCACACGGTAATAATATTTGCACTAACCCTCTTTTTTTTCAATGGATTATGCAAGAGCCCATTCCGTCGAACTTCAAGCTTCCCCAATTTGATTGCTACGATAGAACCTCTAATCTGGTCGATCACCTGGAGATCTTTTGAACCATGATGCTGCTCCATGGCACACCAGACGCCATCTTATGTCGAGCTTTTTCATCTACCTTAAAGGAAGCAGCAAGAAACTAGTACTCAACATTGAACCCGGGTATGATCTTCTCCTTTGACCAGATGTGCCATCAGTTTGTGGCTCACTTCATCAGCAGCCGACGTCCACATTAAGGTTCAGATTCTTTGATGAATATCAAGCAGAAGGAGGGAGAATCTATCCAAACTTATGTCACCCAGTTTAATACTGCTGTATTGGAGGTCTAGAACCTGGATCAGTCTATTGAAATGGCCACACTCAAGGGCGGCCTTCAGAAGAATGATTTATTGTTCTTTCTGAAGAAGAAGTATCTCAAGAATTTTGCTGATCTGCTAGCTCGAGCTGAAGGATATGCCCGAGCAGAAGAAACCTTCAAATTAAAGGATGAGGAAGCCATAGGAGAGCGACAGGCGGGCGAGTCTAATAAACCTGCAGCTCATGGAGGGCCGAATGAAGTTCGACCATGCTCACGAACTCCCTTCAAATGCAAGGAAGCTCGAACTCCTCGAGCTCGTCATCAAAGAAGCCACGATAGAAGGGCATGAAGAAGTTCTCCCTCTAGAAGGTTTCGCAACTTTGTCCTCCTCAATGCTCCAAAAATGCAAGTATTGATGGAGATCAAGGAGCAACTACTGAGGCCTGAAAGGATGCGCACTCATCCTGACAAGCATAATCCTAGCAAATACTGTCTCTACCATCATGACCATGGCCATGATACTAAAGAATGATTCAGCTTCAAGACGAGATTGAGGAGCTCATCAGGAGATGCTGGCTGGGTCGATTCCTCAGAAGCCGACTTGAAGCAAGAAAAGATCGATCGAGGGCACTGCTATAGTCAGAACCACCAAGGAGGAAGAAACAATAAGAAGATCGACCACCTCCTGATATCATCAACACTATCACTGAGGGACTTCGGCGAGAAGAGGCTAGCAAATCTGAGGGATCAGTGAAAAGATGAAGGGCTGAAGAACCTATTAGGGATAAACCGCACTCCCACCGAAGTCCAGTCTGATGCTTAGCCTAATGTAACTGGTAATCATGAAAGAACTTTGATCAAAAATTTTTTCTCCAGTGGCCAAACTCCTCCAACGGTCGAATCCCTCCTGGACTCCTCCAGCGACTGAACTCCTCCAGCGGTCGAACTCCTTTCAGACTCTTGCAGCAACCGAACTTCTTTCGGACTTCTCCTTCAATTGAACTTCTCCCAGACTTCTTCTTCAGCCAAACTTCTCTCTCAATCGGACTCCTTCCGAACTTCTCCTTCTGTCAGATTCCTCTAGGAGCTGAACTCCTTTCGAACTTCTCCTTCAGTCGGATTCCTCCAAGAATCGAACTTCTTCTGGACTTCTTCTTCAGCTAAACTTTTCCACCAGTCAGACTCTTTCTGAACTTCTCCATCAGTTAAACTTCATCTAGATTTCTCTAATGGATTACTTCCAGATTTTTAGTATTCCTCCCGGATGATCTCCTCTAGCGTATTCCCTTTAGAAGTCCGAACTCCTCTAGAATTGATATATGTCAAAGCTCTTCACCAACCAATGTTTGCATCCTTCGAACTTCGACTATTAAATCTCAACAAACGGGCACATCACGACAACGAACACCCTCTCTATAACAAACTCCAGCCCCGAGCGACCCACTATCAGACAGTTATGGCTATCATTATCAGTTTGCTACAGACGACCCCACTATCGGACGATTACGGCTGTCACTATCAGTCTGCTATGGGCGACACCTCTCTTCATAATAAAAAAGAATCCTCTAGATACGTTTCCTCTAAGCTCTCTTCTCCTTTCTAAAACTCTACTGAGTTCTTTTCTGAGCACTCCATTTCTATTGGCCAGAAGAGCTGACTTGATCGTCTGAGGATCTTGCCAGAGCCACCACTATCGACTCTGGATGGGACTTTGTTTTGTAGGTTACCGACGGTGGCCTCTTCTTCGTCAACTCCATCTTGATCCAACGTCAATCAGATTCTGCACCAACAGGATTGGCGCTAGAAGGAGGGCCCTCTATTCCTGAGGTATCCTTATTCTTAAAGGAGTACTCAGTCTATCCTGTGGATCTTCTTCTTCAAGGTTCATCTCCATCCTCTCCCTTAATCCCAAGAAATGCCTCCAAAGAAGGTGACTACCCAGAGATCTACCACTTCTATCGTCAGATCTAAGCTAGATCCATCCACTCCTACTCCATCATCGGTGCTTCAACCTCCACATCCACCGATGGCCATGGTAGATCTAGAGTAGTTTAACCTACTGATGCAACGGATTTAGGGCCTCACCAAAATGGTGCAGACAATGCGGTAGCCTCTGGTGGTGATTCCATCAGAAAACCCACCATCAAGATGTCAGGAACCGATCCCAAGGAGGAGCACTTGGGCTAGCAAATCCATCACCCTTAGGAAGAAAAAATAGAGAGCAGAGGATCTTTGATTGGATCATGATTCTTCTTTGAAAGAGACCTTCTCCATTTACAGTTGGAAGCCTTCCAAGTTCTACGATCGAGATAACGTTCTCGATCAAAAACTATGAAAGATGGACCGACGGATTGAGGAACTCCACCACATAACCTCGGCTCATCATGACGATGTCTACACCAATCTCCCCTTCTCTCCCTAAATTATGCAAGAGCTCGTTCCACCGAACTTCAAGCTCCCCCAATTTGAAAGCTACGATGGAACCTCTGATCCGGTCAATTACTTGGAGGCCTTTCGGACCATGATGCTGCTCCATGGCATACCAGATGCCATCTTATATCGACTTTTCCATCTATCTTAAAAGGAGTAGCAAGAAACTGGTACTCAGCACTTAAGCTGGGTACCATCTTTTTCTTTGATCAAATGTGTCATAAGTTTATGGCTCACTTCGTCAGCAGCCGACATCCACACCGAGGTTCGAATTCTTTGATGAATATCAAGTAGAAGGAAGAAGAATCTATCCGGGCTTGTGTCACCCGATTTAATGCTGCTGCATTGGAGGTTCGGAACCTGGACCAGTCTATTGCAATGGTCGCACTCAAGGGTGGCCTTTAGAAGAATGATTTACTGTTCTTCCTAGAGAAGAAGTATTCCAGGGACTTTGCCGATTTGCTAGCTCGGGCTGAAGAATATGCTCGAGTGGAAGAAGCCCTCAAGTTGAAGGATGAAAAAGCCACAGAAGAGTGGTGGAGGGGCGAGTCTAATAGATCCGCCATTGATAGAGGGTTGAATGTAGTTTGATCGTGCTCATGGACTCCCCCTGAGTACAAGCGAGTCTAAACTCCTCCTCGAGCTCATCATCAAAGAAGCCCCAATATAAGGGTGCGCAGAAGTTCTCCCCCCAAAAGGTTTCACAACTATGCCTCCTTTAATGCACCTAAAACTCAAGTTCTAATGAAAATTAAGAATCAGCTACCAAGACCAGAAGAATTATGATCTCCTCCAAACAAGCGTAATCGAAGCAAGTACTATTTATATCATCATGATCATGGTCATGATACTAAAGAATGCATTCAGCTCCAAAACGAGATCGAGGAGCTCATTAAGAGAGGTCGACTGGATCGATTTCTTAGATGTCGGTCTGAAGCAAGAGAAGATCGATCGAGGGCACTATCGTAGCTAGAACCACCAAGGAGGGAGGAATAATAAGAAGATCGACCGCCTCTTGACATCATCAACACTATCTCTAGGGGACTTAGTGCTTCGATGAGCCACCATCTCTCAACCTTAGAGCTAGAGAAAGCTTGCCTCAAATTAGGAAGATCCGTATGAAATAGAGGAGGTCGTCCGGTCCGGAGCTTATCATCTGAAGGAGCTTGGAGGAACAACACTCCCACGACTTTGAAATTCAAAACATCGAGAATATACTACCAGTAATTTTTCTTCAATAAAACTCCTCCATCTCAACATTATTATTTCTTGGTGCAAAAACTATGTGACGATAGGAAAGAAGCAATCAAAAGTGGCCATGTTAGGAACAGGACGAGAACCTCATCCTAACATGAGTAAGTCGAAGACCTTCAGTTATTTAAGATAGGAGGAGGGGAGAGGCCCATTCATCGGCCCATTTATGCCCTTATTGCCATGATAGGGATAGGAGGAGAACCTCGTCCTAACATGAGCAAGTCGAAGGCCTCCTTCATTTTAGATGAGATAAGAAGAGAGGCCCCGACTCGGCTAAGGATAAGATCTCCTTCGAGCTTCAACCTCAATAAGAGATAAGATCTTCTTCAACCTTGGCTCCTTCAACCTCGGCTGGAGATAAGATCTCCCCCGAGCTTCAACTTCAATAGAGGATAGGATCTCCTTCAATCTTGGCTGGAGATAAGATCTCTTTCGAGCTTCAACTTCGATAGGAGATAGGATCTCCTTCAACCTTGGCTGGAGATAAGATCTTCCCCAGAGCTTCAACAACAATAGGAAGATAGGACTTCTTTCAACCTCAGCTGGAGATAAGATCTCCCCCGTACTTCAACTTTGATAGATGATAGGATCTCCTTCAACCTTGACTGGAGATAAGATCTCTCCTAAGCTTCAATTTCAATAGAAGATAGGATCTCCTTCAACCTCGATTGGAGATAAAATCTCCCTCGAGCATCAACCTCGTCTGGAGATAAGATCTCCTCAAGCTTCAACTTCAACAGAAGATAGGATCTCCTACAACCTCAGTTGGAGATAAGATCCTCGATTCAACTTCAAAAGGAGATCTTCTTCAACCTCAACAGGATCTCCCCCGGTTGGAAGCTCCCCCAAGCTCAACCTCGGCTGGAGAAAAGATCCTTCCTGAGCTTCAACCTCAATTGGAGATAAGATCTTTTCCGAGCTTCAACCTCGGCTGAGATAAGATTTCCTCCGAGCTTCAACTTCAATAGAAGATTGGATCTCCTTCAACCTCGATTGGAGATAAGATCTCCCTCGAGCGTCAACTTCGACCGGAGATAAGATCTCCTCCGAGCTTCAACTTTAGCTTCAATAGAAGATAGGATCTCCTTCAACCTCGGTTGGAGATAAGATCTTTTTCCGAGCTTCAACCTCGGCTGGAGATAAGATCTCCCTCGAGCTTCAATCTCAATTAAAGATAAGATCTCCTCCGAGCTTCAAATTCAATAGAAGATAGGATCTCCTTC
The DNA here is from genome assembly GCA_006176705.1 of Cocos nucifera. Classification (NCBI taxonomy): domain Eukaryota; kingdom Viridiplantae; phylum Streptophyta; class Magnoliopsida; order Arecales; family Arecaceae; genus Cocos; species Cocos nucifera. The sequence goes on along the minus strand of QRFJ01001478.1, from coordinate 302,164 downwards.
AACCTTGATTGGAGATAAGATCTTCCTCGAGCGTCAACCTCGATTGGAGATAAGATCTCCCTCGAGCTTCAACTTCAAAAGATGATAAGATCTCTCTCAACCTCCATGGGAGATAAGATCTCTTCCGAGCTTCAACTTCAAATGAAGATAAGATCTTTCTCAAGCTTTAATTTCAATAGAAGATAAGATCTCTCCCGAGCTTCAATCTCAATGGGTGCAGAGCCCGGACAAGTACTTTGATAGTCATCTTTTTTGTACTCCCTTTCTTTGAATTTCAAACTCGAAAGTGGGAAGACTAGTGTTGGGGATAAACTTCGCTCCCACCGAAGTTCAGTCTGATGCTTAGCCTAATATAACTGGTTATCATGGAAGAGCTTTGATTGAAAATTCTTCCTCCAGCAGCCAAACTCCTCCAACGGTCGAACCCCTCCCAGACTTCTCTAGTGGATGAACTCCTTCTGAACTTCTTCTTCAACCGAACTTCTCCTAGGCTTCTCCTTTAGTTGAACTTCTCCATCGATCGAACTCCTTTCGAGCTTCTCCATCGATCGAACTCCTTCCGAACTTCTCCTTCAGTCGGATTCCTCTAGGAGCTGAACTCCTTTTAGACTTTTTCTTCAGTCAAATTCCTTCAGTAGCCGAACTCTTTTCGGACTTCTCCTTCAATCGAATTCCTTCAGGAGTCAAACTCCTTCCGAACTTCTCCTTCAGTCAAACTTTTTCACCAGTCAGACTCCTCCTAGACTTCTCCATCAGTCAAAATCCATCTGAATTCCTTTAGTGGATTACTTTTAGATTTCAACTAGTATTCCTTTCGGATGATCCCCTCTAGTCGTATTCCCTTTAGGAGTCCGAACTCTTCTAGAATTAACATATGTCAAAGCTCTTCACCAACCAATGCCTGCTTCCTCCAAACTTTGACTATTAAAACTCAACGAATGGGCACATCATGATAATGGACACCTCTCTTTGTAACAAACTCCACGTGGCCCCGAGCGGCCCACTACCGGATGGTTATGGCAATCATTATCAGTCTGCTACGGATGACACCTCTCTTCATAATAAGTTCACATGGCCCTGAGCGGCCCACTACTGGACAGTTATGGCTGTCACTATCAGTCTATTATAGACTCTATCTATAAAAAAGGATCCTTCGGATATATTTTCTCTAAGCTCTCTTCTTCTTTTCAAAACTCTATTGAGTTCTTTCCTGAGCACTCCATTTCTGTTGGCCAGAAGAGCTGACTTGGTCATCGAAGGATCTTGTCGGAGCTACCACCACCGACTCTGGATGGAACTTTATTTTGCAGGTCACCGGCAGTGGCCTCTTCTTCCTCAACTCTAGCTCGATCTGGCATCAACCAGATTCTGCACCAACAGAACCCATAACCTTCACTAAGGTAGATGCATGGGGAGTACAGTTCCCGCATAATAATGCGATTATAATCTCTTTAAATATAGTGGACTATGATGTACATCATATCCTAGTTGATAATCGAAATTCAACTAACATCTTATTTTATAATGCTTTCTCCAAAATATCAATATCTAACAGTCAGCTAGGATCAATAAACTCTCCCCTAGTAGGCTTTGCTGGTGCTGTAGCATCAATTGAAGATGTAATGACTCTAGCTATGGCTATCGAGAAATATCCAAAACAATCCAGAGCATAGGTGGATTTTCTAGTAGTAAAGAATTCCTCCGCTTATAACGCTATTCTCGGCCAACCTGGTTTAAAGCACTTCAGGCGGTGGTGTCCACTTATTATTTGAAGATGAAGTTTCCAATAAGTTATGAAATCAGAGAGGTCAGGAAAGATCAAGCTCTGGCAAGGCACTGCTACCCAATTATCCTACGAAAGAAAGAACAGTCCGACCCTTATCCTATTGATGGGCTAGTTGCCCAGGACGATCTCATGGAAGAAAGGGGAGAACCGATAGAAGATCTTATGATCGTCTCCCTGAATGACAAAAATGGGAAGCATACAGTGTAAATTGGTTCCAATCTGGAAGATGAAGTTCGAGAGTAGCTCATCGCCTTTTTATGAAGGAATGCCGACGTCTTCGCTTGGGTTTTGATGGATATGCTTGGGATTGATACCAAGGTTATGGAACATTGACTGACTGTTGATCCTAAGCATCGACCAGTGAAAGAAAGAGTTCGAGGCCATGCACCAGAAAGGCAGAACGTAATAGCAGAAGAAGTCGACAAGATTTTCAACATTGGATTTATTCGAGAAGTCAGCTATCAGACTTTGGTCTCTAACATGGTCCTGGTCCAAAAAGCCAATGATAAGTGAAGGATGTGCATCAACTTTAAGAAGCTTAACAAGGCTAGCCCAAAATATAGCTACCCTTTATCCAGAATCGACCAATTGGTGGATGCGAGTTCAGGCTACGAGCTCCTTACCTTCATGGACGCCTTCTCTGACTACAGCCAAATTCGGATGGCACCAGAGGATGAGGAGAAGATTGCTTTTATTACTAACGGTGGTCTTTACTGTTACAGGATCATGCCCTTCGGGCTTAAAAATGCAAGCATGATCTATCTGTGCTTGGTCAATAAAATCTTCAAGAAGCAGATCGACCGTAATATGGAGCTTTACGTCGATGACATGCTGGTCAAAAGCCACAAGATTGTCAATCATGTTGTCGATCTTGAAGAGGCTTTTGATGTGCTCAAAAAATATAAGATAAAGCTAAACCTAATCAAGTGCGCCTTTTGTTAGATATGTGTATCCTAGAAGCCAGAATTGGCTGACACTTGTAATACACTTTTAGGGGCAAAATTATAATTTTCACTGTAAATAATAAAATGAATTATTTTCTATCACAAATGTGTATTTAGTATTTGTGATACATCCCTTGAGTTAATGGTAATGATAATTCTTATTTTCAAGAGTTAAAAATTAAAGATAAGAATTTTTATTTATTAACTCATAAAATGCTCCCGATCGTAGGATCATCATGTGGATGATGATTGATCCAGAAGGTTGGTGTACAATTGCTTCTTTATAGTAGATGAGTCTGGAGTCTATGGTGTAGAGACAATGGAGTGAGAGTACAGATACTCATTAGAGAATGAGGACACTGAATGTGACCACCTCGAGAAGTCAAAAGAAAGTCTACCTTCTCATTGATGACTGACTCGAAGCTACAGTGGTGTGTCTGATTCTTTGACCTGAGGTGCATCGACAGTTCACTTTGACGGTGTTATAGTTTGACTACACCATGACTTGGTCTCCTAGCCATTCGGAATCCTGAGGTGTATGTTGGCTATAACATATTCATTTTAGGAATTAGATTGCACCAAGAAGGAATCTATCTATCTCGGTGGATGAGGAGCAGCCCTATGATAATTATGAGAATCAAGTCCATAAGCCCATGGCTATGGCAGAGTGAAATAATAGAAAGAGTTTCTATTAAGGTTTCACATCAAACTTGAATCAAATGATTAAATCATATGATAGAAATTAGGGTTTGACGAATTCACCTTAATCCTAATCTGATTGGAGCTCAAGATAGAAGAACTTAATCACACAAGTAGTTGCACCAAGAGGTTCATTTTTAGTTTCGATGGGTTGCCACCATATACTGCTAGGTGTCACTGATGGATTTTGGGAGCAATTAGAATGATTTAGATAATTGATCATTCTAGTTGTCTGAATCAGAAGAGTTCTGATCCATCGAAAGGAGTTTCAATGATGTCGATGATAGACATCATGACATATCTCATTACCATATAGAATTAAACCTAACTGGATCACACAAATAAGAGTTTGGATCTGGATATTATCAATTGGACCAACCTAGTTCAATTGATTTGAATTAGATTCAATTAGGTTCAAGAAAATCGTGCTAGTATACGATTGAGCCTAACATTCTCCTTCTACTATCATTAAAAGTTATCTCGATTGAGCCAAATATGTTTGTTCTCACTTAGATACCTTTATTTGGTCTGACTGGAGCTTGTCCAGGTCAAAAAAGGGTTGTCTTAATTTATGAGATAAATTTGAGGCAACATCTATCATTTTTCGTCACCTGCTAATTCTTGTCGTTTGACTTTGGTCAAACGTTGAACTTTGACCCTTGGACATCTGCCCATATGTCATGCACCCATAGGAGAGTAGATAGGGGCTTGTCCTCTTGCTAAAAATTAGAAAGGAGGAGGGTGCATGCCTAGGGAGGCATGACCCATGGATAGGGACGACTGGAGTCCCATAGGATGGGACTCCAGGTTGCTTCATTGAATCAACTTAGGAAGATGCCTAAGACTCAATTTTGACCAATCTTGGCACCACTTAAGGATGAATTGAAGGGGCTCTCATCTGAATGGATTAGGTGATGTCATCCCATCAATCAGATTTAGATCTGATTGCATGAAGCAACGTGATTGTTGGGATGATGTGGCACTGCATGGCGTAGCAGGGTCTATATAAACCCTATTTATGCCCAACTTTTAAAAAGAGTTCTCTCTTAGCCCATGCCCCATGGCTGCCCCTCTTCCTCCACCATACCATCTTCTAGTTCTCTCTCTCCTCTCCATTCCTAAGGAAAGTTGGGCTCCAGTTTGGTGCGATCCAGGCAAAAGAAAGCTAACGAGAAAGGAAGAAGGCAGCACTGCTGCAGAGACGACTGTTGATCTTCAGAAGGAGTTTTGAAGATCCTCTAAATTAGATCTAGATCTAATATTTGAAGAAGTCAAAAAGAAGGAGAAGATCTCAAGATCCAATCCGAGTGGATATCGGTAGAGGGCAGGTGCTTGCGTGGCTAGATCCAGAATCTCAGAAAATCAGCAGGATCATCATAGGATAATCTGATTATCCAATAAAAGGTAAAAATTAAATTAGATTTAATTTAATTTATTTTATTTTATTAGATCTATAAAATTAGATCTAAAATATCTTAGATCTGATTTAGATATATGAGAGGGATTTTTGAAAATATCTCTCTTGATCCGATCAAATCTGAATGAACCTGACCCGAGAAATCAGGATTTTTCCTTTAATTGATATTAAAATCAGGTTCTAAAAATTATTTAGATCTAATTTTAATTATTTTTGATCTAATAATCAGATAATTTTAGATGTCACATGAGATGTAATTAGATCTAAAATTAGAAAATTTAAAATTAAATAATTTAGATCTAAGTTTTACTAGATGCATGACTAGTTATAAAATAGAATAGTTCTATACATAGTCTTGCATGTTCATAATTTAATTTAATTAAGTTATAATTTTATATCTATTTATTTACTATTTTTTAATATTATAAATATTATAATAAGATCTAAAAAATAATAAATAAAATTATTTAATTTTTATATCATATGAGATATGATGAATGCATGATTAGACTAGTTGTAGAATAGTTCTACATAATTATCTAGATTAGAATTTATTTTGATGCGATCAATTTAAATTTAGTTTTTTAGATGAATTATTAGATAATTAAGATCTAAAAATATGTATGAAAAGATACTTGAGATGTATGTAAAACATGTGTAAAGTTAGATCAATTTTTATCTATGAGATATATGATGTAGATCTAACTAGTTTTATAGTTTTGAATATATTTCTGATTAAGGCATTCCCCTTGGCCGTCCGGTCATAAGAATAAAGTAGGGTTTAAATGTCCTCTCCTTCTATTCGATGGGGTATTCTTATGATGTGTAGGGGTGCTGCACGTTCGTCCTTAATCAGAAATCAAGAATTTACTTTCTGCAAAATCCTAGATCCTGAAATTCTAGGATTTTATTTACATATTTTATTTATGAACCCTAAAATTAATTAAAAATTAAGATTATAAAATATTAATTAGGTCTAAAGTTGAGAATTTTAGATCTAAGATATATTCATAATATTGGGTTTGGGCTTGGGTAGCTCAATTAGGTCTAAGCAGTTGATCAATACTAATCAAGAGTTGGTTAGATGGGATCAACAGTGCTTAAATTGACTAGCCTAATAGGATTAAATCTGGATCAAGATCGAGTCACGTGAGTGAACGATCAAGCTAAGACCTTATTAGGCTTAGTGGTTAGAGTCTGGATTGTAAGCTAACTCGATTGATTCTAGCTCAATAATTTGGTGTCTAAGGTAAGCTTTGGTAGATATGACCGACTAGTTTCTAATTAGGAGCTACTTGACTCGAATGCATTCTTGTCGAGTTAATGGCATATCCCTTCCATCAGTCTCACTTACCTAGCCATGTTTGTTGGCTCAGTTCGATCTATGGTGGTCAATAATCCGAGCTAACCCATGCCACTAGGTTAGTCATAATGGTTATGACTATGTCAAGTCTAGTTTAATAAGACCTAAATCAAATCTTCCTAAGAAAAGATTAAGTCTAAGATCTTCCACCATTGTAGATGTGTGGGTTCTTTCTAGGGTTGATTGTTCTCGACTAGTTATAGTGGTTCAGTTGCACCGAAAAGATGCAACCATGTCTATTAGGCATTGGATGCTATGGGCTGAAGGATTGGTTGGACTCAATATTTCAGATACGGTGAGATACTCAAATAGAAATTCAATCTATGCAAATAGTGGGTCTGACTTAACTGAGGAGTGGATCAATATTTCAGACACTGTGAGATTCATGAATTAGAGACCAAGTTTGGGTGTACAATGATTAGAGAATCATTGAATAAGAGTTGTTCACTCATTGGCTAACCCATCATCAATAACTGTTAGATGAGGTGATGAGTCAGTTGGTGGGACCGCACCATCCACTAGAAATCATTAATCATGGAGATTTTCGTATCTCTACAAAGGGAGTGTAGGGATCCAAAAAAATAGTGGGAGCTAATTTATTTAAAAATAAAATCTCTAAATAAATTGGTCAAGTTTTAATTACAATATCTAACTAGAAACTTTGACTCTCTAGAGGAAAATGTCTGCATTCAACCTACTAGAACGAATCTTAGACACCCATAGACTGACCGAACCCAATTACAAGGATCGACTTTGGAACTACAAAATTATTTTAGGTTCTGACAAGTTAACTCATATATTGGACCAGGATCCTTCCACCTTACCAGCTCGTCCATCCGCTGAATAGAGAGCGTCTCTTGAAAAGTGGATGGACGAAGATAACAAGGTCAGATACTACATGTTGGGCTCGATGTCTGATGAACTTCAGTGACAACATGAAGATATCAAAACTGCCCACCAAATATTGGCTCACCTATAAGAGATGTTTGGTGAATAGAGTCGCACAGTCAAGTATCAAGTCACCAAATGACTATTCAAGGCTAAAATACATAATGGGCAGTCAATCCAAGATCATTGTCTGATGACCAAGGACTTAGAAGAGCTTGAGAAGCTCAGAGTGAAGTTGAATCTAGATCTACATAATGATATAATTCTGCAATCCTTGACCGATGCATATGGACAGTTCATCATGAACTATCATATGCATAAACATCAAAATTCCCTGGCCAAACTCATGAATATGTTGGTTACTGGTGAGCTTTCCATGAAAGATTCTAAAGGCTCAGTGCTTTCTATGAAATGGACCTCTTCCAAGAGAAAATCTTTTGAAAAGAAGAAGAAGTCTATGAAAAAGCAGAAGGTGGAAGAAGGAAAGAAGAAAAAGATAGAGCTGAAGAAGAAGGTCGCTGATAAAGAAAAGTGTTTCCATTGCAATAATGATGGCCACTGAAAGCGGAACTGCCCTATTTACCTAGCCACCCTGAAGAATAAAAAGGAGGCAAGTCCTTCTGGAGGTATGCTCATTATTGAGTCTAACCTTATGATTTCTTCTGCATCAAGTTGGGTGCTTGACTCTGGTTCTAGTGCTCATTTGTACACTTCCATGCAGGATCTTGAGGATAGCAGGAGGATGAGGGATGGCGAGATGATCCTACGCATCGAAAATAGAGCAAGAGTTGCTGTTGTGGTGGAGGAAACATATCCTCTTCGACTACCATTTGGTTTAGACTTGTTTTAAAAGATTGTTATTATGTGCCTACAGCAAGCAGAAATTTGATTTCTGTTTCATACCTAACACTAGAAGGCTATGTAATTAGTTTTCTTAAGGACCATTGCAACATTCTTTATGAAAGAAATAAAATTGCAAGTGGTTTCCTTATTAATGATCTTTATCAGTTACGTATTGATGTATCTATTTTTAATATCGAGCAAAATGTGAATGCTATGAAATGACCTAAGGATAATCCAAACGATAGGTATCTATGGCACCTAAGACTAGGTCATATAGTAGAAGATAGGATTAACGAATTGGAGAAAATCGAACTATTGAGTCCGTTGACTTTCGAGTCATATCCAATTTGTGAATCTTGTCTTCATGGCAAAATGACTAAGCTTTCTTTTGTAGGACATGGGGAAAGGACCATGGATCTTCTTGCCCTAGTACATACTGATGTGTGCAGCCCATTTGATGTACTGGCTAGAGACAATTTTGTCTACTTTATTATCTTTATCGATGATCTATCTAGGTATGGGTATGTGTATCTTATGAGACACAAGTCTGAAGCTTTTGAAAAGTTTAAGAAATTCAGATATAAAGTAGAAAAACAAACTAAAAAATCCATTAAGGTTCTTCGATTAGATCGAGGAGGTGAATACCTTAGTCAAAAATTCTTGGACTATCTCAAGAAAAATGGCATAGTCTCTCAATGAACTCTACCCGAAACACCTCAACTCAACGAAGTTTCAGAACGAAGGAAGCGGATCCTATTAGATATGGTTTGATCCATGATGAGCTTCACAGACCTCTCTGATTATCTTTGGGGACACTCTTTGTTAACTATAATATATTTACTGAATAGGGTTCCTTCTAAAATCATTCCTACCACACCGTATGAGATATGGCATGGTAAGAAACCAAGTCTGAGTCATCTCAGAATCCGGGGTTGTCTAGCTCATGTCAAAAGACAACAAGTGGACAAGTTAGACTTCAGATCTTTTAGAGCTCGATTTATAGGATATCCTAAAGAATCATTAGGATATTATTTTTACATTCCAGAAGATCATAATGTGATTATGAGTCGACATGCCATCTTTCTTGAAAAATAGTTTATTCAAGACCACAGCATTAGAAAGCAAATCAAGCTCGATGAGAAAGTCTCACAAGAGCAACGAGCTAAGGACCAAATGGAACCAAATCAGGTAGAGCCAATACAATCACTACCTCCTCCACCTTGTAGATTGGAAAAGATTTTTTGTCCTCTTGAGAGGTACTTAGGTACCATTTCAGAGGAAGTAGAGAAAATATTCCTCATAGGTAATGGAGATCATGGTGATAATCCCAAAACCTATAACGAGGTGATATCGGATATCGACTCTGAGAAATGGCTAGAGGCAATGAAGTCAGAAATTAACTCGATGCACTCAAACCAAGTCTGGACCTTAGTAGATCCACCAGAAGGTATAGTACCTATTGGATGTAAATGGATCTACAAGAGAAAGATTAGTGTAGATGAGAATGTGGAGACTTTCAAAGCTAGATTAGTGGCAAAAGATTATAGTCAGTGCAAAGGCATTGACTATCAGGATACTTTTTCGCTAGTAGCTATGCTAAAATTCATCCATGCATTGCTTGCTGTAGCAGCCTATTTTGATTATGACATATGGCAAATGGACGTGAAAATAGCATTCTTAAATGGATATCTTAAGGAAGATATCTATATGGAACAGCCGCTAGATTTCACATCCAATGACGCTGATAACAAGGTATGCAAGCTGCAAAGGTCTATATATGGACTTAAGCAAGCATCTTGGAGTTGGAACACTCGTTTTAATGATGTGATCAAATTATTTGGTTTCATCAAAAATGAGGAGGAGCCATATGTCTTCAAAAAGATCAGTAGGAGTGCTTTTGTCTTTCTCGTATTGTACGTGGGTGATATCCTCCTTATTGGAAATGATATTTTCATGTTGACCATAGTTAAAATGTGGTTATCCAAAGAATTCTCCGTGAAAGATTTAGGTGAAGCATCCTTTGTTCTAGAAATTAAGGTCTATAGAGATAGACCGAATAGGATGCTAGAACTTTCATAGAAGATGTACATAGAGGAAGTGCTAAAGAGGTTTAGCATGAAAAACTCTAAGAGGGAATTAGTACCCTTCAGACATGGTATTCATCTTTCGAAGAAGATGTGCCCTAGCACACCTGAGGAAATAGAATGCATGAGCAAGATCCCTTATGCTTCAATAATAGGGAGTCTTATGTATGCCATGTTATGTACACGACTTGATATAGCCCATGCTGTGAGTGTCACGAGCAGATATCAGTCGAATCCAGGTGAAGAACACTGGACTTCTATGAAATATATCCTTAAGTACTTAAGAAGAACTAAGGATATGTTATTGGTCTTTTGTAATGGAGAACTCTAAGTCCAAGGATATACAGACTCAAATTTTATGTCCAATGTAGATGATCGAAAGTTGACATCTGGGAGTCTGTTTGTGTGTAATGGTGGTACTGTCAGTTAGAAGAATTCTAAGCAAACTATGATAGCAGATTCTACCATGGAAGCAAAATACATTGCTATGTCAGAAGCTGCGAAGGAGGCATTCAGGTACAAGAAGTTTGCTATAGAGATCGAAATGATGTCATCAGATGCCATTCCTCTGTACTGCGACAATAATGGTGCCATAGCTTTAGCTAAAGAGCCAAGGTCTCATCAGAAATCCAAGCACATCGAGCGGCGATACCATCTCATCCGCGATTACCTCGAGAAAGAATACGTCGAGGTCAAGAGAGTCGACTCCGCAGACAATGTGGTAGATCCGCTTACAAAGCCATTGGGCCAACAAAAGATCGAAGCCCACCTTGAGAAGATGGAACTTAGATTTGTAGCCAATTGGCTTTAGATCAAGTGGAAGATTGTTAGATATGTGTGCCCTGGAAGCCAGAATTAGCTGACACTTGTAATACGCTTCTAGGGGCAAAATTATAATTTTGATTATAAATAATAAAATGGGTTATTTTCTATCATAAATGTGTATTTAGTGTTTGTGATACATCCCTTGAGTTAATGATAATGATAATTCTTATTTTCAAGAGTTGAAAATTTAAGACAAGAATTTTTATTTATTAACTCATAAAATGCTCCCGACCGTAGGATCATCATGAGGATGATGATTGATCCAGAAAGTTGATGTACAATTGCTTCTTTATAGTAGATGAGTCTTGAGTCTATGGTGTAGAGACATCGGAGAGAGAGTATAGATACTCGTTAGAGAACGAGGGCACTGAGCGTGACCACCTCGAGCAGTCATAAGGAAGTCTACCTTCTCATCGATGACTGACTCGAAGCTGCAGTGGTGTGTCTGGTTCTTTGATCTGAGGTGCATCGGACAGTTCACCTTGAGGGTGTTATAGTTTGACTACACCATGACTCGGTCTCCTAGCCATTCAGAATCCTGAGGTGTATGTTGGCTATAGCATGTTCATTGTAGGAATTGGATTGCACCAAGAAGGAATCTATCTACCTCGGTGGATGAGGAGCAGCCCTATGATGATCATGAGAATCAAGTCCATAAGCCCATGGCCATGGTAGAGTGAAATAATAGAAAGAGTTTCTATTAAGATTTTCACATCAGACTTGAATCGAATGATTAAATCATATGATAGAAATTAGGGTTTGACGAGTTCACCTTAACCCTAATCTGATCGGGGCTCAAGATAGAAGAACTTAATCACATAAGTAGCTGCACCAAGAGGTTCATATTCAGTTTTGATGGGTTGCCACCATATACTGCTAGGTGTCACTGATGGATTTTGGGAGCAATTAGAATGATTTAGATGATCGATCATTTTAGTTGTCTGAATCAGAAGAGTTCTGATCCATCGAAAGGAGTTTCGATGATGTCGATGATAGAGGTTACGACATAACCCATTACCATACAGAATTGAACCTAACTGGGTCACACAAATAAGGATTTGGATTTGGATATAATCAATTGGACTAACCCAGTTCAAATGATTTGAATTAGATTCAATTAGGTTCAAGAAAATCATGCTAGCATATGATTGAGTCTAACATTCTCCTTCTACTATCATTAAAAGTTATCTCGACTGAGCCAAATATATTTGTGCTCACTCAGATACCTTTACTTAATCTGACTGGAGCTTGTCTAGGTTAGAAAAGGATTGTCTTAATTTATGAGATAAATTTGAGATGATACCTGCCATTTTTTATCACCTGCTAATTCTTATCTTTTGACTTTGGTCAAACGTTGACCTTTGACCCTTGGACATCTACCCATGTGTCATGCACCCATAGGAGAGTAGATAGGGGCTTGTCCCATTGCTAGAAATTGGAAAAGAGGGAGGTGCATGCCTAGGGAGGCGTGCACCCATGGATAGGGATGACTGGAGTCCCATACGGATGGGACTCCAGGTTGCTTCAGTGAATCAACTTAGGAAGGCGCCTAAGACTCAGTTTTGACTAGTCTTGGCACCACCTAAGGATGAATTGAAGGGGCTCTCATCTGATTAGATTAGGTGATGTCATCCCACTAATCAGATTTAGATTTAATTACACAAAGCGACGTGATTGGCTGGGATGATGTGGCACTGCATGGCGCAGTAGGGTCTATATAAACCCTGTTTGTGTCCAACTTTTAAAAAGAGTTCTCTCTTAGCCCATGCCTCAAGGCTATCTCTCTACCTCCTCCATGCCATCTTCTAGTTCTCTCTCTCCTCTCCATGCCGAAGGAAAGTTGGGCTCCAGTTTGGTGCGATCCAGGTAAGAGAAAGCTGATGAGAAAGGAAGAAGGCAGCACTGCTGCAGAGATGACTGTTGATCTTCAGAAGGAGTTTTGAAGATCCTCCAAATTAGATCCAGATTTGATATTTGGAGAAGTCAAAAAGAAGGAGAAGATCTCTAGATCTAACCCAAATGGATACCAGTAGAGGCCAGGCGCTTGCGTGGCTAGATCCAGAACCTCAGGCAATTAGTAGGATCATCATAGGGTAATTTGATTACCCAACAAAAGGTATAAATTAAATTAGATTTAATTTAATTTATTTTATTTTATTAGATCTATAAAATTAAACCTGAAATATCTTAGATCTAATTTGGATACATGAGAGAAATTTTTAAAAATATCTCTCTTGAATCATTTTGTCTGAACGAACCTGATCCGAAATATCTATTGAAATATCTGAATGAACCTGATCTAAAAAATCAAGATTTTTCCTTCACCTTTGGGGTAGCATCAGAAAGATTTTTGGGATTCGTGGTCTCGAGATGAGTGACCAAGGCCAACCTAGAGAAAATTTGAGCTATCCAGAAGATGACCACTCCGAAGTCCTTCAAGAAAGTTCAGCACTTGATCGGGAAGGTGGCATCTTTGAATCATTTTGTCTCGAGGTCGATCGAACGCTGCATGCCCTTCTTCCAAATCCTTAGGAAATTGAAAGATTTTCACTGGACTTAGAAATGCCAAAAGGCATTCAATGAGTTCAAGATCTACCTCGGCTCATCCCCTACTAGCCAAACCCGAATCCGGAGAGGAGCTTTTTCTCTATCTTGCGATCTCCCCTACGGCGCTAGCGACAGTCTTGATCAAAGAAGAGGTCAAAGTACAATGATTAGTCTACTACATAAGTCGGATCCTAAGAGATACTGAGATCAGGTATATAAAGTTGGAAAAATTGATTTATGCTCTTCTAATTGCAGTAAGAAGACTTCGACCTTACTTTCAGGGACATGCTATAATGCTCCTCACTGACCAGTCGATCAGAGCAATCCTTCAATAAATGAATGCTTCCGAAAGAATGGCAAAATGGGCCATTGAATAAATGAAATTTGACGTCATCTATCAACCTCGGCCAGCAATCAAGGCTCAAGCACTGGCCAACTTCATAGTTAAATGTACCAATTCAGATGAAGCCAAGCTTGAGCAGAATGAGATCGGCATCCCATAGTTGCAACCGAGCCTTCCCGAAGAAAGTGCCACCCTTTCCAAAGGTTTTTGGGCCCTGTACGTGGATGATTTTGGGAACCCTACGAGGTCATGAAAGTCATCCAACCAGGGATATACTACTTGAAGGAACTCGAGGGCAGACCTACCTCGACCATGAAATTTAGAAAATCTACGAATGTATTATCGATAATTTGATTATAATAAAATCCTCCTACTCTAATACTCTAATCTTTGTTGTGTATCGGTGATAATGGAGGACTACCCCACGAACTTAATTTCATGACAAATACAGTCCATTAGGAACAGGAGGAGAACCTCATCCTAACGTGAGCAAAGTCGAAGACCTCATTCATTTTAGATAAGATGAGGGGAGAGGCCCTGACAACGGCCCTAATGTGCCACTATAACCCATTAGAAATAGGAGGATAACCTCATCCTAACGTGAGCACAGTCGAAGACCTTGTTCATTTTAGACGAGATGAGAGAAAAGGCCCTAACAACGGTCCTAATGTGCCCCTATAGTCCATTAGGAACAGGTGGAGAACCTTGTCGTAATGTGAGAAAAGTCAAAGACCTCGTTCATTTTAGACGAGATGAGGGGAGAGGCCCTGACAACGATCCTAATATGCCCCTACAGCCCATTAAGAATAGGAGGAGAACCTTATCCTAACGAGAGCAAAGTCGAAGGCCTCGTTCATTTTAGATGAGACGAGGGGAGAGGCCCTGACAACAACCCTAAGATGCCCCTACAGCTCGTTAGGAAACGGAAGAGAACCTCAACCTAAAGTGAGCAAAAGTCGAAGACCTCGTTCATTTTAGACGAGATGAGGGGAGACGCCCTAACAACAGTCCTAAAGTGCCCCTACACTCCATTAAGAATACGAGGAGAACCTCATCCTAACGTGAGCAAAGTCGAAGACCTCATTTATCTTAGATGAGATGAGGAAAGAGGTCATGATAATGGCCCTAATGTGCTCCTACAGCCCATTAAGAACAGGAGGAGAACCTCATCCTAACATGAGCAAAGTCGAAGATCTCATTCATTTTAGACGAGATGAGGGGAGAGGCCCTGACAACAGCCCTAAAGTGCCCCTACAGTCCATTAGGAATAGGAGGAGAAATCTCATCCTGACATAAGCAAAGTTGAAGACCTCATTCATTTTAGATGAGATGAGGGGAGAGGCTCTGACAGCGACCCTAATGTGCCGCTATAGCCTGTTAGGAATAGGAGAAGAACCTCATCCTAACGAGAGTAAAGTCTAAGACCTCATTCATTTTAGACGAGATGAGGGCAGAGGCCCTGACAATGGCCTTAATATGCCCCTATAGCCCATTAGGAATAGAAGGAGAATCTCGTCCTAACGTGAGCAAAGTTGAAGACCTCATTCATTTTATATGAGATGAGGGGAGAGGCCTTGACAATGGCCCTAATGTGCCCCTATAGTCTATTAAAAAATAGGAGGAGAATCTCATCCTAATGAGAGCAAAGTCGAAGACCTCATTCATTTTAGACGAGATGAGGAGAGAGGCCCTGACAACGATCCTAATGTGCCCCTACAGCCCATTAGGAATAGGAGGAGAACCTCTTCCTAACGTGAGAAAGGTTGAAGATCTCATTCATTTTAGACAAGATGAGGAGAGAGACCTTGACAACGCCCCTAATGGCTCCTACAGTCCATTAGGAATAGGAGAAGAACCTCATCCAAATATGAGCAAAGTTGAAGACCTCGTTCATTTTAGACGAGATAAGGGGAGAGGCCCCGACAACAGCCCTAAGATGCCCTTACAGTCCATTAGGAATAGGAAGAGAACCTCATCTTAATGAGAGCAAAGTCGAAGGCCTCATTCATTTTAGATGGGATGAGGGGAGAGGCTTTGACAACGGTCCTAAGGTACCTCTACAGCCCATTTGGAATAGGAGGAAAATCTCATCCTAACATGAGCAAAGTTGATGACCTCATCGATATAAGACAGGATGGATGGAGAGACCCTACCGATGCCCTTTACGCACCCCCGTAAGCCATGATAAGAATAGAAGGAAAGCCTCATCCTAACATGAGTAAAAGTCAAAACCTCATAGACCAAAGATGTAGAGAAAGAAGAAGCTCGATGGAGAATTCTTACACATATTTTCCCACGACAATCTGACTACGTCAAATGCAAAAGACAGAACCTTATCCTGATTTACAGAAGAGATCCTAGTTCGACGTCCACAACAAGCCTGGCGTTCGCAACGAGCTCGGCGTCCACAACAAGCATTTCATAAGAAGATGACAGAGGAAAAAATGAGCCCCAGATTTCCAAACTAGTTCAAGCACCTCTACGATAGGTTCAGATGAGCCAGAAGTAAGCTCATCGAAGGAAAGGTTGACTACAGCATTAGACGGTCCTGCATCCATGTCATGTTCCTCCTCCTCCAGAAAGCTAAGGTCGAGCTTGGGGACTTCGACCATCGTCTTTTTTTTCCTCCCTTCCTTCAAATTTTGAATTCAATTTCAAACTCGAGAGTCGGAGGACTATTATTGTCGATAAATCCCACTCTCATCGAAGTCCAATCTGATGCTTAGTCTAATGTAATCGATAATCATAGAAGAGCTTTGATAAAAAATTCTCCTTCAGTCTGGACTCCTGTTAGATATATGTGCCTTAGAAGCCAGAATTGGCTGACACTTGTAATACACTTCTAGGAAAAAAATTATAATTTTGACTATAATCAATAAAATATGTTATTTTCTATCACATATGTGTATTTAGTGTCTATGATACATCCTTTGAGTTAATGGTAATGATAATTCATATTTTTAAGAGTTGAAAATTTAAGACATGAATAATCATTATTAACTTATAAAATGCTTCCGACCATACGATCATCACGAGGATGGTGACTGATCTAAAAGGTTGGTATACAATCACTTCACTTTAGTAGATGAGTCTTGAGTCTATGATGTGAAGACACCGGAGCGAGAGTATAGGTACTCGTTAGAGAACGAGGGCACTGAGCGTGACCACCTCGAGTAGTCATTAGGAAGTCTACCTTCTCGTCAATGACTGACTCGATGCTGCAGTGGTGTGTCTAGTTCTTTGACCTGAAGTGCATCGGCATTCACCTTGAGGGTGTTATAGTTTGACTACACCATAACTCGGTCTCCTAGCCATTCGGAATCCTAAGGTGTATGTTGGCTATAGCATGTTTATTGTAGGAACTGGATTGCATCAAGATGGAATCTATCTACCTCGGTGGTAGAGGAGCAGCCCTATGATGATCATGAGAATCAAGTCCAGAAGCCCATGGCCATGGTAGAGTGAAATAATAGAAAGAGTTTCTATTTAGGTTTTCACATCGGACTTGAATCGAATGATTATATCATATGACAGAAACTAGGGTTTGACGAGTTCACCTTAACCCTAATCTGATCGGGGCTCAAGATAGAAGAACATAATCACACAAGTAGCTGCACCAAGAGGTTCGCATTCAGCTCTGATGGGTTGCCACCATATACTGCTAGGTGTCACTGGTGGATTTTGGGAGCAATTAGAATGATTTAGATGATCGATCATTCTAGTTGTTTGAATCAGAAGAGTTTTGATCCATTGAAAGGAGTTTTGATGATATCGATGATAGAGATCATGACATATCTCATTACCATATAGAATTGAACCTAACTGGATCACACAAATAAGGGTTTGAATCTGGTGATCATCAATTGAACTGATCCAGTTCAATTGATCTGAATGAGATTCAATTAGGTTCAAGAAAATCATGCTAGCACTCGATTGAACCTAACGTTCTTCTTTTACTATCATAAATGTTATCCTGACTGAGCCAAAAGAGTTCGTGCTTGATCAGAGGCCTTCATTTGGTCTAACTGGAGCCTGTCCAGGTCAGAAAAGGGTTGTCTTATTTTGTAAGACAATACCTACCATTTTTGGTCACCTGCCATTTCTTATCCTTTGACTGGTCAAATATTAACCATTGACACTTTGACTTTTGTCCACATGTCACGCACCTATTGGAGAGCTGGTGGGGCTTGTCCCCTTGTCAAAAACTGGCAAGGAGGAGGGTGCACGCCAAGGGTGGCGTGCGCCCAAGCTTGAGGCACCCAGGAGTCCCTGTTGGACAGGGGCTCCATCTCCTTATTGGATTCTGATTAGACGACTCCTAAGAACCAACATTGACTGATCTTAGGCGCCATCTAAGGATGAATCCAATGGACTCTATTCACACCAATCAGATTTAGATCTGATTTCACAAAGGATTATGATTGGTTGGGATGAAGAGGAGTTGGATCACGCATAGTCTATAAATAAGACCCTGCGCCCAACTCAAAGGTAAAGAACAATTCTCTATGCCCCAAGGCTGCCTCTCTCTTCCTCCTCCATGCCAAGTTCATCTTCTCCCTCTCCTCTCCATGCCCAAAGAAGTTTGGGATCTTAGTTGGTGCAATCTAGGAGAGAGAAAGGTGACAGAAAGCTAGAAGGCTGCGCTGTTGCAAAGGACAACTGCTGATCTTCGAAAGCTATTTTAAAGATCCTCCAAATTAGATTTAGATTTGATTTTTGGAGATGTGATAGAGAAGAAGAGGATCTCCAGATCCAGCCTGAGTAGATACCGGTAGAGGTCAAGCACTTGCATGGCTAGATTCAGAACCATCCACTGCTTGCAGGATCATCAACGGATAATAGGATTATGTTACATTAAGGTAAATTAAATCTAATTTAATTTATCTATATTTTATTTTAATTATTAGAATAATAAAAATCAGATCTGAAATATCTCAGATCTGATTTGGATCAAAGAGAAAAGTTTTTGAAATATATCTCTTGATCCGATCAGATCTGAACGAACCTGGTCTGAGAAATCAGGATTTCCCTTCACCTTCAGCAACTTCGATTGAAAATTCTCCTTCAGTCCGAACTTCTCCTTCAGTCAGATTCCTACAACAGTCGAACTCCTTCTAGACTTCTCCTTCAGTTGGATTTCTCTAGGAGCGAAACTCCTTTCGGACTTCTCCTTCAGTCAGATTCCTCCAGGAGCCAGACTCCTTCTGAATTTTTTCTTTAGTCGGATTCCTCCAGGAGCCAAACTCCTTTTGGACCACTCCTTCAGTCAGATTCCTCTAGGAGTCAGACTTCTCCTTCAGTAGGATTCCTCCAGGAGCCAAACTCCTTCCGAACGTCTCCTTTAGTCGAATTTCTTCAAGAGCTGAACTCCTTCTATACCTCTTCTTCAGTCAAATTCCTTCAGAAGCCGAACTTCTTCTGAATGTCTTCTTTAGTCAGATTCCTCTAGGAGCCGAACTCCTTCTGAACCTCTCATTCAGTCAAATTTCTCTATGAGCCAAACTCTTTTTGGACTTCTTCTTCAGTTCGAACTCCTTCAGTAGTCGAACTCCTTTAGTCAAGAACCGAACTCCTTTCAGACTTCTCTTTCAGTCGGATTTCTCCAGCAGCCAAACTTCTTTCAGACTTCTTCTTCAATCTGATTTTTTCAGGAGCCAAACTTCTTTCGGACTTCTCATTTAGTCAGATTCGTTCAGCAGCCGAACTCCTTCCAATCTTCTCCTTTAGTCAAATTCCTTCAGGAGCCAAACTCCTTTCGGACTTCTTCTTCAGTCGGATTCCTCCAGCAGTTGAACTTCTTCTAAACTTCTTCTTCAGTCAAATTCATCCAGAAGCCAAACTCCTTCCAGACTTCTCCTTCAGTCAAATTTCTTCCGAAGCCAAACTCCTTTTGGACTTATTCTTCAGTCGGATTCCTCCAGCAGTCAAACTCCTTCCAGACTTCTTCTTCAGTCGGATTTCTCCAACAGTCGAACTCCTTCCGAACTTCTCTTTTAGCAAAATTCCTCTAGGAGCCAAACTTTTTCCAAACTTCTCCTTTAGTCAGATTCCTTCAAGAGCCAAACTCCTTCCAGACTTCTTCTTCAGTCAGATTCCTCCAAGAGCTGAACTCCTTCTGGACTTCTCCATCAGTCGAACTCCATCCAAATTCTTTCAATGGATTACTTTCAGATTTTAAGTAGTATTCCTTTTGGATGATCTTTTCTAGCTGTATTTTCTTTAGGAGTCCGAACTCCTCTAAAATTGATATATGTTAAAGCTCTTCACCAAACAATGCCTTCTGCCTCTAGACTTCGACTATTAAATCTCAACGAATGGGCACATCATGACAATGGACATCTCTCTTCGTAGCAAACTCCACATAGCTCCGAGCGCCCCACTATCGAATGTTACGACTGTCATTTATCAGTCTACTATAGGCGACCCCACTATCGAATGGTTATGACTGCCATTATCAGTCTACTATGGGCAACACCTCTCTCCATAATAAATTCTATGTGGCCCTGAGCAGCCCACGATCGAATGATTATGGTTGTCACTATCAGTCTACTCCAAACTCCATCTATAAAAGGAACCCTTCAAATACGTTTTCTCTAAGCTCTCTTCTCCTTCTTAGAACTCTACTAAATTCTTTTCTAAGCACTCCATTTCTTTTGGCTGAAAGAGCTGACTTGATCATCGGAGGATCCTACCAGAGCCACCACCATCGACTCTAGATGGAATTTTGTTTTGTAGGTCATCGACGGTGATCTCTTCTTCTCCAACTCCAGCTCGATCTGGCATCAACCAGATTCTGCACCAACAAGATCTATGACTTTATATGAGATATATGTTGTAGATTTATTATTTTATAGTATAGTAATTATTTTTGATTAAGGCATTCTCCTTGGTCGTTCGATCATAAGAGCAAAGTAGGATTTAAAGACCCTCTCCTCCCATTCGATGGGATGCTCTTATGGTGTGTAGGGATGCTATGTGTTCATCCTTAAACAAAAATCAAAAATTTACTTTTTTGCAAAATCTTAGATCCTAAAATCCTAGGATTTTTGCATGTTTCTGATTATAAATCCAAACTTAATTAAGAATTAAGATTATAAAACTAATTAGATCTAAAATTATGAATTTTAAGATCTAAGATACTTTCATAAATTTGGGTAGCTTAATTAGGTTTAGCGGTTGATCAAACCAAATCAAGAGTTGGTTAGGTGGGATCAAAGAAAGCTTAGATTTGACCAGCCTAATAGGATTAATTTTTGATCAAGATCGAATCACATTGAGATGTGACTCGATCAAGTCAAGACCTGATTTGGCTCTGAGGTTCGAGCCTAGATTGTAAGCTAATCTGATTAGTTCTAATCCGATAATTTGGTATCTAAGATAAGTCTGACAGATACGATCGACTATTTTTTAATTAAAAGCTACTCGATCTGAATGCATCCTTGTCGAGTTAATGGCATATTTCTTTCATCGATCTTACTTACCTAACCATTTATATCGATCTAGTTCAGATTAGAGGTGGCTAACAATTCGAGCCTACCCATGCCACTAGGTTAGTCATAATTATTATGACTAAGTCAAGTCTAGTTTAAAAAGAGATCTAAATTAAATGTTCCTAAAAAAATATTAAGTCTAAGATCTTCTACTATTGTAGATGTGCGGGCCTTTCTCAGGGTTTATTACTCTCGACTGGATACAGTGGTTCAGTTGCACTGGAAAGATGCAACCATATCTATTAGGCATTGGATGCTATGGATTGGAGGATGGGTTGGGCTCAATATTCTGGATATGATGAGAGATCCAATCAAGAATCCAATTCATGCAAGTGGTGGGTCTAACATAACTAAGGATTGGATCAATATTTCGGACATTGTGAGATTCATGAATTTGAGATCAGATTTGGATACACCATGATTAGAGGATCATTGGATAAGAGTTGTCCACTCATCGATTGACCTATCATCAATAACTATTAGGTGAGGTGGTGAGCCAATTGGTGGAATGGCACCACCCACTAGAAATCATTGATTGTGAAGATTTTTACATCTCTACCAAGAGAGTGTAGGGATTCAAGTAAATAGTAGAAGCCTAATTTATTTAAAAATGAAACTCCTAAACAAATTGGTTAAGTCTAATTATAAAATCTAACTAGAAACTTTGACTCTCTATAGAAAAATGTCAACATCCAATCCACTAGCTTGTATCCTGGACACCCATAGACTGACCAGATCCAACTGCAAGGATTGGCTCGAAAATTTCAAAATTATTTTGGATTTTAAGAAGTTGACTCATGTGTTGGAACAGGATTCTCACACTTTACCAGCTTGTCCATCTACTGAACAAAGAGTGTCTCTGGATAAGTGGATGGATGAAGATAAAAAGTTAGGTATTACATATTGGGCTCGATGTCTGATGAGCTCCAGTGCTAACATGAAGATATGAAGACTAGCTGCCAAATATTGGCTCACCTACAAGAGTTGTTTGGTGAATTGAGTCACATAGCCAAATATCGTCACTAAGAGACTTTTTAAGGCTCAGATGCATGATGGATAGTCAGTTCAAGATTATTGTCTGATGATGATCAAGGACTTAAAAGAGATTGAGAAGCTCGGTGTTAAGTTGGACAAGGACCTGTAGATCGATATAATTCTACAATCCTTGATTGATGCGTATGGGTAGTTCATCATGAACTACCATATGCATAAGCTTCAAAATACCTTGGCTGAACTTATGAACAAGCCGGTTACTGTTGAGCTCTCTATAAAAGGTTCAAAGAGCTCAGTGCTTGCTATGGAGAAGAAAGTCTTTTATGAAGAAGAAGAAGACTGTGAAGAAGTAGAAGGTGGAAGGTGGGAAGAAGAAGAAGGAAGAGCCAAAGAAGAAGGCCGCCAACAAAGAAAAGTATTTTCAATGTAATTTTGACGGCCATTGGAAGTGGAACTACTCTTTATACTTGGCCACCCTAAAGAACAAGAAGGAGGTAGATCCTTCTGAAGGTATGCTCGTGATTGAATCTAACTTAACGATTTCTTTTGCATTCAGTTGGGTGTTTGACTCTAGATCTAGTGCTCATTTGTGCAATTCCATGCAGGATCTTGAGGAGAGTAGGAGGCTGAGGGATGGTGGGATGATCCTGTATGTTGGAAATGGAGCAAAAATTGCTGTTGTGGCTGTAGAAATCTACCCTCTTTGACTACTGTCTAGTTTACATTTGATTCTTAGGGACTGTTATTTTGTGCCTGCAGCAAGCAGGAATTTGATTTCTGTTTCTTATTTAGCACATGAAGGTTATGTTATTAACTTTCTTAAGAACCATTATACTATTCTTTTTGAAAGAAATAAAATTATAAGTAGATTTTTAATTAATGATCTCTATTAATTGCATATTGATGTATCTATGTTAAATATCGAGCAAAACATGAATGCCATAGGACTAAAGTGACCTAGGAATAGTCTAAATGATAAGTATCTATGGCATCTTAGGCTAGGTCATGTAGTGAAAGACAGGATTAATAAATTAGAGAAATCTGGTCTATTGAGTCTTTTGACTTTCGAGTCATATCCGATTTATGAATCATGCCTTCATGACAAAATGACCAAGCTTTCTTTTATAGGACATGGGGAAAGGGCCACAGACCTTCTTGTCCTGGTACACATAGATGTGTGTGGTCCATTTGATGTGCCGGCTAGAGGCAATTATGTCTACTTCATCATCTTTATCGATGATCTGTATGGGTATGTATATTTGATGTGACACAAGTTTGAAGCCTTTGAAAAGTTTAAAGAATTTAGACATGAAGTAGAAAAGTAAACTAGAAAATCCATTAAGGGTCTTCAATTAGATTGAGGAGGTGAATAACTTAGTCAGTAATTTCTAGACTATCTTAAGAAAAATAGTATAGTCTCTCAATGGACTCTACCTGGAATGCCTCAACTCAATGGGATTTCAGAATGGAGGAGCCGGACCCTATTAGATATGGTTCAATCCATGATAAGCTTCATAGACCTCCTTGATTTTCTTTGGGTACATAGTCTAATGACTGCAATTTACTTACTGAATAGGGTTTTCTCTAAAACTATTTCTACCACACCGTATGAGATATGGCATGGTAAGAAATCAAGTTTGAGTCATCTCAGAATTTAAAATTGTACCACTCATATCAAGAGATAGCAGGAGGACAAGTTGGAGTCTAGGTCCATTAGAGCTCATTTTATAGGATATCCTAAAGAGCCTTTAGAATATTATTTCTATCTTCCAGAAGATCATAATGTGATTGTGAGTCGACATGCCATCTTTCTCGAAAAATAGTTTATTCAAGATGGTAGCATTGGAAGACAGATAAGGCTCAAGGAGAAAGTCTTCCAAGAGCAATGAGCTAAGGAACCTATGGAACATAATTAGATTGAATTTATTCAATTGCAACCTCCTTCACCTCATAGATTAAATAGGATTTTTCATCCTCCTAAAAGATACTTGGGCATTATTTCAAAAGATGTAGAGAAAATGTTCCTCATGAAAAATGGAGTTCATGATGATGATCCCAAAATCTATGATGAGATGATATTAAATATCGACTTCGAAAAATGGTTAGAGACAATGAAGTCAGAGATTGACTCAATGCGATCGAACCAAGTCTAGACTTTGGTAGATCCACCTAAAGGTATTGTACCTATTGGGTGTAAATGGATCTATAAAAGAAAAATAGGTATAGATGGAAATATGGAAACATTCAAGATGGAAATATGGAAACATTCAAGGCTAGGTTAGTAGCGAAAGGGTATAGTCACTATGAAGGCATTGACTATAACGATATCTTCTTGCCAGTAGCCATGCTTAAATCCATTCGCACACTGGTTTCTATTACAGCCTATTTTGATTATGAAATATGGCAGATGGATGTAAAAATAATGTTTTTAAATGGATATCTTGAGGAAGATATCTATATGGAACAGCTACTAGGTTTCACATGCTGATCACAAGGTTTGTAAGCTGCAAAGGTCCATCTATGAACTTAAGCAAGCATCTTGGAGTTGGAATACTTATTTTAATGATGTGATCAAATTATTTAGATTCATAAAAAATGAGAAACTTGGTGTGTTCAAAAAGGTCAGTGGGAGTGCTATTATTTTTTTTGTAATGTACGTGGATGATATCCTCCTTATTGAGAATGATATTCCACATTAACTACAGTCAAAATATGATTATCAAAAGAGTTATCTATGAAAGACCTAGGAGAGGCATCCTTTATTCTAGAAATTAAGATCTATAGGGATAGATTGAATAGGATGCTGGGTCACTCACAGAAGATGTACATAGAGGAGGTGCTGAAGAGGTTCAACATGAAAAACTCCAAGAGGGGATTGGTACCCTTCAAACATGGCATTCATCTCTTTAAGAAGATGTGCCCTAGCATACCTGAGGAGATTGAATGCATGAGCAAGATTCCTTATGCGTCTGCAATAGGGAGTCTCATATATGCCATGCTATGTACACAACCTGATATAGCTCATACTATGAGTGTCACAAGAAGGTATTAATCGAATTCAGGTGAAGAGCACTGAACTTCTGTGAAGTGTATCCTTAAGTACTTGGGAAGGATCAAGGATATGTTCTTAATCTTTGGGAATGAAGAACTCCAGGTCTAGAGATATACAGACTCAAACTTTATGCCTGATATAGATGATCGAAAGTCGATATTTGACAGTTTGTTTGTGTGCAATAATGATGCTGTCAGCTGGAAGAGTTTCAAGTAGACTATGATAGCAGAATACACCATGGAAGCAGAGTACATCGCTGCATCGAATGCTATAAAGGAGGCGTTGATACAAGAAGTTTGCTGCAGAGCTTGGAGTGATGCCATCGAATGCCGTTATTCTGTACTGCGATAATAATGGTGCTATAGCTTTAGCTAAGAAGTCGAGGCCTCATCAAAAATCCAAGCACATTGAGTGGCAATTTCGTCTCATCCATGATTACCTTGAGAAGGGTTACATCAAGATTAAGAGAGTCGACTCCGTAGACAATATGGTAGATCCACTAACAAAACCTTTAGGCCAGTAGAAGATCGAAGCCCACCATGAGAAGATGAGACTTAGATTTGTAGTCAATTAGCATTAAGTCAAGTGAAAGTTTGTTAGATGTGTGCCCTAGAAGCCAGATTGGCTGACACTTATAATGCACTTCTAAGGATAAATTTATAATTTTGACTATAAATTAATTAAAAAATTATTTTCTATCATAATGTGTATTTAAAAGTGCCTGTGATACATCCTTTGAGTTAATGGTAATGATAATTCATATTTTCAAGAGTTAAGAATTTAAGACATGAATTTTCATAATTAACTCATAAACTGCTTCCGACCGTAGGATCATCATGAGGATGGTGATCGATCCAAAAGATTGGCGTATGATCACTTTTATAGGATAGATGAGTCTTAAATCTATGGTGTGGAGACACCAGAGTGAGAGTATAAGTACTCGTTAGAGAATGAGGGCACTAAGCGTGACCACCCTAAGCAGTCATAAGGAAGTCTACCTTCTCATCGATGACTAGCTCGATGCTACAGTTGTATGTCAGGTTCTTTGATCTGAGGTGCATCGACTATTCATCTTGAGTGTGTTATAATTTGACTGCACCATAACTCGATCTCCTAGCCATTTGAAATCCAAAAATGTATGTTGGCTATAGCATGTTCATTGAAAGAACTGGATTGCACCAAGATGGGATCTATCAACCTCGATAGTGGAGTAGTCCTATGATGATCATGAGATTGAGTCCTTAAGCCTATGGCCATGGTAGTGTGATATAATAGAAAAGAGTTTTCTATTAGGATTTCTCATCGAACTCAAATTGAAAGATTCATTCTTATGATGGATGTTGGGTCTTGATGAGTTTACCTTAAACCCTAATCCTATCGGGACTCATGATAGTAGAATCGATTCACATAGATAGCTGCACCGAGATGTTCAATTCTGATGGATTGCCATCATATGCTGCTAGGTGTCACTGGTAGATTTTGAGAGCAATTAGAATGATCCTGATGATCAATCATTCTAATTGTATGATTTAAAAAAGTTTTGATCCATCAAAAGGTATTTTGATGATGTCAATGATAGAGATCATGATATATCTCATTACCATATAGAGTTGAACGTAACTGGATTACACATATAAGGGTTTGAGTCTAGTTGTGATCAATTGAACTTAGTCAGTTTAATTGATTTGGATTAGATCCAATTAGGTTCAAAAAAATTTTGCTAACACATGATTGAAACTAACATTCTTCTTTTGTAGTCTTTCTGGTTCGTCCCAACCAAAACCCTGACTGGAACTTGTTCAGGTCAGAATTGAAGAAAAATCTCAATTTCCACCGTAGGATCATGAAGATCTTATCAGAGCTATGGTGGATTTTTCTAAAAATTTCTAAATGATCCAATCAGATCTAAGAGTTCTTAGATCTAATCAGGATGATTTGATATTAAAAATTAAAATAAAATTAAATTAGATTTAATTTCTTATCTTGTTTGCGTAACCTGATTATCCTATGATGATCCTAATCTTTCCTGAGGTTCTTAAAGGAGCCACGCACATGTCTGGCCTCTACCAATATCCACTTGAGTAGGATCTAGATGTCTTCTCCTCGTGAATCTTGCTTTCAAAAATCAGATCTGAATCTAATATGAAGAACCTTCAAAATAACTTCTAAAGGTAGCTTGTCCATCTCACGAACACCGTCGCGCAGATGCTGAACTCTTCCCAAATTTAATTTGATCATCTTCTCTAATTTGTGCCCAACTTTTGGCATATAGAGAAAGTAAAAGAGGGGATCAAAGAGGGCATGGAAGATGGAAGGGGCAGCAGCATATGGACGTGGCAATCATAATCACATCTAAGGCCATATGTGTAGGAGTTTTTATAGAAGTCCGTTGCACCATCTAGACTCCTAAATGGTCAAGCAACTTATTTGCTTGATTACCTAGGATTCCAATCTGATAGCCCACATTGTCAACCTAATCTTTATCAGGTTTGGTCACCCAAAACTCCTCCCAAGTTGGTGAGAAGAAAGGATAAGGAGGAGTCCATGCATGGGACTCCTTCCTTCAAGAGTTTGATCCAAATCAAACTCTATTAGAAACCCAATCTTGGCACCACAAAAAATCATGAAATTAGACTGACCCAAAGTATGACTTGAGCCCAATCACATATCCAAAAATTAGACAAAAATAATTTTTAGAAAATTTTCTAGAAGCGTCTGATCAGGTGACCCTCAATTCTCTCAATTAGGTCAACTTTTGACCCTAGTCCAATTGCACTATGAATGGATTTAATTTCTATAATTAATCTAACATGAATAGATTTTAGTTAGATAAAAATAAACTCATCTAAAATACATGAATGAGTCAAATCAAATTTGGCTCGATTGTGATAAATCAAAAAGATTACAAAAAGGAGAAAGTCAGGCTCAATCGTGTGCTAGCATGATTACCTTGAACCTGATTAGATCTAATCCAAATCAATCAAACTGGGCTAGCTCAATTGATGACATCTAGACTCAAATCCTTGTTTGTATGATCTAGTTAGGTTTAGTTCTGTATGGTTATGAGATATGTCACAATCTCTATCATCGACATCATCGAAACATCTTTCGATGGATCAGAACTTTTCTGATTCATACAATTAGAATGATCGATCATCAAAATTATTCTAATTACTCCCAAAATCCACCAGTGACACCTAATAGTATATGGTGGTAATCCATCAGAACCGAAAGCAAACCTCTTGGTGTAGTTACCTGTATGATTGGGTTCTTCTATCTTGAGCTCCGATAGGATTAGGGTTAAGGTGAACTCATCAAACCCAATATCTATTGTATGAATTAATCGTTCAATTCGAGTCCAATGTGAAACCCCAATAGAAACTCTTTCTATCATCTTCACTCTGCCATAGCCATGGGCTTAAGGACTCAATCTCGTGATTATCATAGGGCTACTCCTCGTCTATCGAGGTAGATAGATGCCTTATTGGTGCAATCCAATTCCTACAATGAACATGCTATAGCCAACATACATCTCAGGGTTTTGAATGGCTAGAAGATCGAGTTATGATGTTGTCAAACTATAACACTCTTAAGGTGAACTATCGATGCACCTCAAGTAAAGAACCAAACACACCACTACAACATTGAGCCAATCATCGACGAGAAGATAGACTTCCTTATGACTGCTCGAGATGGTCACGCTCAATGTTCTTGTTCTCTAACGAGTACCTGTACTCCCGCTCTGGTGTCTTCACACCATAGACTCAAGACACATCTATTCTAAGAAAATGATCGTACACCAAGCTTCTGGATCGATTACCATCCTCATGATGATCCTACGATCGAAAGCATTTTATGAGTTAATTACGAGAATTCATGTCTTAAATTTTTCAACTCTTGAAAATATGAACTAACATTGTCATTAACTCAAAGGATGCATCACAGACCCTTTAAATACACACTATGATAGAAATTTTTTTTTTATTAATTTATAGTCAAAATTAAAAAATTGCTCTTAGAGGTGTATTACAAGTGTGTAGCCAATCTGGCTTCTAGGGCACACATCTAACAAACTTCCACTTGACCTGAAGCCAATTGGCTATAAATTTAAGTTCTACCTTCTCAAGGTGGGCTTCGATCTTCTACTGGATCAATGGCTTTATCAATAGATCAACCGCATTGTTTGCACTATCGACTCTCTTGACCTCGATGTATCCCTTCTTGAGGTAATCGCGAATGAGGTAATATTCCTGCTCGATGTGCTTAGATTTTTTATGAGACCTCAGCTCTTTAGTTAGGGCTATGGCTCCATTATTATTGCAGTACAGAGGGATGGCATCTGATGGCATCACTCTTAGCTCTGTGGCAAACTTCTTATACTAGAATGCCTCCTTTGCAGCCTCTAACATAGTGATGTACTTTGCTTCCATAGTGGAGTCTACTATTACCGTCTGCTTGAAACTCTTCCAACTGGCAGCTCTATAATTATAAATAAACATACTTTCAAATGTTGACTTTCGATCATCTATGTTGGACATAAAATCCGAGTTTGTATACCCCTAGACCTAGATTTCTCCATTATCAAAAACTAGAAACATATCCTTTGTCCTTCTTAAATATTTAAGAATATATTGCACAAAAATCCAGTGCTTTTCACTTAGATTCGACTGATACCTGCTCATGACACTCACAGCATGGACAATATCAGGTCGTGTACATAGCATGGCATACATGAGGCTCCCTATTGTTGAAGCATAAGGGATCTTGCTCATATGTTCAATCTCCTTAGGTGTGCTAGGGCACATCTTCTTGGAGAGATGAATGCCATGTCTAAAGGATACTAATCTTCTCTTGGTGTTTTCCATGCTTAACCTTTTTAGCACCTTCTCTATGTACATCTTCTGTGAGAGACCCAGCATCCTATTCGGTCTATCCCTATAGACCTTAATTTCAAGAATAAAGGATGCCTCTCCTAGATCTTTTATAGAGAACTCCTTGGACAACCATATTTTGACTATAGTCAATATGGAAATATCATTTCCAATTATAAGGATGTCATTCACATATAGCACGAGAAGGACAACAGCTCCCACTGACCTTTTTTAAAACACAGGGCTCCTTCTCATTCTTGATGAATCCAAATGATTTGATTACATCATTGAAATGAGCATTCCAGCTTCGAGATGCTTGCTTAAGTCCATATATGGACCTTTACAGTTTGAATACCTTATGATCATTATCACTGGATGTGAAACCTAGCAGCTATTCCACATAGATATCTTCCTCAAGATATCCATTTAAGAATGCCATTTTCATGTCTATCTACCATATTTCGTAATCGAAATAGGCTGCAACAGCAAGCAATGTGCTTATGGATTTGAGCATGGCTACTGATGAAAAATTATCCTGATAGTCAATGCCTTCATGCTGACTATATTCTTTCGCTACGAGCCTTGCTTTGAATGTCTCTACATTTCCATCAGCATCTATCTTTCTCTTGAAGATTCATTTACACCCAATATGTACTATACCTTCAGGTGGATCTACCAAGGTCCAAACTTGGTTCGAATATATTGAGTTAATCTCTGACCTCATTACCTCTAACCATTTCTCAAAGTTGATATCTAATATCGTCTCCTCATATCTTTTGGGATCATCACCATGAATTTAATTTTTGTAAGGAACATTTTCTCTACGTCTTCTGATATAGTACCTAAGTACCTTTTAGGAGGATAGAAAATTCTACTTGATCTACGACGTGAAGGAGGTAGTGTTTGGGTTGGCTCAATCTAATTGGATTCCATAGGTTTCTTAGCTCATTTCTCATTGGAGACTTTCTTCTCAAGTCTAATCTATCTTTCGATACCATCATCTAGAATAAACTATTTTTCAAGCAAGATGACGTGTTGATTCACAATCACATTATGATCTTCCGAAAGATAGAAATAATATCCTAATGACTCTTTAGAATATCCAATAAATCGAGCTCTAAAGGACCTAGACTCTAATTTGTCCACCTGTTGTCTCTTGACATGGGTCAAACAATCCCAAATTCTGAGATGTCTCAGACTTGATTTCTTACCATACCATATCTCATACGATATGGTAGGATGATCTTAGAGAAAATCTTATTCAGTAAATATATAGCGATCAATAGACTATGTTCCCAAAGAAACTTAGGAAGGTCCGTTAAGCTCATCATGGATCGGTCCATATCTAAAAAGGTCCAATTTCTTCATTCTGAAATCCCATTGAGTTAAGATGTTCTAGGTGGAGTCCATTGAGAGACTGTGCTATTATCCTTAAGATAGTCTAGAAATTTTTGACTAAGGTATTCACCTCCTCGATCTGATCGAAGAATCTTAATGAATTTTTCTATTTATTTTCTA
This sequence comes from Cocos nucifera, assembly GCA_006176705.1. Lineage (NCBI taxonomy): Eukaryota > Viridiplantae > Streptophyta > Magnoliopsida > Arecales > Arecaceae > Cocos > Cocos nucifera. The sequence goes on along the minus strand of QRFJ01001478.1, from coordinate 270,501 downwards.
CTTCGAGTCTGAATTCTTTAAACTTTTCAAAGGCTTAAGACTTATGTCCAATCAAATACACATACTCGTACTGAGATAAATCATCGATAAAGATGATGAAGTAGATATAGTTGCCTCTAACTGATACATCAAATGGGCCGCACACATCAGTATATACTAGGACAAGTAAATCTATGGCCTTTTCCCCATATCCTACAAAATTAAGGAAGCTTGGTCATTTAGCCATGAAGGTATGATTCATAAATTAGATATGACTTAGAAGTCAACGTACTCAATAGCCTACATTTCTTCAATTTGTTAAACCTATCTTTAGTTATACGATCTAGCCTAAGATGCCAAAGTTACCTATGATTTAGACTATCCCTAGGTCGCTTTGATCCTATGGCATTCACATTTTGCTCGATATTAAAAATAGAAACATCAATATGTAACTGATAGAGATCATTTATAAGAAAATTACTTGTAATTTTATTTCTTTAAAAAGAATATTACAATGATCATTAAGAAAACTAATTACATAGCCTTCCTATGCTAAGCATGGAACAAAAATCAAATTTCTGCTTACTGCAGGCACATAAAAATAGTCTCTAAGAACTAAATCTAATCCAATCGATAATTGAAGAGGGTACGTTCTCACGACTACAGCAGCAATTCTTACTCCATTCTTGATGCGTCAGATCATCTCACCATCCCTCAGCCTCTTGCTCTTCTCAAGACCCTGCATGGAAGTATACAAATGAGTACTAGAATTAGAGTTAAGCTCCCAACTGGATGTAGAAGAAATCGAAAGGTTAGATTCTATAACGAGCATACCTCAAGAAGGACTTGCCTCCTTCGTATTCTTCAGGCTAGCCAGGTACAAAGGATAGTTCAACTTCCAATGGCTATCAGTGCTGCAATGAAAATATTTTTCTTTGTCAGCAGACTTCTTCTTTGGCTCTGTCTTATTCTTCTTTCCTCCATCCACCTTCTGCTTCTTCACGAACTTTTTCTTCTTTCCAAAAGACTTTCTCTTGGAAGAAGTTCACTCCACAGTAAGTACTGAGCCTTTAGAATCTTTTATAGAAAGCTCAGTAGTAACCAGCATGTTCATAAGTTCAGTCAAGATATTCTGAAGTTTATGCATATGGTAGTTCATGATGAACTACCCATATGCATCAATTAAGGACTGCAGAATTATATAAATCTGCAAATCCTGATCTAACTTGACACCGAGCTTCTCAAGCTCTTCTAGGTCCTTGATCATCATCAGACAATGATCTTGGATCGACTGTTCATCATGCATTTGAGCTTAAATAGTCTCTTAGTGACTTGATATTTGGCTGTACGATTTTATTCACCAAATAACTCTTGCAGGAGAGCCAATATTTGGTAGCTAGTTTTACTATCTTCATGTTGGCACTGGAGCTCATCAGACATCGAGTCCAACATATAATACCTGACTTTATTATCTTCATCCATTCATTTCTCAAGAGATGCTCTTTGATCAGCAGACGGACGTGCTGATAAAGTGGAAGGATCCTATTTCAACACATGAGTCAACTTCTCAAAATCTAAAATAATTTTGAAGTTCTAGAGCCAATCGTTGTAGTTGAGTTTGGTCAGTTTATGGGTGTCCAGGATACGGGCTAGTGGGTTGGACACAAACATTTTTCTATAGAGAGTCAAAGTTTTTAGTTAGATTTTATAATTAGACTTAATTAATTTATTTAGAGATTTTATTTTTAAATAAATTAG
>QRFJ01001478.1:76339-267764 GCA_006176705.1 Cocos nucifera | reverse complement strand
ATTACTAGGACAAGTAAATCTATGGCCTTTTCCCCATATCCTACAAAATTAAGGAAGCTTGGTCATTTAGCCATGAAGGTATGATTCATAAATTAGATATGACTTAGAAGTCAACGTACTCAATAGCCTACATTTCTTCAATTTGTTAAACCTATCTTTAGTTATACGATCTAGCCTAAGATGCCAAAGTTACCTATGATTTAGACTATCCCTAGGTCGCTTTGATCCTATGGCATTCACATTTTGCTCGATATTAAAAATAGAAACATCAATATGTAACTGATAGAGATCATTTATAAGAAAATTACTTGTAATTTTATTTCTTAAAAAAGAATATTACAATGATCATTAAGAAAACTAATTACATAGCCTTCCTATGCTAAGCATGGAACAAAAATCAAATTTCTGCTTACTGCAGGCACATAAAAATAGTCTCTAAGAACTAAATCTAATCCAATCGATAATTGAAGAGGGTACGTTCTCACGACTACAGCAGCAATTCTTACTCCATTCTTGATGCGTCAGATCATCTCACCATCCCTCAGCCTCTTGCTCTTCTCAAGACCCTGCATGGAAGTATACAAATGAGTACTAGAATTAGAGTTAAGCTCCCAACTGGATGTAGAAGAAATCGAAAGGTTAGATTCTATAACGAGCATACCTCAAGAAGGACTTGCCTCCTTCGTATTCTTCAGGCTAGCCAGGTACAAAGGATAGTTCAACTTCCAATGGCTATCAGTGCTGCAATGAAAATATTTTTCTTTGTCAGCAGACTTCTTCTTTGGCTCTGTCTTATTCTTCTTTCCTCCATCCACCTTCTGCTTCTTCACGAACTTTTTCTTCTTTCCAAAAGACTTTCTCTTGGAAGAAGTTCACTCCACAGTAAGTACTGAGCCTTTAGAATCTTTTATAGAAAGCTCAGTAGTAACCAGCATGTTCATAAGTTCAGTCAAGATATTCTGAAGTTTATGCATATGGTAGTTCATGATGAACTACCCATATGCATCAATTAAGGACTGCAGAATTATATAAATCTGCAAATCCTGATCTAACTTGACACCGAGCTTCTCAAGCTCTTCTAGGTCCTTGATCATCATCAGACAATGATCTTGGATCGACTGTTCATCATGCATTTGAGCTTAAATAGTCTCTTAGTGACTTGATATTTGGCTGTACGATTTTATTCACCAAATAACTCTTGCAGGAGAGCCAATATTTGGTAGCTAGTTTTACTATCTTCATGTTGGCACTGGAGCTCATCAGACATCGAGTCCAACATATAATACCTGACTTTATTATCTTCATCCATTCATTTCTCAAGAGATGCTCTTTGATCAGCAGACGGACGTGCTGATAAAGTGGAAGGATCCTATTTCAACACATGAGTCAACTTCTCAAAATCTAAAATAATTTTGAAGTTCTAGAGCCAATCGTTGTAGTTGAGTTTGGTCAGTTTATGGGTGTCCAGGATACGGGCTAGTGGGTTGGACACAAACATTTTTCTATAGAGAGTCAAAGTTTTTAGTTAGATTTTATAATTAGACTTAATTAATTTATTTAGAGATTTTATTTTTAAATAAATTAGACTTCCACTATTTACTTGGATTCCTAAACTTTCTTGATAGAGATGCGAAAATCTTCATGATTATAGATTTCTAGTGGATGGTGCGGTCCCACCACTGGCTCATCACCTCATCTAATAGTTCTTGATGATGGGTCAACTGATGAGTGGACAACTCTTGTCCAATGATTCTCTAATCATGGTGCATCCAAAAGTGGTCTCTAATTTATGAATCTCATCGTGTTCGGAATATTGATCCACTACTTAGTTAAGTCAGACCCACCATTTGCATGAATTGGATTTTTGATTGGGTCCCTCATCATATCCAAAATATTGAGTCCAATCCATCCTCCGATCCGCAGCATCCAAAGCCTAATAAATGTGGTTGCATCTTTTCGATGCAACTGAGCTATTGTAATCAGTCGAGAACAATCAACCCCGAGAAGGGCCCACACATCTACAATGGTGGAAGATATTAGACTTAATATTTTCTTAAGAAGATTTAATTTAGGTCTCTTTAAACTTGACTTGACTTAGTCATAACAATTATGACTAACCTAGTGGCATGGATTGACTCGAATTGTTAGCCACCATAAATTAGAACTGGATCGACACAAATGGCTAGGTAAGTAAGACTGATGGAGGGATATGCCATTAACTCAACAAGAATGCATTCAGATCGAGTAGCCTCCAATTAAAAACCAGTCAGTCGTATCTGCTAGACTTACCTTAGATACCAAATTATCAAATCAGAACCAATTGAGTTAGCTTATAATCCAGGCTTGAACCATGAAACCAAATTAGATCTTAACTTGATTGAGTTACATCTCAATGTGATTCGATCTTGACCCAAACTTAATCCTATTAGGCTGATCAAATTTAAGTTTTTTTTGATCCCACCTAACCAACTCTTGATTCAGTTTGATCAACCGCTAGACCTAATTGAGCTACCCAAGCTCGAACCCAATTTTATGAATATGTCTTAGATCTAAAAATTCATAATTTTTAGATCTAATTAATTTCATAATCTTAATTTTTAATTAAGTTTTGGGTTCATGAATAAAATATGTAATAAAATCTTAGGATTTCAGGATCTTGGATTTTGTAGAAAAATAAGTTCTGATTTTTGATTAAGGACGAACGTGCAACACCCCTACACGTTATAAGAACACCTCATCGAATGAAAGGAGAGGACCTTTAAATCCTATTTTATTCTTATGACTAGATGGCCAAGTGGAATATCTTAATCAAAAATATAATTTCTATTATAAAACTAGTTAGATCTAAATCATATATCACATGTACAATTAATGATCAAACTTATACATGTTTTTCATACATCTCTTGTATCATAACTAAATTAAACATGCATGCTTTTAGATCTAATATATCACATATAATATCTGAAAAATAAAATTTAAATTTAATTGCATCAAAATAAAACTATTCTAAATATTTTATAGAACTATTCTATAACTTGTCTAAGCATGCATCTTTCATATCGCATATGAATAAATTAAAACTCTATTTTCTATTCTCAGATCTAGTTACAATAATTTTAACTTCAAAAAAATAAAAATTAAATATATTTAAAATTATTTTTAATTAAATTAAAAATATGATTATACTAGACTACACATAGAACTATTCTATACCTAATCTAGTCATGCATCTCATACATTAAAGATTTAAATTATTTAATTTTAATTTTTTAATTTTTAATCTAATCACATCTGATGTTATATCTAAAATTATTTAATATCAAATCATGAATAAAAATTAAATTCAATCAAAAATAGATCTAAAGAAATGCAAACCTGGCTCTGATACTAGTTGAAGAAAAATCTCATTTTCCGCCATAGGATCGTGAAGATCTGATCAGATTTATGGTTGATTTTTTAAAAATTTTTAAATAATCTAATCAGATCTAAGAATTGTTAAATTTGATCATGGTGATCTAATATTAAAAATTAAAATAAAATTAAATTAGATTTAATTTCTTATCTTGTTTGGATAACCTGATTACCCTATGATGATCTTGATCTTTCTTGAGGTTCTTGAAGGAGCCACGCACGTGCCTGGTCTCTACTGATATTTACTCAAGCAGGATCTAGACGTCTTCTCCTCATGAATCTTGTCTTTAAAGATCAGATTTAAATCTGATCTAAAGAACCTTCAAAATAACTTCTGAAGGCAGCTTATCCGTCTCACGGACACTTTCGCGTAGATGCTGAACTCTTCATAAATTTAATTGGACATTCTTCTCTGATTTGTGCCCAACTTTTGGCATATAGAAGAAAGGGAAAGAGAGGATCAGTGGGGTCATGGAAGATGGAAGGGGCGGCAGCAAATGGATGTGGCAATCATAATCACATCTAAGGCCTTATGCACAGGAGTTTTTATAAAAGTCCCTTGCACCATCTAGACTCCTAAGTGATCAAGCAACTTATTTGCTTGATTACCTAGGACTCCAATCTGATAGCCCACATTGCCAACCTGATTTTATCAGGATTGGTCACCCAAAACTCTTCCCAAGTTGGTGAGAAGAAAGGATAAGGAGGAGTCCATGGCACATGGGACTCCTCCCTTCAAGAGTTTGATCCAAATCAAACTCTATTAGAAACCTAATCTAGGCACCACAAAAAATCATGAAATTGGGCTAACCCAAAGTATGACTCAAGTCTAATCACATATCAAAAAATTAGAGCAAAATAATTTCCAAAGAATTTTTTGGAAGCCTCTGATTAGAAATGACCCTCAATTCTCTCAATTAGGTCAACTTTTGATCCTAGTCCAATTGCACTATGAATGGATTTAATTTCTATAATTAATCTAATCTGAAAATATTTTAGTTAGATGAAAATAAACTCATCCAAAATTTATGAATGTGTTAAATCAAATTTGGCTCGATTGCGATAAATCAGAAAGATTACAAAAAGAAGAAAGTCAGGCTCAATCATGTGCTAGCATGATTACCATGAACCTGATTGGATCTAATCCAAATCAATCAAACTAAGCTAGCTCAATTGATGGCATATAGACTCAAACTCTTATTTGTGTGATCTAGTTAGATTCAGTTCTATATGGTAATGTGATATATCGCGATCTCTATCATCGACATCATCGAAACACCTTTCGATGGATCAGAACTTTTCTGATTCACACAATTAGAATGATTGATCATCAAAATCATTCAAATTGCTCTCAAAATCTATCAATTACACCCGGCAGTATATGGTGGCAACCCATCAGAATTGAAAGCAAACCTCTCGGTGCAGTTACCTATGTGATTGGGTTCTTCTATCTTGAGCCCCAACAAGATTAGGATTAAGGTGAACTCATCAAATCCAACATCTGTTATATGAATTAATCATTCAATTCAAGTCCAATGTAAAATCCTAATAGAAATTATTTCTGTCATCTTCACTCTACCATGGCCATGAGATTAAGGACTCAATCTCATGATTATCTTAGGGCTACTACTCATCTACCGAGATAGATAGATTTCTTATTGGTGCCATCTAATTTCTACAATGAACATGCTATAGCCAACATACACCTCAGGATTCTAAATAGCTAGAAGATTGAGTTATGATGTAGTCAAACTATAACACCCTCAAGATGAACTGCCGATGAACCTCAGGTAAAGAACGAGCCACACCACTACAGCATCAAGCTAGTCATCGACGAGAAGGTAGACTTTCTTATGACTGCTCGAGGTGGTCATGCTTAGTGCCCTCGTTCTCTAACGAGTATCTGTATTCTCGCTCTGATGTCTCTACACCATAGACTCAAGATATATCTATCCTAAGAAAGTGATCATACACCAATCTTCCGGATCGATCACCATCCTCATGATGATCCTACGGTTGGGAGTATTTTATGAGTTAATTATAAGAATTCATATGTTAAGTTTTTTAACTCTTGAAAATATGAACTGTCATTACTATTAACTCAAAAGATATATTACAGATACTTTAAATACACATTATGATAGAAAATAACCTTTTTTTATTAATTTATATTCAAAATTATAAAATTATCCTTAGAAGTGTATTACAATTGTTTAGCCAATCTGGCTTCTAGGGCACACGTCTAACAAGAATAGGATTGTCTAAATTCATTAAATGATTTTAGGACAACACCTGCCATTTCTGATCATCTGCCATTTTTGGTCACCTACCTTTTCTATCACACACCAAGGTCAAAGGTTGACCCTGTTATAAGAAAGAAGGGATTAGGGGTGCATGCCTCCTAGAGATTTTTTAGGGGCACGTCCCCCTACTTTTTGGTCTGACATGGAGAGGGTGCACATTTTCCTAGGTGTGCACCCAAGGTGGATAGATTTTGACTTGATCAAATTTTAGATTTGACCAGTCAAAGAGTTTTGACAGGGATCAAACTCTAAGAGAGAAGGAAGAATCCATTGTGCACCAAATTTTCTTTCCTTCTTCCTACCTATTTTGTATAGCATTATGTGGAATATTTGGTGTGATAAATTTGATGTGAGTTGGCATGAAAAATTTATCAAGAAATCAGAAATAAATTAAGCAATTGGTTTCTTGATTGATTGGAACACTGAGGTGGCGTAGGGCTTTATTTAAGTGACCCTGTGCCCTAGGATTTCATATGTTCTATTCTCCATGCCCAAAGTCCTCATAGGTAGACATCCCCTCATTCTCCATGCCCCTCCTCTTCTTCTTCTCCATGCCTAAAGGTTGGGCGAAGGTCCCAAAAGAAGATCCAAAGGAATTGGTGCAAAGGTTTCGAGGAAAGAGATGATGTTCGTGAGACGAGCGTGCTGCCTTCATCAATTGATTTGAAGGCCTAATAAATTAGATTTAAATCTAATTTTTGGTGATCATATCTAGAAGGAAAGCACCTCTAGATCTAGTTTAAGTGAACTCTGATAGAGGCTAGGCACATGCATGGCTTAATCCAGAATCCCAAGCTTTCATAGATCATCGACAGGATTGTCAGATTATCCAATCAGATGCAAAGTTCATATCTGATTTAATTTTTATTTTTAGATTTAATATCAGATCATTAAAATTAGATCAAAGAACTCTCTGATCTGATTAGACTTTATAAAAATTTTTTTGAAATATTTTCTATAGATCTGGTCAGATCAGATCGATCCTATGGTGGGAAAAAGTAGTTTTAGTTTTTTTTCAGGATCATCATAGCGGTGGTAAATTATCCAGTAAGGTTGGTGCACAGATTGCTTCCTTCTAGATAGATGGATCTTGAGTCTACAATATGGAGATACTGAGCAAGAGTGTAGATGGTTGTTAAAGAATAATAGTATTAAGCATGACTAATACGAGTAGTCATTTGGATGTCTACTCACTCATTAGTAACTTTCTCGATGCTATAATTTTGTGAGTAGTTCTTTGACCTATAGTACCTCGGCTATTTATAGTGAGGTTATTATAGTTTGACTACACATTTTCTTAGTCTCTTAGTCATTTGGATTCTTGTAGTGTATGTTGGCTATAGTAAATTTACTATAGGAGTAAGATGTGCACCTAGATAGGATTTATCAACCTTAGTAATTAAGAAGTAGTTCTATGTTATTTATGAAACTAAGTTCTTAAGATCATGACCATGGTGATGTGATTAGTAGAAAAAGGATTTCTATAAGAAATAATGATTTGAACTTAAGCTAATTAAATCTTACATATAATAGATGATGGGGTTTGATGAGTTTTCTATAGCCTCCATCTTATGGGGACTTATGATAGAAGAACTAAATCATATGTTAACTACACCTAGAGATTCAAACTCTTTTAATCTACTGGATTGCCACTACATACTGTGAGGCATTATTGGTGGATTTTAAGACCCATAAGAATTTATTGATGGTCAATAATTCTCATTAGGTGAGTTGGAATTATTCAAATTTATTAAAAGAAATTCAATAATATTTATGATAGAGATCATGATATGCCTCACTACTAGATAGAATAGAACCTATGAGTTCATATTCAAAAGAAATTTTGACTTGATTGAATAATTGAATTGTGAATTTGATTCATAGATGAACCTAATTATTAGTTTGATTGATGATTGGAGTGAGTTGTAAAAGTCACCAGGGAGGACTTACTAAAGGTTAGTGAGTTTGAGGAAGAACAATTAGAAATTATTTCTAGATTAGTCATTAATTATTTGATTTGATCATTTAGTTGATGAATAGGCTTAATACAAATTAAATTAGATTTAATTTGGTTTACTTTGGGTCTAGTCCTAGTCAGATTTGGATTTGACTTAACATAATTGAATTCGGAATTAGATTGGATTCAAACCCAAATTCAATTAGGCTAGAAATTGAAATTCCAGTTGGATGGAGATTCTCTCTCATCCCACAAGCTGAAGATAGAAAGGAGGGGTGCACAAGAGGGTGCATCCTAGGGTTGGGACATATGATCCAAGGAATCTCTCTCCTCTCTCTCTCTCTTATCTCTCTATCTTAATTTGATTTTAAAGTTTGAATTTGATCCAAATCTTTAAAATCTGAATTTGATTCAAGTTGAAGGATAGATGGATAAGGATATGAGGTCTATAAATAAGACCAAGATGAGGGGAGCCCAAATAATTGCTTGGATCAATCCCTCTTCTTCGTTGTTGCCACCCACCCTCCTCTCTTTCTTGTTGCCACCTAAGAGGAAGAGTCATCTTTCTCTCTTCTTCCTTCATCTCTAATAGGTTCTTCTTTATAGTTTTCTGAGAAGGAAAGAAGAAGAAAACAGATATAATTTGAAGGTAGAAATATCTACAAGGGAGCTAGCTTCCTAGTGATCTTTAGATTCTCTTGATTAAGATCAGCCCTATGTGGATACCTGTAGAGGTCAGATACTTATGTGACTTCAAGAAACCCCAAAAGATATCCATGATTTTTAGATCATGGTAAAAATCTACTCGTGCAAAAGTAAATTTTAGATCATTAATAAATTAGATCTTGATCTTGTACGTGATAATTCTTGGGTATGAGATATCATCTCCATGCATGCTAAATTAGATTAGATCTAATTAGATTTAAAGAGTTTAGATCTAAAATTTTTTTTCTACTACATAAGAATTTTTAAATGTCTGCATGCATATATGTTGCCATAAGATGGTGTTTCCTTCAAGTGATATCAGAGCGATCATTACATTGCAAGATTAAGATAAAAATTTTAGATCTAAAAATCTATTTTTAAGATCTAAAATTTTGAATTTTATTCTTTGAAGGATTGATTTTAGTTCTAAAAAAATATTTTAAAGATGTGAAATCAAGAATGATTCTTGATCGTGCAATTATTTTCATATTCAAAAATCTTTTTTTAGATTTGAAATTTAGATTTTGAATGATTAGGAGATGGATTTCAAGATCTAAAAATTTATTTTTAGAGCTAAAATGTTTGATGTTCATGTTGGAAAATGTGTCTAAAAATCAATCATCATCCTATTGATAGTTGAGATCTTTTATATATATATAAATTAATAAATATTAAAATATTATTTAGCTTTTTTATTATAAATGTGTATATCTTCTAACGAACTCTTGTGTTGTGATAAAGTCCTTAGGACTATTTAGAATCGATAAAGAAGGATTTATCATTTAGTCCTTAAATTTATTAATAATTAAATAATATGCTATTATAAGGATGATAGCAATGTCAAGTATAGGTTGTTGTATGCCATATAGGTTAGTTATTCTCTTAACCAAGGAGTGTGGAGACACTGGTATGGTATGTAAGTAAGATATAGGAGTATATCTATACTAAATGTGACCACACCAGAGCATTCTACTATCAAGATTTGCGCTGAAGGGATTGGGTATAAGTGTCCGTTAGACCTAAAATTACCATGGTGACTTGCAAACAACTTATTATACTTTGATGCCAGACTACTTGAATTTCTAATTTAGTGATGGAAGGTTTTAAGGTGCAATCAAGTACTTATTAAGTCGATATGTTAGTCAAGATGGAATTGACCCCTCCAAGTAAAACTTGAGATAGTGCATCACTGTATTCAATTTACCAAGACCTCGGCCAGGGCAATCAATATGATGGATTCAAAATTTGAAATATAATATGGACAACTTATTTAGGGTTGATAGTTAAACCCTAGATTATCCTTTGAGCATTCTGGGTTAAAGGGATGAATTATATGATAACCATATTCTAGTAGATTCTGAATGTTGCTTCACATACATTCGGCCTATCTGGACATTAGGTTCCATTGCCAGATGGTCACTTTTGATTGGTATAGAAATTTATTCCTATGCTACCGACTTAGGTTCGAACTTATGGGGTCACACTTATGAGATGTACATGTTTGATCATGTAGCTGATCAAGAGTCCCATCAGATTGAGACTCTATGGTCAAGAGTCCCACTAGACTGAGACTCTATGATCTAGAGTTCTACTGAGCTAGGACTCTACAGTTCGACATGACTAGGACTCCGTGTTAAGAAATGTGTCCCAAATCTGATCATTGCATGTTGACGATTAAGCTAATTTTGTAATTATATATGATTTATGAATAAAAAGTTTATTTTAGCTTTTTCATCATAGGTGTACATCTTTCTTTTATCAACTCCTGTGTTGTGATGAAATTCTTATGACTATTTAGAATCAATAAAAAGAGAATTTATTTTGGAGTCCTTAAATATGTTTGTGACTAAATGATATATTGTTATCTAGTACAACAACATTTATCGAGTTTTGGTCATTGTGTGTCATATAAGTTGGTTGTCCTCTTAACCAAGGAGTATGTAGATACTAGTATGATATACAAGTAAGATGTAGGTATACATCATCACTGAACATAACCAACTTTAGAGTATTCTGCTATCAAGATTTGCTCTAAAGGGATATGGGTATAAGTACCCCTTCGACTTGAGATCATCATGGTAACTTTCAAGCAACTCACCGTGCTTTGGTAACAGACTATTTGAATTTTTAATTCAGTGATAAAAAATTTCTAGGCACAGTCAAGTACTTGTGAAATTAATGTATGAGTCAAAATGGAATTGATCGCCCCTAGTTTCAAGAGTTGTATTGAATTATGTTTCAATTTAGCAAAACGTTAGCCAGGATAGTCCTTATAAGGAGTCATAGGACTTATTGCATTAAGACACATTATGGATTCACTTTTCAAGATTGATAGTTTAACCCTGAGTCATCCTAAATACAAAAGTCAAAGGGATGAATTATACGGTAATCATATTCGAATAGGTTCTAGAATATTACTTTACAAACATTCAACCTATCCGGATGTCAGGTACCATTGCTAGATGGTCACTTTGATTGGCATAAAAATTTATTTCGGTATTACCGACTTAGGTTCAAACCTATGGGGTCACACATATTAGAGGTTTCTATTTGATTGGATGGTTAACCAATGATTATGAATCATTTTAGGATCAAATCGTCAATATGATTGATGATTGATCTAGTGCAAGTATTATGGGAGGAATAATTAGCAATTAGATTGCTAATTAGTTCAATTTGATTGAGCATTAGAGCTGAGATCAAGTCTAATTGAATGTGATTTAATTTGGCTTGGTTTAAACTTGATTAGGTCAAGTCTAATTAGTTTATATGATAAGCCAATTGCAAGAGAGATCAATTTTCTATTCAATTAGGACTTATGTGCACCTAATTCTAATTGGCTTAAGATTTAAATTAGAATTAAATATAATTTAATCAGATTTGTTGGGGTTGAACATGAGCCCACTGAAGTTAGGCTTGGTGTCTAGTCCCAAGGCGGTCCCATGGTGGCCAATTTTCAACCCGTTGGCCGATCTTTCAGGCTTGTATAGGTAAATCACAGAGCCCATAACATGCTGCAGACCTCACCCAGACGAGTTGGGTGGTTGACCATGAAAGCAACCAGGTTCCTTCATTGTTAGTAGCTGGCTCTAGTTGAGCTTCTTTGATGAACTCGAATAGTGAGGAGAGTCGTCAAAGCGACTGGTTGAACATTTAATTCTTGCATAACCTGGCCTAGCCGACCTTGAAGCTGGCAGAATCCCCATCTAACTAGACTCCCCTCAGGTCAAATTTCTTCATTACGACAAGAGCCACAGGATAAAGTTAGCAAAAGGATCTCATCTTCAAATTGGTCACTTGCAAGCCATCCTAAAACTCCTAATCGAACTCCCTCCAGTCGCTAGGAAGAGCTTCCTCTAGATGCTAGGAAGAGCTCCCTCCAGTCACCAAGTAGAACATCCTCTAATCATAAAGAAAAACTCCCTCCAGTTGAAGGAAAATCCTAATTTCTCGGACCAGGTTCGTTCAGATCTGATCAGATCAAGAGATATATTTCAAAAAAAATTTTCTTGATCTAGATCAGATCTAAGATATTTTAGATCCAATATTTATTATTTTAATAACTAAAATAAATTTAGATAAATTAAATTAAATTTAGTTTACCTTAATGTAGGGTAATCCTATTACCTGTTGATGATCCTGTAAGCAGCGGAAAGTTCTGATTCTAGCCATGCAAATGCTTGGCCTCTACTGGTATCCACTCGGATTGGATCTGGAGATCCTCTTCTTCTTTATCACATTTTCAAAAATTAGATCTGGATCTGATTTGAAGGATTTTCAAAATACCTTTCGAAGATCAGTAGTTGTCCTTTACAGCAGCGCAGCCTTCTAGCTTTCTGTCGTCTTTCTCTCATCTGGATTGCACCAACTTGGATCCCAAACTCCTTTGGGCATGGAGAGGAGAGGGAGAAGATGGACTTGGCATGGAGGAGGAGAGGAGAGGCAGCCTTGGGGCATGAGAATTTTCAATTCTTTTCAATACTTTTTGGGTTGGGCGCAGGGTCTTATTTTTAGACTATGTGTGATCCAACTCCTCTTCTTCCCAACCAATCACAATCTTTTGTGAAATCAGATCTAAATCTGATTGGTGGGAATAGAGTCCCTTGGATTCCTCCTTAGATGGTACCTAAGATCAGTCAAACTTGATTCTTAGGAGAAGTCTAATTGGAATCCAAAAAGGAGATGGAGTCCCTGTCCAATAGGGACTCCTGGGCGCCTCCAGCTTGGGCACATGCCAAGGGTGGCATGCGCCCTCCTCCTTGCTAGGTTCTAGCAGGGGGACAAGCCCCCACCAGCTCTCCAATAGGTGCATGACACGTGGATAGAAGTCAAAGTGTCAATGATCAATATTTGACCAGTCAAAGGTCAACTTTTGAACAAAGTCAAAAGACGAGAAATGGTAGGTGACCAAAAATGGTAGGTATTATCTTACAAAATAAGACAACCCTTTTCTAACCTGGACAGGCTTCAGTCAGACCAAGTGAAGGCCTCTGATCAAGCACAAACTCCTTTGGCTCAATCAGGACAACTATTTATGATAGTAAAAGAAGAATGTTAGGTTCAATCGAGTGCTAGCATGATTTTCTTGAACCTAATTGAATCTCATTCAGATTAATTGAACTGGATCAGTTCAATTGATGATCACCAGATTCAAACCCTTATTTGTGTGACCCAATTAGGTTCAGTTCTGTATGGTAATGAGATATTCAATTGTATCATGTATCAGTCTATGGTAATGAGATATGTCATGATCTCTATCATCGACATCATCAAAACTCTTTTCGATGGATCAAAACTCTTTTGATTCGAACAGCTAGAATGATCGATCATCTAAATCATTCTAATTGCTCCCAAAATCCACTAGTGACGTCTAGCAGTATATGGTGGCAACCCATTAGAGCTAAATGCGAACCTCTTGGTGCAGCTAGCTGTGTGATTAAGTTCTTCTATCTTGAGCCCCGATCAGATTAGGATTTAGGTGAACTCGTCAAACCCTAGTCTCTGTCATATGATGTAATCATTCGATTCAAGTCTGATGTAAAAAGCTAAATAGAAACTCTTTCTATTATTTCACTCTGCCATGGCTATGGGCTTCTGGACTTGATTCTTATGATCATCATAGGGCTACTCCTCTACCACCAAGGTAGATAGATTTCTTCTTGATGCAATCCAATTCCTATAATGAACATGCTATAGCCAACATACATCTCAAGATTCCATATGGCTCGGAGATCGAGTTATGGTGTAGTCAAACTATAACACCCTCAAGGTGAACTATCGATGCACCTCAGGTCAAAGAACCAGACACACCACTGCAGCATTGAGTTAGTCATTGAAGAGAAGGTAGACTTCATAATGACTACTCGAGGTGGTCACGCTCAGTGCCCTCATTCTCTAACGAGTATCTGTACTCTCGCTTCGGTGTCTCCACACTGTTGACTCAAGACTCATCTACTAAAGAGCAGTGATTGTACACCAACCTTTTGGATCAATCACCATCCTCGTGATGATCCTATGGTCGGAAGCATTTTATGAGTTAATAATGATTATTCATGTCTTAAATTTTCAACTCTTGAAAATATGAATTATCATTATCATTAACTCAAAGGATGTATCACAGACACTAAATACACATATGTGATAGAAAATAACCCATTTTATTGATTTTAGTCAAAATTATAATTTTGCCCCAAGAAGTGTATTACAAGTGTCAACCAATTCTGGCTTCTAGGGCACATATATCTAACAATCTCTCACTTATCCTAAAGCCAATAGGCTACAAATCTAAGTTTCATTTCTTAAGGTGGGCTTCGATCTTCTGCTGGCCCAATTGCTTTGTAAGTGGGTCTGCCACATTATCTGTGGAGTCGACTCTCTTGACCTCGACGTAACCCTTCTCAACGTAATCGTGGATGAGGTGGTATCGCTGCTCAATGTGCTTGGATTTTTGGTGAGATCTTGGCTCCTTAGTAAGGGCTATGGCGCCATTGTTATCATAGTACAGAGGAATGGCATCTGATGGCATTACTTCAATTTCTGCAGCAAACTTCTTATTCCAGAATGCTTCCTTCGCAGCCTCTGATGCAGCGATATATTCTGCTTCCATGGTGGAATCTGCTATCACTGTTTGCTTGGAACTCTTCTAGCTGATAGCATCACCATTGCACACAAACAGACTCCCAGATGTTGACTTTCGATCATCTATATCGGACATGAAATCCGAGTTTGTGTATCCCTGGACTTGGAGTTCTCCATTACCAAAGACCAACATCATATCCTTAGTTCTTCTTAAGTACTTAAGGATACATTTTACAGAAGTCTAGTGTTCTTCACCTGGATTTGACTGATATCTGCTTGTGACACTCATAGCATGGGCTATATCAGGTCATGTACATAATAATTGTGCTAAGCATGAAACAGAAAGAAAGAAATTCCTGCTAACTGTAGGCACATAATAATAGTCTTTCAAAACTAAGTCTAAACCAGATGGTAATCGAAGAAGGCATGTTTCCACAGCTACGGCAGCAACTCTTGCTCCATCACCGACATGTAGGATCATATCTCCGTCCCTCAACCTCCTGCTATCCTCAAGACCCTGCATGGAAATGCATAGGTGAGCACTAGAACCAGAGTCAAGCACCCAACTGGATGCAGAAGAAATCATAAGGTTAGACTCAATAACGAGCATACCTCTAAAAGGACCTTCCTTCTTGTTCTTCAGGGTGGCCAGGTAAGTAGGACAGATCCGCTTCCAATGGCCGTCGCTATTGCAATGAAAATACTTTCCTTTGGCAGCGGCTTTCATCTTCGGCTCTACCTTCTTCTTCTTTCCTCCTTCCACCTTTTGCTTTTTGGCAGACTTCTTTTTTTTTCCAGAGGACTTTGTTTTGGAAGAAGTCCATTCCATAACAAGAACTGAGCCTTTAGAACTTTTCATAGAAAGCTCAGCGGTGACCAGCATGTTCATTAATTCAGCCAAGGAATTTTGAAGTTTATGCATGTGGTTATTCATGATGAATTGCCCATATGCATCAGTCAAGGATTGTAGAATAATATCGTTCTGCAGATCCAAGTCTAACTTCACACCAAGCTTCTCAAGCTCTTCCAAGTCCTTGATCATCATCAGACAGTGATCTTGGACTGATTGTCCATCACGCATCTTAGCCTTAAAAGATCGTTTCGTGACTTGATACTTGGCTGTGCGACTCTGTTCACCAAACATCTCCTGCAGATGAGCCAACATTTGGTGAGCAGTCTCGATATCTTCATGTTGGCGCTGGAGCTCATCAGACATCGAGCCCAACATGTAATATCTCGCCTTATTATCTTCATCTATCCATTTTTTCAGAGATGCTCTCTGCTCAGTGGATGGATGGGCTGGTAAGGTGGGAGGGTCCTGGTCCAATACATGTGTTAACTTCTCAAAATCCAAAATGATTTTATAGTTCCTAAGCCAATCTTCATAATTGGGTTCGGTCAGTCTATGTGTGTCCAGGATACGTGCTAATGGGTTAGACGCAGACATTTTCCTGTAGAGAGTCAAAGATTCTAGTTAGATACTGTAATTATGACTTGACCAATTTATTTAGGGATTTTATTTTTAAACAAATTAGCTCCCACTATTTTCTCGGATCCCTACACTTCCTCTGTAGAGATGCAAAAATCTTCATAAATAATGATTTCTATTGGGTGGTGCGGTCTCACTAACTGACTTATCACCTCACCTAATAGTTATTGGTGATGGGTTAGCCAATGAGTGAACAACTCTTGTTTAATGATTCTCTAATCATGATGAACCCAAACTTGGTCTCTAATTCCTGAATCTCACTGTATCCAGAATATTGATCCACTCCTTAGTTAAGTCAGACCCACCATTTGCACAGACTGAATTCCTAATTGAGTCTCTTACCGTGTCCAAAATATTGAGCCCAACTCATCCTCCAGCCCATAGCATCCAATGCCTAATAGACATGGTTGCATCTTTTCGGTGCAATTGAGCCACTGTATCCAATCGAGAACATCAACCTCGAGAAGGGTCCGCACATCTACAATGGTGGAAGATCTCAGACTTAATCTTTTCTTAGGGAGAATTGATTCAGGTCTCATTAAACTAGACTTATCATAGTCATAATAATTATGACTAACCTAGTGGAATGGGTTAGCTCGAATTATTGACCACCTCAGATCAGAACTATGTCAACAGATATGGCCAGGTAAGTGAGATCGGTGGAAGGGATATGCCATTAACTCGTACAAGAACGCATTCAGGTCGAGTAGCTCCCAATTAAAAATCAGTCGATCGTATGTGCCAAACTTACTTTAGACACTAAATTATTGAGTCAGAACCAATTGGGTTAGCCTATAATCCAAACTCTAACCTCTAAGCCTAATTAGGTCTTGCTTGATCATGACTCGATCTTGATCCAGACTTAATCCTATTAGGCTAGTCAATTTAAGCATTGTTGATCCCATCTAACCAACTCTTGATTCGGTTTGATCAACTGCTTAGACCTAGTTGAGCTACCCAAGCCTGAACTCAGTATTATGAATATGTCTTAGATCTGAAATTCTCAATTTTAGATCTAATTAATATTCCATAATCTTAATTTTTTAATTAAGTAGGGTTCATAAATAAAATATGCATAATAAATCCTAGGGTTTCAGGATCTAGGATTTTGCAGAAAGTAAGTTTTGGGTTTCTAATTAAGGACAAACGCGCAGCACCCCTACAGGTCATAAGAACACCCCATCGGATGGGGGAGAAGAGGGCCTTTAAACCCTTCTTCGTTCTTATGATCGGACGATCAAGAGGAACGCCTTAATCAGGAACATGTAATACTACAAAATAGTTTTAGATCTATATCATATATCTCATATACAAATTAGATCTAATCATGGCATATTTCGCATATATCTCATGCATCAAATCATGCATATTTTTATATCTAAATTATCTCATAATAATCTAAAAAAATTAGATTTAAATTGATCTCATCAAAATAAACTCTAATCTAGATAATTATGTAGAACTATTCTACAACTAGTCTAGACATGCATCAATCATATCTCATATGATGTTAAAATTAAATAATTTTTATTTACTATTTTTTAGATGTTATTATAATAATTATAATATCAAAAAATAGTAAATAAATAGATCTAAGATATGATTTAATCAAATTAAATTGAAAACATGCAAGACTATTCTATAGAACTATTCTATTTTAGAACTAGTCATGCATATTTTCTAATCTTAGATCCAAATCATTTGATTTTAATTTTTCTAATTTTCGATCTGATCATATCTCATGTGACATCTAAAATCACTTATTTTTTAATTAAAATAAATTTAAAATTAGATCTAAATACTTTAGAACCATGGCTCTGATACCAGTTGAAGAAAAATCTTGATTTTCCGGACTAGGTTCGTTCAGATCTGATCGGATCAAGAGATATATTTTAAATTTTTTTTTCTTTGATCCAAATTAGATATGGAATATTTTAGATCTGATCTTTATTATTTTAATAATTATAATAAATTTAGATAAATTAAATCAAATTTAATTTATCTTAACGTAGGATAATCCTATTATCCGTTGATGATCCTGTAAGCAGTGGAAGGTTCTGGATCTAGCCACGCAAATGCCTGGCCTCTATAGGTATCTACTCAGGTTGGATCTAGAGATCCTCTTCTTTTCTATCACATCTCCAAAAGTCAAATCTGGATCTGATTTGGAGGATCTTCAAAACATCTTGTGAAGATCAGCAGTTGTTCTTTGCAGCAGAGCAGCCTTCTAGCTTTCTATCGCCTTTCTCTCGTCTGGATTGCACCAACATGGATCCCAAACACCTTTGGAAATGGAGAGGAGAGGGAGAATATGGACTTGGCATGGAGGAGGAGAGGAGAGGCAACCTTGGGGCATGGAAATTTTCAATTCTTTTCAATACTCTTTAGGTTGGGCGCAGGGTCTTATTTATAGACTATGCATGATCCAACTCCTCTTCTTCCCAACCAATCACAACCCCTTTGTGAAATCAGATCTAAATCTGATTGGTTGGAATAGAGTCCCTTGGATTTCTCCTTAGATTGCACCTAAGACCAGTCAAACTTGGTTCTTAGGAGAAGTCTAATTGGAATCTAAAAAGGAGATGGAGTCCCTATCCAATAGGGACTCCTAGGCGCCTCCAGCTTGGGCACACGCCAAGGGTGGTGTGCGCCCTCCTTCTTACTAGGTTCTGGCAAGGGGGACAAGCTCCCACTAGCTCTCCAATAGGTGCGTGACATGTAGATAGAAGTCAAAGTGTCAATGGTCAACATTTGACCAGTCAAAGGTCAACTTTTGACCAAAGTCAAAGGACGAGAAATGGTAGGTGACCAAAAATGGTAGGTATTGTCTTACAAAATAAGACAATCCTTTTCTGACCTGGACAAAGTCTAGTTAGACTAGGTGAAGGCCTTTGATCGAGCACTAACTCCTTTGGCTCAGTCAGGCAACTATTTATGATAGTAAAAGAAGAACGTTAGGTTCAATCGAGTGCCAGCACGATTTCCTTGAACCTAATCGAATCTCATTCAGATCAATTGAACTGGATCAGTTCAATTGATGATCACCAAATTCAAACCCTTGTTTGTGTGACCCAGTTAGGTTTAGTTCTGTATGGTAATGGGATATGTCATGATCTCTATCATCAACATCATCAAAACTCCTTTCAATGGATCAGAACTCTTCTAATTCGAATGGCTAGAATGATCGATCATCTAAATCATTCTAATTGCTCCCAAAATCCACCAGTGATGCCTAGCAATATATGGTGGCAACCCATCAGAGTTGAATGTGAATCTCTTGGTGTAGCTACCTATGTGATTAAGTTCTTCTATCTTGAAACCGATCAGATTAGGGTTTAGGTGAACTCGTCAAACCCTAGTCTTTGTCATATGATGTAATCATTCGATTCAAGTCCGATGTGAAAAGCTAAATAGAAACTCTTTCTATTATTTCACTCGGCCATGGCCATGGGCTTCTGGACTTGATTCTTATGATCATCATAGGGTTGCTCCTCTTCTACTGAGGTAGATAGATTTCTTCTTGATGCAATCTAGTTCCTACAATGAACATGCTATAGCCAACATACACCTCAAGGTTCCGTATGGCTAGGAGATCGAGTTATGGTGTAGTCAAATTATAACACCCTCAAGGTGAACTACCAATGCATCTCAAGTCAAAGAACCAGACACACCACTGCAGCATCGAGTCAGTCATTGACGAGAAGGTAGACTTCCTAATGACTACTCGAGGTGGTCACGCTCAGTTTTCTCGTTCTCTAACGAGTATTTGTACTCTCGCACCGGTGTCTCTACACCGTAGACTCAAGACTCATCTACTAAAGAGAAGCGATTGTATACCAACCTTTCGGATCAATCACCATCCTCATGATGATCCTATGGTCGGGAGCATTTTATAAGTTAATAATGATTATTCATGTCTTAAATTCTCAACTCTTGAAAATTTGAATTATCATTACCATTAACTCAAAGGATGTATCACAAACACTAAATACACATATGTGATAAAAAATAATCCATTTTATTGATTTTAGTAAAAATTATAATTTTGCCCCTAGAAGTGTATTACAAGTGTCAGCTAATTCTGGCTTCTAGGGCACATATATCTAACACCAGTCGCTAAGAAGAGCTCCCTCCAGTCGCCAAGCAGAACTCCCTCTAGTCACCAAGAATAGCTCCCTCCAGTCGCTCATGGAGCTCCTTTCGGTCGAACTCTCTATAGTCACTCAGAAGGACCACTTCGTCTATGCAAATTCAACCTCTAGCTCAGCACGAGCCAATCTACACATTGATGACCTTAGAGAAGCCTGAACTTCTCTAGAACTGTTGTAATGCGAAGCCCTTCACTGTTGGTAGGCGCTCCATCCAAACTCTAGTCATTAATCTCTAATAGTCTAGCATGTCACAATAATAGACATCACCTTCTATAACAAACTCTACGTGGCCCTGAATGGCCTACTACCGGTAGTTATAGTTGTCACCATTATTTTTTTATGAACTCCGCCTATATAAAGGGCCCTCTAGATATGTTTTCTGGCTAAGCTCAAAGCTCTGTTTCAATTGTTCCCAAGCACTCAATTTTTGTTGGCCAGAAGAGCTGACTTAACCATCGGAGGGTCCTGTCGGAGCAACCCTACCATCAATTTGGATTTGTTTTGTAGGTCTCGATGGTGACCTCATCTTCCTCAACTCTAGCTAATTCCGACATCTGTAGTTTTTTGCACCAATAGATTTGGTGCTAGAGGAAGGGATCTCTGAGCCCTTGTTCTAAAAGAAGTGCTCAGTCAATCCTGTTTGCTTTCTTCCCTTGCTCGTTTATGATTCATCTTCATTTGATCTTTGTCAGTTTTAGGGATGCCTCAAAAGAAGATAACTATTCGGTGATCCACTTGAAGGAACTAGATCTAGGATTTTATAGGTAGATCTTGAAACTTTTTGAAGATCTTACAGCGAAAGACTTAAATAAATCTAAAATTTATTTAAATAACCATGTAAACTCCTAGATCTCTGATCTATTACATGATCAAGCTATGATATTAAATCAAAAATTAAAATTAAATAAAGAAAAAAGATTGATCAAATCAACCTAGATCTACACTACATCAAATGTATGTATGAAGTTTATAGATTAGATCTATTACTTGAGAAAGTTTAGACATTCTAAATTGCTGACCGAGCTTGAGAATGAAGTCATGAGCTGCACATGTGTCTGATCTCTAGGAGTCATCCATACGAGCCTACGATCTCTGATCTAAAGTTCGATGCAGGAAATCAGCACAACATGCTAATACTGTGCTGATCCTTCTTCGATGATTGATCCGATGCTTCCTTCTTTGAAATTTGAACTCTCTAAAACATGAGAAGGAAGATGAGAGTTTTTTGATATGAGACTCTCTCAAAAAATACTCAAAAAAAGGAGGAGAGTTTGAAAATAAAACAGTCCTAGAAGAAGACACTCTTCTTCTTCTCTTTTCTCTTACCTAGACACCTAGTTTGGTGCCTATGGAACCCCCATGCCCAAGAACCCCCTTCCTCTAATTTTTGCACACCCCAAACCTCTCTAATAGCTCTATATTTCATGAAAATATAAAAATAAAATTCATCTAATAAATAGGAAAAAAGATAGAGTCCTTGTCTAGGTCAAAAACTAGACAAGGAAAGGTCAAATGGGGCAAGATAAGGGGCGCCCAACTCTTGGGCGCCTCTTCCATGATTTTTGGCATGGACCAGCAAGGGAAAGAGCACAAAAAAGAAGATTATTTTTATGTATTAAGAGAAGAATTAATTAAAAGTGTGGGTGGCACTCAAGGGAAGATGTTTTGGTCAATAAGGATTCCATCTCATAGAATCCTAAGCAAAACCAATTCCTCCTTTGACTTGGTCTTCCACCTAACTTCCAAATATGACTTGGAGGAAGAGAGGATGAATAAAAATTAGAAAGAAAGAGATTTTTCATGAAAAATACCTATAAAATAGGTATGGAGGGCGTTGGGACCAAGGTGGCGCAAGAAAATAGGGAGTCCTAGTCACACTAGGACTCCTATTTTGACTTGATCAAACAAGATCTTTTAACCAAATAAAATCAAGATTAAACCAATCCAATTAAATAAGAACCTAAGCCATTTAAGGAGTTAATTAAATTAGATTAAATTAGATTTAATTTTAATTTATTTTTTAATCAAATTAGAAAATTGGGTTAATCCGAGTCCTAGTTAGACTAGTACTAGTTCTTCCTCACACTTGGCTCACCCAATAAACCAATTAGACTTGATCCAATCAAGCCCAAACCAAATCTAATTAAATCATATTTTATTAAACTTAATCTCAGCCTATTGGCTTAATCAAATTAAGTCAATTAGTAATCCAATTGCTAATCGATCCTCCTGCAACACTTGCACTAGGTTAAACACCAATCATACTGATTGTTTAACCCTAGAATGATTCTTAATCATTAATCAACCATCCGATCAGATCATAAGCTCTAATGTGTGTGACCTTATAGGTTCGAATCTAAGTCAGTAGCATAGAAATAAATTTTTAAACCAATCAAAATAACCATCTAACAATGATACCCGATGGTCGGATAGGTCGAAGGTGTAGAACACCATCCTTAGAACCCCTGCGGATATAGTTTTGACATAATTCATCCCCTTGACCATAATGCTCGTAGGATACATTAGAGTTCAACTGTCAACTTTGATCAGGTTGTCCATATTGTATTTCAAAATATCAAATCCATATGATGGATTATCCTGGCCAAGGTTTTGCTATATTGAAATACAATGATACATTCTTGTCCAACTCTTGGAGTGGTCAATTCCATCTTGATCACACTCTGACTTTGCAAGTACTTGACTGTGCCCAGAAGCCTTTCATTGCTGAATTAGAAATTCAGTTAGTCTGGTACCAAAGCATAGTGAGTTGCTTGCAAGTCACCGAGGTGATCTCAGATCTAAGGGATACTTATACCTATATCCCATCAGAGACATTCTCAACAGCAGAATGCTCTAAAGTTGGTCACATTCAATGATGATGTACCCATACATCTCACCCATATGCCATATCAGTGTCCCACACTTCTTGGTTAAGAGGACAACCAATCTATATGGCGTACAGCGACTTATGCTCGATAGCTGCTGTCGTCCTTATTAACAGTCTATCATTTGGTCGTGAATAAATTTAAGGACTAATCAATAAATCCTCTCTTTATCAAAACAAAATAGTCCTAAGGACTTCATCGTAACAATGGAGTTCATTAGAAGATATAAACTTATGATGAAAAAAGATGCCAAAATATTTTTTATTAATTAATAAATCAATTACAATATCTCAACCGTTAATAGTCTGACGATTGGCTTTAGGACATAATTCCCAACACTACCACCTCCACCATCAGATCTAAGCCAAACTCGCTTGCTCCAACGTCATCACCAGTACCTCAACCTCCTCCATCGATGATCATGGTTGATCTAGAGCAGTTCAACATACTGATGCAGTAGGTTTGAGGCTTCACCAAAATGGTGCAAATCATGCAACAGCCCCCGATGGTAGCCCAGCCAGAAAACCTACCACCAGAATCTCAAGAAACAGCCCAAAGAAGGCATACTTGGATCAGTAGATATGTTACTCCAGGGAAGGGGAAATGAAAAGTGAAAGATCTCGATTTTGACCGTGGTTCCTCTTTAGAGGAGACCTTCCCATCTACAGTCGGAAGCCCTCTAAGATCTACGATCGAGATGATACTCTTTATCAGAAGCTTCAGGATAATGGACCATGCCACCCCGACCTGCCATGATGATATCTGCACCAATCCTCCTTTTTCTGTCCGAATCATGTAGAGCCCATTCCGCCAAACTTCAAGCTTTCCTAGTTTGAGAGCTATGATGGGACCACTGATCTAGTCAACCATTTTGTGCCGAGCTTTTCCATCTACTCTGAAGGAAGCAGTAAGGAATTAATACATGATGCTTAAGCTAGGTACGGTCTTCTCCTTTGATCAGATGAGCCATCAGTTTGCGGTTCATTTTATAAGCAGTCGATGTTCGAGACGAGGCTCGGACTCCCTCATCAACATCAAACATAAAGAAGGAGAGTCATTCCGGTCTTATGTCAACCACTTTAATGCTGTAGCCCTAGAGGTCTAAAATCTAGACCAATCTATTGTTATGGCCGCACCATGAGGATCTATCATCGCATGAGATGGTGATGATGAGAAGGTTGGAATTATTGTTAGATATATGTGCCCTAGAAGCCAGAATTGGCTGACACTTGTAATACACTTCTAGGGGCAAAATTATAATTTTGACTATAATTAATGAAATGGGTTATTTTCTATCACACATGTGTATTTAGTGTCTGTGATACATCCTTTGAGTTAATGGTAATGATAATTCATATTTTCAAGAGTTGAAAATTTAAGACATGAATAATCATTATTAACTCATAAACAGCTCCCGACCATAGGATCATCACGAGGATGGTGATTGATCCGGAAGGTTGGTGTACGATCGCTTCTCTTTAGTAGATGAGTCTTGAGTCTACGGTGTGGAGACACCGGAGCGAGAGTACAGGTACTCGTTAGAGAACGAGGGCACTGAGCGTGACCACCTCGAGTAGTCATTAGGGAAGTCTACCTTCTCGTCAATGACTGACTCGATGCTGCAGTAGTGTGTCTGGTTCTTTGACCTGAGATGCATCGGCAGTTCACCTTGAGGGTGTTATAGTTTGACTACACCATTACTCGGTCTCCTAGCCATATGGAACCCTGAGGTGTATGTTGGCTATAGCATGTTCATTGTAGGAACTGGATTGCATCAAGATGGGATCTATCTACCTCGGTGGTAGAGGAGTAGCCCTATGATGATCATGAGAATCAAGTCCAGAAATCCCATGGCCATGGTAGAGTGAAATAATAGAAAGAGTTTCTATTTAGATTTTCACATTGGACTCGAATCGAATGATTACATCATATGACAGAGACTAGGGTTTGACGAGTTCACCTTAACCCTAATCTGATCGGGGCTCAAGATAGAAGAACTGAATCACACAGGTAGCTGCACCAAGAGGTTCGCATTCAGCTCTGATGGGTTGCCACCATATACTGCTAGGTGTCACTGGTGGATTTTGGGAGCAATTAGAATGATTTAGATGATCGATCATTCTAGCTGTTCGAATCAGAAGAGTTCTGATCCATCGAAAGGAGTTTCGATGATGTCTATGATAGAGATCATGACATATCCCATTACCATACAGAACTGAACCTAACTGGGTCACACAAACAAGGGTTTGAATCTGGTGATCATCAATTGAACTGATCTAGTTCAATTGATCTGAATGAGATTCAATTAGGTTCAAGGAAATCGTGCTAGCACTCGATTGAACCTAACGTTCTTCTTTTACTATCATAAATAAGTTGTCCTGACTGAGCCAAAGGAGTTTGTGCTCAATCAGAGGCCTTCATATGGTCTGACTGGAGGTTGTCCAAGTCAGAATAGGTTGTCTTATTTGTAAGACATTACCTGCCATTTTTGGTCACCTGCCATTTCTTGTTCTTTGACTTTGGTCAAAAGTCTACCTTTGACTGGTCAAACGTTGACCATTGACCCTTTGACTTTTGACCACATGTCATGCACCTATTGGAGAGCTGGTGGGGGCTTGTCCCCCTGCCAGAACCTGGCAAGGAGAAGGGCGCACGCCAAGGGTGGCGTGAGCCCAAGTAGGAGGCGCCTAGGAGTCCTTGTTGGACAAGGACTCCACCTCCCTTTTGGATTCCAATCAGAGTTCTACTAAGAATCCAGTTTGACTGGTCTTAGGCGCCCTCTAAGGAGGAATCCAGGGGTCTCTTTTTCAACCAATCAGATTTAGATCTGATTTCACAAAGGGTTGTGATTGGTTGAGAGGAAGAGGAGTTGGATCACGCTTAGTCTATAAATAAGACCCTGCGCCCAACCCTAATCCTAAGTGAAAGTGAATTCAATAGAGATTTCCCACGTCCAAGGCTGCCTCTCCCCTCCTTCTCCACGCCATACTCTCTTCTCCCCTTGCTCTCCACGTCCAAAAGTGTTTTGGACTTAGTTTGGTGCGATTCAGATCAAGGAAAGGCGATCAAAAGCAAGAAGGCTGCGCTGCTGCAAAAGGACGACTGCAGATCTTCAAAAGAGTTTTGAAGATCCTCCAGATCAGATCCAGATCTGATTTTTGGAGGTGTGATAGAGAAGAAGAGGTTCTCCAGATCCAACCCGAGTGGATACCGGTAGAGGCCAGGCGCTTGCGTGGCTAAGATCCAGAACCTTCCGCTGCAATCAGGATCATCTACAGGGTAATAGGATTACCCAAATCAGGTAAATTAAATTTGATTTAATTTATCTTATTTTATTTTATTTATTAAAATAATAAGAATCAGATCTGAAACATA
Organism: Cocos nucifera; assembly: GCA_006176705.1. NCBI lineage: Eukaryota > Viridiplantae > Streptophyta > Magnoliopsida > Arecales > Arecaceae > Cocos > Cocos nucifera. The sequence goes on along the minus strand of QRFJ01001478.1, from coordinate 241,407 downwards.
TCAAGATCTGATTGAGATCAAGAGAAAATTTTTGAAATATATCTCTTGATCTAATCAGATCTGGACGAACCTGGACCGGGAAATCAGGATTTCCCTTCAACTGGTATCAGAGCCATGGTTCTAAAATTGTTTAGATCTGATTTTAATTTTATTTTAATTAAAAATAATGTGATTTCAGATGTCACATGAGATGTGATCAGATCTGAAATCAGAAAAATTAAAATTAAATGATTTGGATCTAAGAACATGAAGATATGCATGACTAGTTCTAGAATAGAATAGTTCTATAGAATAGTTTTGCATGTCTTTGATTTAATATGATTAAATCATATTTTAGATCTTCTTATTTACTATTTTCTGATATTATAAGTGTTATAATAACATCTGATAAACAGCAAATAAAAATTATTTAATTTTAAATATCATATGAGATATGATAGATGCATGACTAGACTAGTTGTAGAATAGTTCTACATAATTGTCTAGATTAGAATTTATTTTGATTAGATCAATTTAAATCTAATTTTTTAGATTATTATGAGATAATTTAGATCTGAAAACATGCATGATTATGATACATGAGATGTATGCAAAATATGCCTTGATTAGATCTAAATTTGTATATGAGATATATGATATAGATCTATAACTGTTTTGTAGATTTACATGTTCCTGATTAAGGCGTTCCTCTTGGCCGTCCGGTCATAAGAACGAAGAAGGGTTTAAAGGCCCTCTCTTCCCATTCGATGGGGTGTTCTTATGACGTGTAGGGGTGCTGCGTGTTCGTCCTTAATCAGAAACCCAAAACTTACTTTCTGCAAAACCCTAGATCCTGAAACCCTAGGATTTATTGTGCATATTTTGTTTATGAACCCAACTTAATTAAGAATTAAGTTTATGGAATATTAATTAGGTCTAAAATTGAGAATTTCAGATCTAAGACATATTCATAATACTGGGTTCGGGCTTGGGTAGCTCAATTAGGTCTAAGCGGTTGATCAAACCGAATCAAGAGTTGGTTAGATGGGATCAACAATGCTTAAATTGACCAGCCTAATAGGATTAAGTCTGGGTCAAGATCGAGTCACGATCAAGCAAGACCTAATTAGGCTCAGAGGTTAGAGTCTGGATTGTAGGCTAACCCAATTGGTTCTGACTCAACAATTTGGTGTCTAAGGTAAGTTTGGCACAGACGACCGACTGGTTTTTAATTGGAAGCTACTCGACCTGAATGCGTTCTTGTGCGAGTTAACGGCATATTCCTTCCACCGGTCTCACTTACCTGGCCATATCTGTTGACACAGTTCTGATCTGAGGTGGTCAATAATCCGAGCTGAACCCATGCCACTAGGTTAGTCATAATTGTTATGACTAAGCCAAGTCTAGTTTAATGAGACCTGAATCAATTCTCCCTAAGAAAAGATTAAGTCCGAGGTCTTCCACCATTGTAGACGTGCGGGCCCTTCCCGGGGTTGATTGTTCTCGGCTGGATACAGTGGCTCAGTTGCACCGGGAAGACGCAACCATGTCTATTAGGCATTGGATGCTATGGGCTGGAGGATGAGTTGGGCTCAATATTCCGGATACGGTGAGAGACCCAATTAGGAACCCAGTCTATGCAAATGGTGGGTCTGACTTAACTAAGGAGTGGATCAATATTCCGGATACGGTGAGATTCATGAATTAGAGACCAAGTTTGGGTGCACCATGATTAGAGAATCATTGAACAAGAGTTGTTCACTCATTGGCTAACCCATCACCAATAACTGTTAGGTGAGGTGATGAGTCAGTTGGTGAGACCGCACCACCCACTAGAAATCATCAATCGCGGAGATTTTCGCATCTCTACAGAGGGAGTGTAGGGATCCGAGAAAATAGTGGGAGCTAATTTGTTTAAAAATAAAATCCCTAAACAAATTGGTCAAGTCAAAATTACAGTATCTAACTAGAATCTTTGACTCTCTACAGGAAAATGTCTGCGTCCAACCCACTGGCACGTATCCTAGACACACATAGACTGACTGGACCCAATTATAAAGATTGGCTCAGGAACTACAAAATTGTTTTGGGTTCAGAGAAGTTAACACATGTTTTGGACCAGGACCCTCCCACCTTACCAGCTCGTCCATCCACTGAACAGAGAGCGTCTCTGGAAAAATGGATTGACGAAGACAATAAGGCCAGATACTACATGTTGGGCTCGATGTCTGATGAGCTCCAGCGCCAACATGAAGATATCGGGACTGCTCGCCAAATGTTGGCTCACCTGCAGGAGATGTTTGGTGAACAGAGTCGCGCAGCCAAATATCAAGTCACGAAATGACTTTTTAAGGCTAAGATGCGTGATGGGCAGTCAGTCCAAGATCACTGTCTGACAATGATCAAGGACATGGAAGAGCTTGAGAAGCTCGGTGTGAAGTTGGACTTGGATCTGCAGAACGATATTATTCTGCAATCCTTGACTGATGCATATGGGCAATTCATCATGAATTACCACATGCATAAACTTCAAAATTCCTTGGCCGAGTTGATGAATATGCTGGTTACCGCTGAGCTTTCTATGAAAGGTTCTAAAGGCTCAGTTCTTGCTATGGAACGGACTTCTTCCAAAAGAAAGTCTTATGGAAAGAAAAAGAAGTCTGTGAAAAAGCAAAAGGTAGAAGGATCAAAGAAGAAGAAGGCAGAACCGAAGAAGAAGGTCGATGGCAAAGGAAAGTGTTTCCATTGCAACAGCGACGGCCATTGGAAGCGGAACTGCCCTACTTACCTGGCCACCCTGAAAGAACAAGAAGGAAGGTCCTTCTGGAGGTATGCTCGTTATTGAGTCTAACCTTACGGTTTCTTCTGCATCCAGTTGGGTGCTTGACTCTGGTTCTAGTGCTCATCTGTGCACTTCTATGCAGGGTCTTGAGGATAGCAGGAGGCTGAGGGATGGAGACATGATCCTACGCGTCGGTAATGGAGCAAGAGTTGCTGCAGTAGCCGTGGGAACATACCCTCTGCGATTACCATCTGGTTTAGACTTAGTTTTAAAAGACTGTTATTATGTGCCTGCAGCTAGCAGGAATTTGATTTCTGTTTCATGCTTAGCACAAGAAGGTTATGTGATCACCTTCTTTAAGGACCATTGTAACATTCTTTATGAAAGAAATAAAATTGCAAATGGTTTCCTTATTAATGGTCTTTATCAGTTGCATATTGATGTACCTGTTTTAACTATCGAGCAAAACGTGAATGCCAAACGACCTAGGGATAGTCCAAACGACAGATATCTATGGCACCTGAGATTAGGTCATATAGCAGAAGATAGGATTAACAAATTGGAGAAAAATGGGCTATTGAGTCCATTGACTTTTGAGTCATATCCAACTTGTGAATCTTGTCTTCAAGGCAAAATGACTAAACTCCCTTTTGTTGGACATGGGGAGAGGGCCACAGATCTCCTTGCCCTAGTACATACTGATGTGTGCGGCCCATTCGATGTGCCGGCTAGAGGCAATTTTGTCTACTTCATTACCTTTACCGATGATCTGTCTAGGTATGGGTATGTGTATCTTATGAGACACAAGTCTGAAGCTTTTGAAAAGTTCAAAGAATTCAGACATGAAGTAGAAAAACAAACTGGAAAACCCATTAAGGTTCTTCGATCAGATCGAGGAGGTGAATACCTTAGCCGGGAATTCCTAGACTATCTTAAGGAAAATGGCATAGTCTCTCAATGGACTCCACCAGGAACACCTCAACTCAACGGGGTTTCAGAACGGAGAAATCGGACTCTATTGGATATGGTTCGATCCATGATGAGCTTCACAGACCTCCCAGATTTTCTTTGGGGACATTCATTATTAACTTCAATCTATTTACTGAATAGGGTTCCCTCTAAAACCGTTCCTACCACACCGTATGAGATATGGCACGGTAAGAAACCAAGTCTGAGTCATCTCAGAATTTGGGGTTGTCCGGCTTATGTCAAAAGACAACAAGCGGACAAGTTAGAGTTTAGGTCCTTTAGAGCTCGATTCATAGGATATCCTAAAGAGTCATTAGGATACTATTTCTACATTCCAGAAGACCACAATGTGATTGTGAGTCGACATGCCATATTTCTTGAAAAATAGTTTATTCAAGATAGTGGCATTGGAAAGCAGATTAAGCTTGATGAGAAAGTCTCACAAGCAGAAAGAGCTAAGGACCAAGTGGAACCAAATCAGGTTGAGCCAATAAGAACACTACCTCCTCCACCTCGTAGATCGGAAAGAGTTTCCCGTCCCCCTGAAAGATACTTAGGTATTATTTCAGAGGATGTAGAGGAAATGTTCCTCATAGGTAATGGTGCTCATGGTGATGATCCCAAAACCTACAACGAGGCGATATCAGATATCGACTCCGAGAAATGGCTTGAGGCAATGAAGTCAGAGATCGACTCGATGCACTCAAACCAAGTCTGGACCTTGGTAGATCCACCAGAAGGTATAGTACCTATTGGGTGTAAATGGATCTTCAAGAGAAAGATTGGTGCAGATGGGAATGTGGAGACATTCAAGGCTAGACTGGTGGCAAAAGGTTATAGTCAACGTGAAGGCATTGACTATCAGGATACCTTTTCCCCGGTAGCTATGCTAAAATCCATCCGCACATTGCTTGCTGTTGCAGCCTATTTCGATTATGAAATATGGCAAATGGACGTGAAAACGGCATTCCTAAATGGATATCTTGAGGAAGATATCTATATGGAACAGCCGCTAGGTTTCACATCCAGTGATACTGATCACAAGGTTTGCAAGCTGCAAAGGTCCATATATGGACTTAAGCAAGCATCTCGGAGCTGGAACACTCGTTTCAATGATGTGATCAAAAAGTTTGGTTTCATCAAAAATGAAGAGGAACCATGTGTTTTCAAAAGGGTCAGTGGGAGCGCTGTTGTCTTCCTCGTATTGTACGTGGATGACATCCTCCTTATTGGGAATGATATTCCCATGTTGACATCAGTCAAGATGTGGTTGTCCAAGGAATTCTCCATGAAAGACCTAGGTGAAGCATCCTTTATTCTAGGAATTAAGGTCTATAGGGATAGACCGAATAGGATGCTAGGACTTTCACAGAAGATGTACATAGAGGAAGTACTAAAGAGGTTTAGTATGGAAAACTCTAAGAGGGGATTAATACCCTTCAGACATGGTATTCATCTTTCCAAGAAGATGTGCCCCAGCACACCTGAGGAAATAGAACGCATGAGCAAGATCCCTTATGCTTCTGCAATAGGGAGCCTCATGTATGCCATGCTATGTACACGACCTGATATAGCCCATGCTGTGAGTGTCACAAGCAGATATCAGTCAAATCCAGGTGAAGAACACTGGACTTCTGTGAAATGTATCCTTAAGTACTTGAGAAGAACTAAGGATATGATGTTGGTCTTTGGTAATGGAGAACTCCAAGTCCAGGGATACACAGACTCGGACTTCATGTCCGATATAGATGATCGAAAGTCGACATCTGGCAGACTGTTTGTGCTGGAAGAGTTCCAAGCAAACGGTGATACCATCTCATCCGCGATTACCTTGAGAAAGGTTACGTTGAGGTCAAGAGAGTCAACTCCACAGATAATGTGGCAGACCCACTTACAAAGCCGTTGGGCCAGCAGAAGATCGAAGCCCACCTTGAGAAGATGGGACTTAGACTTGTAGCCAATTGGCTTTAGGACAAGTGGGAGATTGTTAGATATATGTGCCCTAGAAGCCAGAATTGGCTGACACTTGTAATACACTTCTAGGGGCAAAATTATAATTTTGACTATAATTAATAAAATGGGTTATTTTCTATCACACATGTGTATTTAGTGTCTGTGATACATCCTTTGAGTTAATGGTAATGATAATTCATATTTTCAAGAGTTGAAAATTTAAGACATGAATAATCATTATTAACTCATAAACAGCTCCCGACCATAGGATCATCACGAGGATGGTGATTGATCCGGAAGGTTGGTGTACGATCGCTTCTCTTTAGTAGATGAGTCTTGAGTCTACGGTGTGGAGACACCGGAGCGAGAGTACAGGTACTCGTTAGAGAACGAGGGCACTGAGCGTGACCACCTCGAGTAGTCATTAGGGAAGTCTACCTTCTCGTCAATGACTGACTCGATGCTGCAGTAGTGTGTCTGGTTCTTTGACCTGAGATGCATCGGCAGTTCACCTTGAGGGTGTTATAGTTTGACTACACCATTACTCGGTCTCCTAGCCATATGGAACCCTGAGGTGTATGTTGGCTATAGCATGTTCATTGTAGGAACTGGATTGCATCAAGATGGGATCTATCTACCTCGGTGGTAGAGGAGTAGCCCTATGATGATCATGAGAATCAAGTCCAGAAATCCCATGGCCATGGTAGAGTGAAATAATAGAAAGAGTTTCTATTTAGATTTTCACATTGGACTCGAATCGAATGATTACATCATATGACAGAGACTAGGGTTTGACGAGTTCACCTTAACCCTAATCTGATCGGGGCTCAAGATAGAAGAACTTAATCACACAGGTAGCTGCACCAAGAGGTTCGCATTCAGCTCTGATGGGTTGCCACCATATACTGCTAGGTGTCACTGGTGGATTTTGGGAGCAATTAGAATGATTTAGATGATCGATCATTCTAGCTGTTCGAATCAGAAGAGTTCTGATCCATCGAAAGGAGTTTCGATGATGTCTATGATAGAGATCATGACATATCCCATTACCATACAGAACTGAACCTAACTGGGTCACACAAACAAGGGTTTGAATCTGGTGATCATCAATTGAACTGATCTAGTTCAATTGATCTGAATGAGATTCAATTAGGTTCAAGGAAATCGTGCTAGCACTCGATTGAACCTAACGTTCTTCTTTTACTATCATAAATAAGTTGTCCTGACTGAGCCAAAGGAGTTTGTGCTCAATCAGAGGCCTTCATATGGTCTGACTGGAGGTTGTCCAAGTCAGAATAGGTTGTCTTATTTGTAAGACATTACCTGCCATTTTTGGTCACCTGCCATTTCTTGTTCTTTGACTTTGGTCAAAAGTCTACCTTTGACTGGTCAAACGTTGACCATTGACCCTTTGACTTTTGACCACATGTCATGCACCTATTGGAGAGCTGGTGGGGGCCTTGTCCCCCTGCCAGAACCTGGCAAGGAGAAGGGCGCACGCCAAGGGTGGCGTGAGCCCAAGTAGGAGGCGCCTAGGAGTCCTTGTTGGACAAGGACTCCACCTCCCTTTTGGATTCCAATCAGAGTTCTACTAAGAATCCAGTTTGACTGGTCTTAGGCGCCCTCTAAGGAGGAATCCAGGGGTCTCTATTTTCCAACCAATCAGATTTAGATCTGATTTCACAAAGGGTTGTGATTGGTTGAGAGGAAGAGGAGTTGGATCACAAGCTTAGGTCTATAAATAAGACCCTGCGCCCAACCCTAATCCTAAGTGAATTCAATAGAGATTTCCCACGTCCAAGGCTGCCTCTCCCCTCCTTCTCCATGCCATACTCTCTTCTCCCCTTGCTCTCCACGTCCAAAAGTGTTTTGGACTTAGTTTGGTGCGATTCAGATCAAGGAAAGGCGATCAAAAGCAAGAAGGCTGCGCTGCTGCAAAAGGACGACTGCAGATCTTCAAAAGAGTTTTGAAGATCCTCCAAATCAGATCCAGATCTGATTTTTGGAGGTGTGATAGAGAAGAAGAGGTTCTCCAGATCCAACCTGAGTGGATACCGGTAGAGGCCAGGCGCTTGCGTGGCTAAGATCCAGAACCTTCCGCTGCAATCAGGATCATCTACAGGGTAATAGGATTACCCAATTCAGGTAAATTGAATTTGATTTAATTTATCTTATTTTATTTTATTTATTGAAATAATAAGAATCAGATCTGAAACATATCAAGATCTGATTGAGATCAAGAGAAAATTTTTGAAATATATCTCTTGATCTAATCAGATCTGGACGAACCTGGACCGAGAAATCAGGATTTCCCTTCAATTATACCCCCCTCAATGCTCCAAAGACTCAAGTGCTGATGGAAATCAAGGAGCAGCTGTCGAGATCGAAAAGGATGCACACTCACCTTGGCAAGCACATGAAGGAAAGAATCTATTTTCCAGTTCGTTCAGATCTGATTGGATCAAGAGGGATATTTCAAAAAATTTTTCTCTTAGATCCAAATTAGATCTAAAACTCTTTAGATATGATTTTATCAATCTAATAAAATAAAATTAATTAAATCTAATTTAATTATACCTTTGTTATGGGTAATCCTATTATCCTATGATGATTTCGATGTTTGCCTGAGGTTCTAGATGTAGCCATGCAAGCATCTGATCTCTACCGGTATCCACTCGAGCAGGATCTAGAGATCTTCTCCCTTTCAATCTGTGCTTCAAAAATTAGATCTAGATCTGATCTTAAAGGACTTCAAAATACCTTTTGAAGATCAGCTATTATCTCTTGCAGCAGTGCTGCCTTCTTTCTTTCCTGTCATCTTTTTTTTGCTCGGATCACACCAAACATGCATCCAAAAATTCTTGGACGTGGATGGGAGAGAGAGGATTTGAAGGTGGCATGGAGAGGGAGGGAGAGAAGCCTTATGGCATGGGCAAAGGGTAGAACTTTTTAATCCTAGGTGCAGATAGGGTTTATATAGACTTTGTTGCGCCATACAGTGCCACATCATCCCGATCAATCATGGCTCTTTGTGCAATCAGATCTAAATCTGATTGATGGGATGATATCATCTAATCCAATCAGATTAGAGTCCCACACAAACCTCCTTAGGTGGCACCAAGACTAATCAAAGAAGATTCTTTGGCACCACCCAAGTTGAAAGCATGAAGCAACTAGAGTTCCATCTATATGGAACTCCAAGTTTGATCCTCATGGAGCGCAAGCCTCCCTAGGTGTGCACCCCTTTCCTTTCTACTTTTTAGCAAGGGGACAAAGCCCCATGTTCTCTCCTAGGGTGCAAGACACATGAGCAGATGTCAAAGTGTCAAAGGTCAACGTTTGACTAAAGTCAAAGGACAAGATTTAGCAGGTGATGAAAAATGGTAGGTATTGTCTCAAATTTATCTTATAAATTAAGACAACCCTTTTCTGATCTAGACAAGCTCCAGTCAGACCAAGTAATAGTTTCTGAGTGAGCTCAAATATATTTGGCTCAATGGAGACAAGCTTTAATGATTGTTGAAGGAGAACATTAGGCTCAATCGTGTGCTAGCATGATTTTCTTGAACCTAATTGAATCTTATTCAAATCAATTGAACTGGGTTAGTCCAATTGATGATATCCAGATCCAAATCCTTGTTTGTATGATCCAATTAGATTTAGTTTCATCTGGTAATGGGATACGTCGCAATCTCTATCATTGACATCATTGAAATACCTTTCGATGGATCAGAACTTTTCTGATTCAGACAACTTATATGATCGATCATCCAAATCATTCTAATTGCACCCAAAATCCACCAGTGACACCTAGCAGCATATGGTGGCAACCCATCAAAACTAAAAATGAACCTCTTGGTGCAGTTACCTGTGTGATTAAGTTCCTTTATCTTGAGCCCTGATCAGATTAGGGTTAAGGTGATCTCGTCAAATCCTAATTTTTGTCATATGAATTAATCATTCGATTAAAGTCCACTATGAAAACCCTAATAGAAACTCTTTCTATTATTTCACTCTGTCATGGCCATGGACTCATGGATTTGATTCTCATGATCATTATAGGGCTGCTCTTAATCTACCGAGATAGATAGATCCCCTGTCGGTGCAATCTAATTTCTACAATGAACATGCTATTACCAACATACACCTTAGGATTCCGAATGGCTAGGAGATCGAGTTATGGTGTAATCAAACTATAACACCCTCAAGGTGAACTATCGATGCACCTCAGGTCAAAGAACTAGACACACCACTATAGCTTTGAGCCAGTCATCGATGAGAAGGTAGACATTTCTCATGACTGCTCGAGGTGGTCAAGCTCAGTGCTCTCATTCTCTAATGAGTATCTGTACTCTCACATTGGTGTCTCTACACCATAGACTCAAGACTCATCTATCCTAAAGAAGCGATCGTACACCAACCTTTCAGATCAATCACCATCCTCATGATAATCCTACGGTCGGAAGCATTTTATGAGTTAATAATGAAAATTCATGTCTTAAATTTTCAACTCTTAAAAATATGAACTATCATTACCAATAACTCAAGGGATGTATCATAGACACTTTCAAATACACATTATGATAAAATAACCCATTTTATTATTTATAATCAAAATTATAATGTTGCCCTTAGATGTGTATTATAGGTGTCAGCCAATTCTGGCTTCTAGGGCACATATATCTAACAAACTCCCACTTGACCTAAGGCCAATTGGCTACAAATCTAAGTTCCATCTTCATAACCTGGGTTTCGATCTTTTGCTGATCCAACGGCTTTATGAGTGGGTCTGCCATATTGTATGTGGAGTCGACTCTCTTGACCTCGACATAATCTTTCTCGAGGTAATTGTGCATGAGGTGATATTACCGCTCGATGTGCTTGGATTTCTGGTGAGACCTCGGCTCCTTAGCAAGGGCTATGGCGCCATTGTTCTCGCAGTATAGAGGAATGGCATCCGATGGCATCACTCCAATCCCTATGGTGAATTTCTTGTATCAGAATGCCTTCTTTGTAGCTTTTGATACAGTGACATATTCTGCTTCCATGGTGGAATCTATCATCACTATCTGCTTGAAACTTTTTCAATTGATAGAACCACCATTACACACAAACAGACTCTCAGATGTCAACTTTCAATCATCGATATCGAACATAAAATCTAAGTCTGTATACCCCTGGACTTGGAGTTCTCAATTACCAAAAACCAACAACATATCCTTAGTTCTTCTTAAGTACTTAAGGATACATTTAATAGAAGTCCAATGTTCTTCACCTAGATTCAACTGATATCTGCTCGTGACACTCACAGCATGGGCTATATCAAGTCGTGTGTATAACATGGCATACAATAGGCTCCTTATTGTTGAAGGATAAGGGATCTTGCTCATGCGTTCAATCTCCTCTGGTGTGTTGGGACACATTTTCTTGGAGAGATGAATGCCATGTTTGAAGGGTACCAATCTCCTCTTAAAGTTTTCCATGCTAAACCTCTTTAACACTTCCTCTATGTACATATTTTGTGAAAGACCTAGCATCCTATTGGATCTATCTCTATAGACCTTGATTTCTAGAATGAAGGATGCTTCTCCTAGGTCTTTCATGGAGAATTCTTTAGATAACCACATTTTAATTTTGGTCAACATGAAAATATCATTCCAAATAAAGAGGATATCATCCATGTACAGTACGAGAAAGACAATAGCGCTCCCACTGACCTTTTTAAAAATACATGGTTCCTCCTCATTTTTGATGAAATCAAATAATTTGATTACATCATTAAAATGAGTATTCCAATTTTGAGATGCTTGCTTAAGTCCATATATGGACCTTTGCAGCTTGCATACTTTATGATCTGCATCACCCGATGTAAAACCTAGCGACTATTTCATATAGATATCTTTCTCAAGGTATCCATTTAGGAATGCCATTTTCACATCCATTTGCCATATTTCATAATCAAAATTGGTTACAATAGCAAGCAATGTGTGGATGAATTTTAGCATAGCTACTAGCGAAAAAGTATCCTGATAGTTAATGTCTTCACGCTGACTATAACCTTTTACCACTAATCTAGCTTTGAATGTCTCTACATTCTCATCTGCACCAATTTTTCTCTTATAGATCCATTTACACCCAATAGATACTATACCTTCTGGTGGATCTACCAAGGTTCAGACTTGGTTTGAGTGCATCAAGTCTATTTCTGATTTCATTGCCTCTAACCGTTTCTCAGAGTCGATATCTGATACCATCTCATCATAGGTTTTGGGATCACCATGAACTCCATTACCTATGAGGAATATTTTCTCTATTTTCTCTGAAATAGTATCTAAGTACCTCTCAGGAGGATGGAAAATTCTTTTTGATCTACGAGGTGGGGGAGGTAGTGATTGTATTGGCTCAACCTGATTTGGTTTCATGGGGTCCTTAGCTTGTTTCTCTTGTGAGACTTTCTTCTTGATCTTGATCTGCTTTCCAATGCTACTATCTTGAATAAATTATTTTTCAAGAAAAATGATATGTCGACTCATAATCACATTATGGTTTTCTGAAATGTAGAAATAATATCCTAATGACTCTTTAGGATATCTTATAAATCAAGCTCTAAAAGATCTATAGTCTAATTTATCCGCTTGTTGTCTTTTGACATAAACCGGATAACCTCAAATTTTGAGATGACATAGACTTGGTTTCTTACCATGCCATATCTCATACGGTATGGTAGGAATGGTTTTATAGGAAACCCTATTTAGTAAATATATTGTAGTTAATATACTATATTCCCAAAGAAAATTAGGAAGGTCTGTGAAGCTCATCATGGATCGGACCATATCTAAGAGGGTCTGGTTTCTTCATTCTGAAATCCCGTTGAGTTGAGGTATTCTAGGTGGAGTCCATTGAGAGACTATGCCATTTTGCTTGAGATAGTTTAAGAATTTCTGACTAAGGTATTCACCTCCTCGATCTGATCGAAGAACCTTAATGAGTTTTTTAGTTTGCTTTTCAACTTCATATCTGAATTCCTTGAACTTTTCAAAAGCTTCAAACTTGTATCTCATAAGATACACATACCCATACCGAGATAAATCATCGATAAAGGTTATGATGTAATCAAAGTTGCCTCTAGCAGGCATATCAAATGGGCCGCACACATCAGTATGTACTAGAAAAAATAGATCCATGGCCCTTTCCCCATGTCCCACAAAAGAGAGCATAGTCATTTTGCCATGAAGACATGATTCATAAATTTGATATGACTCGAAAGTCAATGAACTCAATAGTTTAGTTTTCTTCAATTTGTTAACCCTATCTTCTGCTATATGACCTAGGCTTAGGTGCCATAGATACCTATCATTTGGACTATCCTTAGGTCAATTTACGGCATTCACATTTTGCTCGATATTAAAGATAGATACATCAATATATAATTGATAGAGATCGTTAATTAAGAAATCACTTGCAATTTTATTTTTTTCATTAAGAATATTACAATGATCCTTAAGAAAACTAATTACATAGCCTTATTGTGCTAAACATGAAATAGAAATCAAATTTCTGCTTGCGGCAGGCATAAAATAACAATCCCTAAGTACCAAACCTAAGCCAGACAGTAGTCGAAGAGGGTTGGTTCTCATGGCCAAAGCAACAACTCTTGCTCCATTTTCAACATATAGGATCAACTCACCATCCCTCAGCCTCCTGCTATCCTCAAGATCCTACATGAAAGTGCACAAATGAGCACTAGAATCAGAGTCAAGCACCCAACTGGATGCAGAAGAAACCATAAGGTTAGATTCAATAATGAGCATACCTCCAAAAGGACCTGTCTCCTTCTTATTCTTCAGGGTGGTTAGGTATGTAGGGCAGTTTTGCTTCTAGTGGTCGTCAATATTACAATGAAAATACTTTTCTTTGTCAATGGCCTTCTTGTTCAGCTCTGTCTTTTTTTTCTTTCGACCTTCCACCTTCTATCTTTTCATAGACTTCTTCTTTTTCTTTCCAAAAGACTTTCTCTTAGAAGAAGTTCATTCCGTAGTAAGTACTGAGCCTTTAGAATCTTTTATAGAAAGCTCAGCAATAACCAGCATATTCATAAGTTCGGCCAGAGTATTCTGAAGTTTATGCATATGGTAGTTCATGATGAACTGCCATATGCATCAGTCAAGAATTGTAGAATTATATCATTCTATAGATCCTGGTCTAACTTCACTCTGAGCTTCTCAAGCTCTTCCAAGTCCTTGATCATCATTAGACAATGATCTTGGACTGACTGCCCATCATGCATTTTAGCCTTAAAAAGTTATTTAGTGATATGATATTTGGCTGTGCGACTCTATTCACCAAACAACTCTTACAGGTGACCCAATATTTGATGGGCAGTCTTGATATCTTCATGTTGGTGCTGAAGTTCATCGGACATCGAGCCCAACATGTAGTATCTGACCTTATTATCTTCATCCATCCATTTGTTAAAAAATGCTCTCTATTCAGTGGATGGATGGGCTGGTAAGGTGAGAGGATCCTGATCCAATACATGAGTTAACTTCTCAGAATCTAAAATAATTTTGAAGTTTCGAAGCAAATCCTTATAATTGGGTCTAGTCATTCTATGGGTGTCCGGGATACGAGCTAGTGGGTTTGATTTTTAAACAAATTAGCTTCCATTATTTTCTTCGAATCCCTACACTCCCTATGTAGAGATGTGAAAATCTTCATGATTAATGATTTCTAGTGGATGGTGCAGTCCCATCAACTGACTCATCACCTCATCTAATAGTTATTGATGATGGGTTAGCCAATGAGTGAACAACTCTTATCTAATGATTTTTTAATCATGGTGCATCCAGGCTTGATCTCTAATTTATGAATTTTACTGTGTCCGAAATATTGATCCACTCCTTAGTTAAGTCAGACCCACCATTTGCATAGATTGGATTCCTAATTGGATCTCTCATCGTATCCAAAATATTGATCCCAATCCATCCTCCAGTCTGTAGCATCCAATGCATAATAGATATGGTTGTATCTTCAAAGTACAACTGAACCAGTGTAACTAGTCGAAAATAATCAACCCTGGAAAGGGCCCGTATATCTTCAATGGTGGAAGACCTCAGACTTAATCTTTTCTTATGGAGATTTGATTTAGGTCTCTTTAAACTTGACTTGAAATAGCCATAACTATTATGACTAACCTAGTGGCATGGGTTAGCTCAAATTATTAGCCACTTTAGATTAGGACTAAGCTGATAAATATGGCCAGATAAGTGAGATTGGTGGAAGGGATATGCCATTAACTTGATAAGAATGCATTCTAGTCGAGTAGCTCCTAATTAAAATTCAGTCGATCGTATCCGCTAAACTTATCTTAGACACCAAATTATTGAGCTAGAACCAATTGGAAAAGCCTACAATCCAGACTCTAACAATTGAGCCTAATTAGGTCTTGACTTGATCAATTACTCATGTGACTTGACCTTGACCCAGACTTAATCCTATTATGCTGGTCAATTTATGCACTCTTGATCCTATCTAACTGACTCTTGATTCGATTTGATCAACCGCTTGACCTAATTGAGCTACCCTAGCCAGAACCCAATTTTATGAATATATCTTAGATTTAAAAATTCTTAATTTTAGATCTAATATATTTCATAATCTTAATTATTAATTAAGTTTAGGGTTCATAAATAAAACATATAAATAAAATTCTAGGATTTCAGGATATAAGATTTTGCAGAAAATAAGTTTTTTAATTTCTGATTAAGAACGAATGCGCAGCACCCCTACACATCGTAAGAACATTCCATCGAATGGAAGGAGTGGGCCTTTAAATCCTTCTTTATTCTTATGATTGGACGGCCAAGGAGAATGCCTTAATCAGAAACAAGATGAATCTACAAAACTAGTTAGATCTACATCATATATCACATATAAAAATTGATCTAACTTAAAAATATATTTTGCATACATATCATGTATCATATCATGCATATTTTTAGATCTAAATTATCTCATAAACATCTAAAAAATAAAATTTAAATTTGATCATATCAAATTAAATTTATTCAAGATAACTTTGTAGATCTATTCTACAACTAGTCTAAACATGCATCAATCATATCTCATATGAACAAAATTAAATAAATTTATTTTTTAATTTTTAGATCTAAGTATAATATTTATAATATCAAAAAATAATAAATAAATAAACCTAAAGATTATAATTAATTAAATTAAAATTAGGATGATGTTAGACTATACATAGAATAATTCTATTCCTAGTCTAGACATGCATCTCATACATCTTAGGTCTAAATTATTTAATTTTAATTTTTTAATTTTAGATCTAATCACATCTCATGTGATATATAAAATCATCTAATTATTAAATTAAAAATATAATAAAATTAGATCTAATTAATTATGAGAACCTGGCTCTGATACCAGTTGAAGAAAAAAATCTATCTCTCGGGTCAGGTTCATTCAGATATGATTGGATTAAGAAGGATATTTTAAAATTTTTTTCTCTTAGATCCAAATCAAATATAAGACTCTTTAGATCTAATTTTATAAATTTAATAAAATAAAATAAAATAAAATTAATTAAATCTAATTTAATTATACCTTTGTTATGGGTAATCCTATTACCCTGTGATGATCCCGATGTTTGCCTGAGGTTCTGGATGTAGCCACGCAAGCGCCTGGCCTGTACTGATATTCACTCAGGCAGGATCTGGAGATCTTCTCCTTCTCAATCTGTGCTCCAAAATTAGATCTAGATCTGATCTTGAAGTGCTTCAAAATGCCTTTTGAAGATCAGCTGTTGTCTCTTACAGTAGTGCTGCCTTCTTCCCTTTCTGTCACCTTTCTCTTACTCGGATCACACCAAACTTGCATCCAAAAATTCTTAGACATGGATAGGAGAGAAAGGATTTGAAGGTGGCATGGAGAGGGAGAGAGAGAAGCCTTATGGCATGGGCAAAGGGTAGAACTTTTTAATCCTAGGCGTAGATAAGGTTTATATAGACCCTACTGCACCATGCAGCACCACATCATCCCAGCCAATCATGGCTCTTTGTGTAATCAGATCTAAATTTGATTGATGGAATGATATCATCTAATCTAATCAGATTAGGGTCCCTCATAAATCTCCTTAGGTGGCATAAAAATTGATCAAAGAAGACTCTTTGGCTCCACCCAAGTTGAAAGCATGAAGCAACTGGAATCCCATCTGTATGAGACTCCAGGCTTGATCCTCATGGAGTGCATGCCTCCCTAGGTGTGTGACCCTTCCCTTTCTACTTTTTAGCAAGGGGACAAAGCCCCATGTTCTCTCCTATGGGTGCATGACACATGGACAGATGTCTAAGTGTCAAAGATCAACGTTTGACCCAAGTCAAAGGACAAGATTTAGCAGGTGATGGAAAATGGTAGGTGTTGTCTCAAATTTATCTAATAAATTAAGACAATCCTTTTCTGATCTGGACAAGCTCCAATCAGACCAAGTAATAGTTCTTGAGTGAGCTTAAACATATTTGGCTTAGTCGAGACAAGCTTTAATGATTGTTGAAGGAGAACATTAGGCTCAATCGTGTGCTAGTACGATTTTCTTGAGCCTAATTGAATCTTATTTAAATTAATTAAACTGGGTTAGTCCAATTGATGATATTCAAATCTAAACCTTTATTTGTATGATCCAGTTAGGTTTAGTTTTGTATGATAATGGGATACGTTGCGATCTCTATCATCGACATCATCAAAACATCTTTTGATGGATCAGAATATTTTTAATTCAGTTAACTAGTATGATCGATCATCCAAATTATTCTAATTACTTCCAAAATTCATCAGTGACATATAGCAGCATATGGTAGCTGTTAGATATGTGTGCCTTAGAAGCCAGAATTGGCGGACACTTGTAATACACTTCTAGGAACAAAATTATAATTTTGACTATAAATAATAAAATAAATTATTTTCTATCATAAATATATATTTAGTGTCTGTGATACATCCCTTGAGTTAATGGTAATGATAATTCATATTTTCAAGAGTTAAAAATTTAAGACATGAATTTTCGTTATTAACTCACAAAATGCTCCTGACCGTAGGATCATCATGAGGATAGTGATTGATCTGAAAGGTTGGTATACAATCACTTCTAGATGAGTCTTGAGTCTACTGTATAGAGACACTGGAGTGAGATTATAGGTACTCATTAGAGAATGAGGGCACTGAGCGTGACCACCTCAAGCAGTCATAAGGAAGTCTTCCTTCTCATTGATGACTGACTCGAACCTGCAGTAGTGTGTCTGATTCTTTGACCTGAGGTGCATCGGTAGTTTACCTTGATGGTGTTATAGTTTGACTGCACCATGACTCAGTCTCCTAGCCATTCAGAATCCTGAGGTGTATGTTGGTTATAGCATGTTAATTGTAGGAATTAGATTGCACCAATAGGAAATCGATCTATCTCGATGGATGAGGAGTAATCCTGTGAGGATCATGAGAATCAAGTCCATAAGCCCATGGCCATGGCAGAGCAAAATAATAGAAAGAGTTTCTATTAAGGTTTTCACATCGGACTTGAATCGAATGATTAAATCATATGATAGAAATTAGGATTTGATGAGTTCACCTTAACCCTAATCTAATTGGGGCTCAAGATAGAAGAACTTAATCACACAAGTAGCTACACTAAGAGGTTCATTTTTAGTTTTGATGGATTGCCACCAAATACTGCTAGGTGTCACTGATGGATGTTGAAAGCAATTAGATTGATTTAGATGATCGATCATTCTAGTTGCCTGAATCAGAAGAGTTCTGATCCATCGAAAGAAGTTTTGATGATGTCGATGATAGAGATCACAACATATCCCATTCCACACAGAACTAAATCTAACTGGATCATACAAATAAGAGTTTGGATTTGGATATCATCAATTGGACTAACCCAGTTTAATTGATTTGAATAAGATTCAATTAGGTTCTAGAAAGTCGTGCTAGCACACGATTGAGCCTAACATTCTTCTACTATCATCAAAAGTTATCTCGACTGAGCCAAATATATTTGTGCCCACTTAGATATCTTTACTTGGTCTGAGTAGAGCTTGTCCAGATCAAAAAAAGGTTGTCTTAATTTATGAGATAAATTTGAGACAATACCTACCATTTTTCGTCACCTACTAGTTTTTGTCTTTTGACTTTGGTCAAACATTGATCTTTGATACTTAGATATCTGCCCATGTGTCATACACCTATAGGAGAGCAGATAGGGGCTTGTCCCCTTGCTAGAAATTGGAAAGGAGGGGGCGTATGCTTAGGGAGGCATGCGCCCATGGATAGGGATGCCTGACGTCCCATACAGATGGGACTCTAGGTTGCTTCTAGGATTCTACTTAGGTGTCTCCAACCTATATACTTTGATCAGTCTTAGGCACCATCTAAGGATAAATTAAGGAGGCTCTCATCTGATTAAATCAGGTGATATCATCCCACCAATCAGATTTAGATCTGATTGCATGAAGCAATGTGATTGGCCAGGATGATGTGGCACTGCATGGCGCAGTCGGGTCTATATAAACCCTATCTGCGTCCAACTTTCAGAGAGTTCTCTCTTGGCCCACACCCTAAGGCTGCCCCTCTTCCTCCTCCATGCCAACTACTGATCCGCTCTCTCCTCTCCATGCCCAAGGAATTTTGGGCTCTAGTTTGGTGCGATTCAGGCAAAAGAAAGGTGACGAGAAAGGAAGAAAGCAGCACTGCTGCAGAGATGACTGCAGATCTTCGAAAGAAGTTTTGAAGATCCTCCAAATCAGATCTAGATCTAATATTTAGAGTGGTGATAAAGAAGGAAAAGATCTTCAGATCCAGTCTGAGTGGATACCGGTAGAGGCTAGGCGCTTGCGTGGCTAGATCCAGAACCTTAGGCCATCGGCAGGATCATCAAAGGATAATTTGATTACCCAACATCAATGTGCAAATTAAATTAGATTTAATTTATTTTTACTTTTATTTATTAGATCTATAAAATTAAATTTGAGATATCTCAAATTTGACCTAGATATATGAGAGAAATTTTTAAAATATCTCTATTGATCCGGTCAAATCTGAATGAACCTGACCAAAGAAATCATGATTTCTCATTCAACTGGTATCAGAGTCAGGTTCTCTAAAAATTATTTAGATCTATTTTAAATTTATTTTTAATCTATTAAATAGAAGATTTTGGATGTCACATGAGATATGATTAGATCTAAAATTAAAAAAATTAAATTTAAATAATTTAGATCTAAGTTTTACAAGATGCATGACTAGTTATAAAATAGAATAGTTCTATACATAGTCTTGCATGTTCATAATTTAATTTAATTAAGTTATAATTTTAGATTTATTTGCTTACTATATTTTGATATTATAAATATTATAATAAGATCTAAAAAATAATAAATAAAATTATTTAATTTTTGGATCATATGAGATATGATGAATGCATGTTTAGACTAGTTGTAGAATAGTTCTACATAATTATCTAGATTAGAATTTATTTTGATGTGATTAATTTAAATCTAATTTTTTAGATAATTTTGGAATAATTTAGATCTAAAAACATGCATGATATGATACATGAGATGTATGCAAAATATGTTTATTGTTGGATCAATTTTTGTATATGAGATATATGATGTAGATCTAACTAATTTTGTATATTTTTGATTAAGGCATTCCCCTTGGCCGTCTGGTCATAAGAATAAAGTAGGGTTTAAATATCCTCTCCTTCCATTCAATGGGATGTTCTTATGATGTATAGGGGTGCTGCACGTTCGTCCTTAATCAGAAATCAAGAACTTACTTTCTGCAAAATCCTAGATCTTGAAATCCTAGAATTTAATATACATATTTTATTTATGAACCCTAAACTTAATTAAGAATTAAGTTATGAAATATTAATTAGGTCTAAACTGAGAATTTTAGATCTAAGACATATTCATAATATTGGGTTCAGACTTGGGTAGCTCAATTAGGTCTAAGCAATTGATCAAATAGAATCAAGAGTTGGTTAGATGGGATCAACAATGCTTAAATTGACTAGCCTAATAGGATTAACTTTGGGTCAAGATCGCATCACGTAAGTGATCGATCAAGCTAAGACCTAATTAGGCTCAGTGGTTAGAGTCTAGATTGTAAGCTAATCCGATTGATTCTGACTCAACAATTTGGTGTCTAAGGTAAGTTTGGCAGATACGACCGACTGATTTTTAATTGGGAGCTACTTGACTCAAATACATTCTTATCGAGTTAATGGCATATCCCTTCCACCGGTCTCACTTATCTGGTCATACTTGTTGGCTCAATTCTAATCTGAGGTGGTCAATAATTCGAGCTAACCCATGCCACTAGGTTAGTCATAATGGTTATGACTATGTCAAGTTTAGTTTAATAAGACCTACATCAAATCTTCCTAAGAAAAGATTAAGTCTAAAATCTTCCACCATTGTAGATGTGCGGGCCCTTCCTAGGGTTTATTATTCTCGACTAGTTATAGTGGTTCAGTTGCACCGAAAAGATGCAACCATGTCTATTAAGCATTGAATGCTATGGGCTGGAGAATGGATTGGGCTCAATATTCTGAACACGGTGAGAGACTCAATTAGGAATCCAATCTATACAAATGGTGGGTTTGACTTAACAAAGGAGTGGATCAATATTTTTAGCATGGTGAGATCCATGAGTTAGAGACCATGTTTGGGTGCACCATGATTAGAGAATCATTGAACAAGAGTTGTTCACTCATTGGCTAACCCATCGCTAATAACTATTAGGTGAGGTGATGAGTTAGTTGATGGGACCGTACCACCCACTAGAAATCATTAATCATGAAAATTTTCGCATCTCTACAGAGGAAGTGTAGGGATCCAAGAAAATAGTGAAAGCTAATTTATTTAAAAATAAAATTTTTAAATAAATTGGTGAAGTCTTAATTATAATATCTAAATAGAAACTTTGACTCTCTATAAGAAAATGTCTGCATCCAATCCACTAGCACGTATCCTGGACACCTATAGACTGATCGGACCCAATTACAAGGATTGGCTTCAGAACTTCAAAATTATTTTGGGTTTCAAGAAGTTAACTCATGTGTTGGACCAGAACCCTGCCACCTTACCAGCTCATCAATCCACTGAATAGAGAGCATCTCTTGAAAAGTGGATGAACAAAGATAACAAGATCAGATATTACATGTTGGGCTCGATGTCTGATGAGCTTCAATACCAACGTGAAGATATCAGGATTGTCCATCAAATGTTGGCCACCTACAAGAGATGTTTGGTGAACAGAGTCGTGCAGCCAAGTATCAAGTCACTAAATGACTTTTCAAGGCTAAAATGCATGATGGGCAGTCAGTCCAAGATCATTGTCTGATGATGATCAAGGACTTGAAAGAGCTTGAGAAGCTTGGAGTGAAGTTGGACCTGGATCTACAGAATGATATAATTCTACAATCCTTGACTGATGCATATGGGCAGTTCATCATGAACTACCATATGCTTAAACTTCAAAATTCCCTAGCCAAACTTATGAATATGCTGGTTACTGCTGAGCATTCCATGAAAGGTTCTAAAGGCTCAGTGCTTGCTATGGAATAGACTTCTTCCAAGAGAATATCTTTTGGAAAGAAGAAGAAGTCTGTGAAAAAGCAGAAGATGAAAGGAGGAAAGAAGAAAAAGGCAGAGCTAAAGAAGAAGACCTGACAAAGAAAAGTATTTCCACTGCAACAATGATGGCCATTGGAAGCAAAATTGCCCTACTTACCTGGCCATCCCGAAGAATAAGAAGGAGGCAGGTCCTTTTGGAGGTATGCTCATTATTGAGTCTAACCTTATGGTTTCTTCTGCATCCAGTTGGGTGCTTGACTTTGGTTCTAGTGCTCATTTATGCACTTCCATGCAGGATCCTAAGAATAGTAGGAGGCTGAGGGATGGCGAGATGATCCTATGCATCGAAAGTGGAGCAAGAGTTACTGCCGTGGTGGTGAAAACATATCCTCTTCGACTACCATCTAGTTTATACTTAGTTTTAAAAAATTATTATTATGTGCCTGCAGCAAGCAGAAATTTGATTTCTATTTCATGCCTAGCACTAGAAGGCTATGTAATTAGTTTTCATAAGGACCATTATAACATTCTTTATGAAAGAAAGAAAATTGCAAGTATTTTCCTTATTAATGATCTTTATCGGTTATATTGATGTATCTATTTTTAATATCGAGCAAAATGTGAATGCCATGAAATGACCTAGGGATAATCCAAATGATAGGTATCTATGGCACCTAAGACTAGGTCATATAGCAGAAGATAGGGTTAACAAATTAGAGAAAACTGGGCTATTGAGTCCATTGACTTTCGAGTCATATCTAATTTGTGAATCTTGTCTTCATGGCAAAATGACCAAGCTCTCTTTTATAGGACATGGGGAAAGGGTCATGGAGCTTCTTGCCCTAGTATATATTGATGTATGTGGCCCATTTGATGTGCCGACTAGAGATAATTTTGTCTACTTCATTATCTTTATCGATGATCTATCTAGGTATGGGTATGTGCATCTTATGAGACACAAGTCTGAAGCTTTTGAAAAGTTCAAGAAATTCAGACATGAAATAGAAAAATAAACTGAAAAATCTATTAAGGTTCTTCGATCAGATTGAGGAGGTGAATACCTTAGTCAGAAATTTTTGAACTATCTCAAGAAAAATGGCATAGTCTCTCAATGGACTCCACTTGGAACACCTTAACTCAACGGAATTTTAGAACAGATGAATCGAACCCTATTAGATATGGTCCGATCCATGATGAGCTTCATAGACCTCCTTGATTATCTTTGGGGACACTCTTTGTTAACTGCAATATATTTACTAAATAGGGTTCCTTCTAAAATCGTTCTTGCCACACCGTATGAGATATGGCATGGTAAGAAACAAAATCTGAGTCATCTCAGAATTTAAGGTTGTCCGGCTCATGTCAAAAGATAACAAGCAGACAAGTTAGACTTTAGGTTCTTTAGAGCTTGATTTATAAGATATCCTAAAGAATCATTAGGATATTATTTCTACATTCCAAAAGATCATAATGTGATTGTGAGTCGACCTGCCAACTTTTTTGAAAAATAGTTTATTCAAGATGGCGGCATTGGAAAGCAAATCAAGCTTGGTAAGAAAGTCTCACAAGAACAACGAGCTAAAGACCAATTGGAACCAAATCAGGTTAAGCCAATACAATCACTACCTCCTCCACGTCTTAGATCGAAAAGGGTTACCCATCCCCTGAAAGGTACTTAGGTACCATTTCAGAGAAAGTAGAAAAAATATTCCTCATAGGTAATGGGATTCATGGCGATGATCCCAAAATCTATAATGAAGCGATATCGGATATCGACTCCGAGAAAAAGCTAGAGGCAATAAAGTCAGAAATTGACTTGATGCACTCAAACCAAGTCCAGACCTTGGTAGATCCACCAGAAGGTATAGTACCTATTGGGTGTAAATGGATCTACAAGAGAAAGATTGGTGCAGATGGAAATGTGGAGACATTCAAAGCTAGATTAGTGGCAAAAGGTTATAGTCAGTATGAAGGCATTGACTATCAGAATACCTTTTCGTCCGTAGCTATGCTAAAATCCATTCACACATTGCTTGCTGTTGTAGCCTATTTCAATTATGAAATATGGCAAATGGACGTGAAAACAACATTCTTAAATGGATATCTTGAGGAAGATAACTATATGGAATAGCCACTAGGTTTCACATCCAGTGATGCTGATCATAAGGTATGCAAGCTGCAAAGATCCATATATGAACTTAAGCAAGCATCTCGAAGCTGGAACACTCATTTTAATGATGTGATCAAATTATTTGATTTCATCAAAAATGAGGAGGAGCCATGTGTCTTCAAAAATGTCAATGGGAGCATTGTTATCTTCCTCATATTGTACGTGGATGACATCCTCCGTATTGGGAATGATATTCCCATGTTGACTATAGTTAAAATATGGTTATCCAAAGAATTCTTCATGAAAGACCTAGGTGAAGCATCCTTTATTCTAGGAATTAAGGTCTATAGAGATAGACCGAAAAGGATGCTAGGACTTTCACAGAAGATGTAGATAGAGGTAGTGATAAAGATGTTTAGCATGAAAAACACTAAGAGGGGATTAGTATCCTTCAGATATGGTATTTGTCTTTCTAAGAAGATGTGCCCTAGCACACCTGAGGAAATAGAATGTATGAGCAAGATCCCCTATGCATCAGCAATAGGGAGCCTCATGTATGCCATGTTATGTACACGACCTGATATAGCCCATGCTGTGAGTGTCACGAGTAGATATCAGTCAAATCCAGATGAAGAACACTGGACTTCTGTGAAATGTATCCTTAAGTACTTAAGAAGAACTAAGGATATGTTGTTGGTCTTTGGTAATGGAGAACTCCAAGTCCAAGGATATACAGACTCAGATTTTATGTCCAATGTAGATGATCGAAAGTCGACATCTGAAAGTCTGATTGTGTGCAATGATGGAGCTATCAGTTGGAAAAGTTCCAAGCAGACAACGATAGTAGATTCCACCATAGAAGCAAAATACATTGCTGCGTCAGAAGCTACGAAGGAGGCATTCTGGCCCAAGAAGTTTGCCGTAGAGATCAAAGTGATGCCATCAGATGCCATTCCTCTTTACTACGACAACAATGGCACCATAGCTTTAGAGCCAAGGTCTCACTAGAAATCCAAGCACATCGAGCGGCGATACCACCTCATCCACGATTACCTCGAGAAGGATTACGTCGAGGTCAAAAGAGTCGACTCTACAGACAATACGGTGGACCCACTTATAAAGCCATTAGGACAGCAGAAGATTGAAGCCCACCTTGAGAAGATGGGACTTAGATTTGTAGCCAATTGGTTTTAGGTCAAGTGAGAGTTTGTTAGAAATATATGCCCTAGAAGCCAGAATTGGCTGACACTTGTAATACACTTCTAGGAGCAAAATTATAATTTTGACTATAAATAATAAAATAGGTTATTTTCTATGACAAATGTGTATTTAGTGTCTGTGATACATCCCTTGAGTTAATGGTAATGATAATTTATATTTTTAAGAGTTAAAAATTTAAGACATGAATTTTCGTTATTAAATCATAAAATGCTCCTGACCGTAGGATCATCATGAGGATGGGATTGATCTAGAAGGTTGGCATACAATCGCTTCTAGATGAGTCTTGAGTTTACTGTATAGAGACACCAAAGTGAATGTACAGATACTTATTAGAGAACGAGGGCACTGAGCATGACCATCTCGAGCAGTCATAAGGAAGTCTACCTTCTCATCGATGACTGACTCGAAGCTGCAGTGGTGTGTTTGATTCTTTGACCTAAGGTGCATCGATAGTTTACCTTGAGGATATTATAGTTTGACTACACCATGACTTGATCTCCTAGCCATTCTTGGCTATAGCATATTCATTGTAGGAATTGGATTGCACCAAGAGGGAATCTATCTACCTCGGTGGTTGAGGAGTAGCCCTATGAGGATCATGAGAATCAAGTCCATAAGCCCATAGCCATGGTAGAGTGAAATAATAAAGAGTTTCTATTTAGGTTTTTACATCGGACTTAAATCGAATGATTAAATCATATGATTGAAATTAGGGTTTGACGAGTTCATCTTAACCCTAATCTGATCGGGGCTCAAGATAAAAGAACTTAATCATAGAAGTAGCTGCACCAAGAGGTTCATTTTCAGTTTTGATGGGTTGCCACCATATACTACTAGGTGTCATTGGTGGATTTTGGGAGCAATTAGAAATGATTTAGATGATCGATCATTCTAGTTGCCTGAATCAGATGAGTTCTGATCCATCGAAAGGAGTTTCGATAATGTCGATGATAGAGATCATGACATATCCCATTACCATACAAAACTGAACCTAACTGGATTACATAAATAAGAGTTTAGATCTGGATATCATCAACTGGACTAATCTAGTTCAATTGATTTGAATAAGATTCAATTAGGTTCAAGGAAATCGTGCTAGCACATGATTGAGCCTAACATTCTCCTTCTACTATCATCAAAAGTTGTCTCAACTAAGCCAAATATGTTTGTGCTCACTCAAATACCTTTACTTGGTCTGACTAGAGCTTGTCTAGGTTAGAAAAGGGTTGTCTCAATTTATGAGATAAATTTGAGACAACACCTACCATTTTTCGTCACCTACTAATTCTTGTCTTTTGACTTTGGTCAAACATTGATCTTTGACACTTAGATATCTGCCCATATGTTATGCATCTATAGGAGAGCAGATAGGAGCTTATCCCTTTGCTAGAAATTGGACAGAAGGGGGTGCATGCCTAGGGAGCCATGCGCCCATGGATAGGGATACCTGGAGTCCCATACAGATGGGACTCTAGGTTGCTTCTAGGATTCTACTAAGGTGGTGCCAACTTATAGACTTTGACCAGTCCTAGGTGCCATCTAAGGATGAATTGAGGGGGCTCTCATCTAATTGCATCAAGTAATGTAATCCTACCAATCAGATTTAGATCTGATTGCACGAAGCAATGTGATTGGCCGGGATGATGTGGCACTGCATGGCACAGTAGGGTCTATATAAACCCTGTCTGCGCCCAACTTTTAGAGAGTTCTCTCTTGGCCCACACCCTAAGGCTGCCCCTCTCCCTTCTCTATGCCAACTTTTGGTCCTCTCTCTCCTCTCCACGCCCAAGGAATTTTGGGCTCCAGTTTGGTGTGATCCAGGCAAAAGAAAGGTGACAAGAAAGAAAGAAAGTAGCACTTCTACAGAGATGACTGCAGATCTTCGAAAGAAGTTTTGAAGATCCTTCAAATTAGATCCAAATCTGATATTTAGAGTGGTGATAAAGAAGGAGAAGATCTCTAGATCCAGCCCAAGTGGATACTGGTAGTTGCCAGGCGCTTGTGTGGCTAGATCCAGAACCTTAAGCAATCAGCAGGATCATCAAAGGGTAATCTGATTACCTGACATCAAGGTATAAATTAAATTAAATTAAATTTATTTTTATTTTTATTTATTAGATCTATAAAATTAGATCTGAAACATCTCAGATCTGATCTAGATACATGAGAAAAATTTTTGAAATATCTCTCTTGATCCGATCAAATCTGAACGAACCTGACCCAGGAAATTAGGATTTCTCCTTCAGTAGCAACCCATCAAAACTGAAAATGAACCTCTCAGTGCAGTTACCTATGTGATTAGGTTCCTCTATCTTGAGTCCTGATCGGATTAGGGTTAAGGTGATCTCGTTAAACCCTAATTTTCGTCATATGAATTAATCATTCAATTCAAGTCCAATGTGAAAATCCTAATAGAAACTCTTTCTATTATTTCACTCTGCCATGGTCATGAGCTTATGGACTTGATTCTCATGATCATTATAGAGCTACTCCTCATCTACCATGGTAGATAGATCCCCTATCGGTGCAATCCAATTCCTACAATGAACATGCTATAGCCAACATATACCTCAAGATTTTGAATGGCTAGGAGACCGAGTTATGGTGTAGTCAAACTATAACACCCTTAAGGTGAACTGTCGATGCACCTCAGGTCAAGAAACCAAACACACCACTGCAGCTTCGAGCTAGTCATCGACGAGAATGTAGACTTTCCTCATGATTGCTCAAGATGGTCACACTTAGTACCCTCATTCTCTAAAGAGTACCTGTACTCTCACTCCGGTGTCTTTACATCATAGACTCAAGACTCATCTATCCTAAAGAAGCGATCATATACCAACCTTTCGAATCAATCACCATCCTCATGATGATCCTATGGTTGGAAGCATTTTATGAGTTAATAATAAAAATTCATGTCTTAAATTTTCTACTTTTAAAAATATGAACTATCATTACCATTAACTCAAGGAATGTATCATAGACACTTTCAAATACACATTTTGATAAAATAATCTTTTTTATTATTTATAGTCAAAATTATAATTTTGCCCTTAGATGGTATTACAAGCATCAGCCAATTCTGACTTCTAGGGCACATATATCTAATAGCACAATCCTAGCAAATATTGCCTCTATCATCATAACCATGGTCATGATACTGAAGAGTATATTCAGCTCCAAGATGAGATTGAGGAGCTCATCAGGTGGGGTTGACTTGGCTGATTCCTTCGATGCTGGTCTGAAGCAAGAGAAGATCCGCCAAGGGCACTGCTGCTGCCAGAACCAACAAAAAGATTGGCCACCCCTCGGTATCATCAACATCATCTCTGAGGGACTTCGATGGAGAAAAATCGATGGATCGATAGAACTGACTAAGAGATAAAGAATTAAGGAACCGATTGCCTTCACTCAAGAAGATGTGCAAGAGGTTCAATTCTCCTACAACGATGCAGTTGAAGTTTTCTTAAATATTGCTGACTATGATGTATGCCGTATTCTCATTGATAATGGAAGCTCTACCGATGTCTTATTTTATAATGCTTTTTCTAAAATGTCTATACCTAATAATCAATTAGGGCTAATAAATTCTCCATTGGTAGGCTTCACTGACAATGTTGTGCAAGTTGAAGGGATGATAACATTAACTATGGCTGCAGGGTGATACACAAGGCAATCCAGGGCTTAGGTAAATTTTCTAGTGGTGAAAGCTCCATCTACTTATAATGCAATTCTTAGTAAACCTAGCCTAAATGTACATTGGGTGGTAGTGTCAACTTATTATCTAAAAATAAAGTTCCTAATAAGTTGCGGGATTGGAGAAGTTGGAGGAGACCAAGCTCTGGCAAGGCATTGCTACTTAATTGCTTTACAAAGAGGCGTACAGTCAGACCCATGTCCAATTGATGGGCTGGATATCCGAGATGACCTTACTGAAGAATGGGGGGAATACATGGAAGATCTTGTCTTAATCCCTTTGAATGATCAAAACAAAGAGCACATGGTGTAGATTAGCTCCAATCTGGGAGAAGAGGAACGAGAGCAGCTCGTCCACTTCCTCTAGTAAAATGCAGATGTCTTTGTTTGGGTTCCTACTGACATGCCTGGAATAGATGTTGAAGTTATGGAGCATCATCTGGCTGTTGATCCCAAATATCAACCAGTGAAGGAAAAAATGTGTAGCCATGCCCTTGAGAGATAGAAGGTTATTGTAAAACAAGTTGACAAGCTCTTTAAGGCCAGATTCATCCAAGAAGTTTCTTATTTGAACTGGGTCTCCAATGTAGTTATTGTCAAAAAAGCAAATGACAAATGGAGAATATATATCAACTTTAAGAAGTTGAATAAAGCCTACCCAAAGGATAGCTATCTCCTATCCAGAATTGATCAATTGGTGGATGCAACTTCGGACCATGAGCTTCTCACTTTTGTGGATGTCTTCTTCGGCTACAACCAAATCTGGATGGTACCAAAAGATGAGGAGAAAATTACTTTTGTCACTAACCATGTTCTTTATTATTATAGGGTTATGCCTTTTGAGCTCAAAAATGCAGGTATGACCTACCAATGACTGGTGAATAAAATCTTCAAGGAGCAGATTGGCCGTAACATAGAGGTCTACATGGATGACATGCTTGTAAAGAGTAGATCTTTAATAAATTATATAGCCGGCCTTAAGGAGACTTTCAGTGCCCTTCCGAGATACAAGATGAAGTTGAATTCAATCAAGTGTACCTTCGACGTAACTTCAGGAAAGTTCATAGGGTTCATGGTGTTGAGGTGCGGAATCGAGGCAAATTCAAAGAAGATTCAGGCCATTCAAGAGATGACTGCTCCAAAATCAATAAAAAAATTTCAACGGCTAATAAGGATCATAGCAGCTCTAAACCACTTCATCTCAAGGTCGATCGAATGATGCATACCCTTCTTCCAAGTTCTTAAATAGCCAAAAAACTTCTACTGAATTGTTGAATGTCAACAAGCATTTGAAGAACTCAATGAAGGAGGCAAATCTAGGATTTTAGGAGTAGATCTTGAAACTTTTTGAAGATCAAGCAGCAAAAGATTAAAATTAATCTAAAATATCCTAGATTTAAGATCTTATTATATAATTATTGCATGGTATTTAAATCAGAAATTAAAAATTAAATAAGAAAGAAAAGGTTGATCATATCAACCTACACCTATACTACATCTAATGCAGCTATAAAATAACAGATCGGATCTATTACCTAAGCAAATTAGATATTTTAACTTACTGATCTGGGCTTGAAGATGAAGTCACAAGCCGCACACATGTCCGGCCTCCAGGAGTCATCCATACGAGACCACAAACATGATTAGAGATCCTGATGCAGGAAATCAGCATAGTATGCTAGCACTATGCTGATCTCTCTTCGACGATCGATGATGCTTCCTTCTTTGAAACATGGATACTTCAAAATACCAAAAGAGAAGAAGAGGATTTGTGATGCTGAGACATCTCTCAAAATCTCATAAAAAGGGAGGAAGAGATTTGGAACAAAAACCCTAGAGGAAGACCCTCTTGTTCTTCTTTGTTCCTTTTCTAGAGACCCTGATTTGTGTTTTTAATATCTCCATGACCCAGATGAATTTTTCTCTGATTATTTCAAACCAAAGAGAGATCTCAAATTTCTACAATCCACAAAAAATTTAATAAAAAATTTTATTTAAATAAAGAGATATATAGAGTCCAAGATTGGTCAAAAACCTGAATAGGAAAGTCACCAAATGGCAGGCTATTATGGAGCCCAACTGTTGGGCGCCCCCACCTTACTTTTGTACCGTGGACCAGCAAGGTAGGGCACAACAAATGCCAAAGAATTCCATGAGAGAGATAGAAAATAGGAAGGTGGCGGCATGAAAGGAAGGAAGTTTTTTGGTTGACTAGGATTCTATCTTATAAAATCCTAAAGCAAATCCAACCTCTCCTTTTGAATTGGTCATCAAACAAATTTACATATGAGAAAAAAAAGAGAGAAGGGAGGCATGAGATTGCTTGGGCCGTAGATATTTTTTACGTAAAAACATAAAGAGAAAGGGGTGGGGCGTGAGGATTAGGTGGCGCAAGGAATAGGTTGTCCTAGTCACACTAGGACTCCTATTTTGACCTGGTCAAACAAGATTTTTTAACCAAATAAAAATGAGTGTAAACCAACCCAATTAAATAAGATCCTAACCCATTTAAGAATTTAATTAAATTAGATTTAATTTTAATTTAATTTTTTAATCAAATTAGAAAATTGGGTTGACTAGAGTCCTAGTTAGACTAGGACTAGTTCTTTCTTGCACTTGGTTTATCCAATAATCCAATTAGATTTGATCCAATCAAGCCAAAACTAAATCTAATTAAATCATATATAATTAGACTTAATCTCAACCTATTGGCTTAATCAAATTAAGTCAATTAGCAATTGAATTGCTAATCGATCCTCCTATAACACTTGCACTAGGTCAAACATTAACCGTATTGATTGTTTAACCTTAAAATGATTCTAAATTGCTGATCAACCATCCGATTGGAATGTGAACTCTAATGTGTGTGACCTCATAGGTCCGAACCTAAGCCAGTAGTACAGAAATAAATAGTCCTAAGGACTTCATCTTAATAATTGAGTTCGTTAGAAGATGTAAATTTATGATGAAAAAAATGCCAAAAAATTTTTACTAATTAATAAATCAATTACAATATCTCAACCATCAACAGATTGATGATTGACTTTGGGACATAATTTTTAATAACTTTCACTTATTCTAAAGCCACTCAGCATAGTATCTAATATCCATCTTTAACATATGGTTGTCAAACTCCTTGATTGCCAGGATTTTAGTGAAGGGATCGGCTAGGTTTTCCTTTCTATCGATCTTCTGAAGGTCGACATTACTATGATCCACGATCTCATGGACCAAATAGAAGCAGCACAGAATATGCTTTGTGTTAGATATATGTGCCCTAGAAGCCAGAATTGGCTGACACTTGTAATACACTTCTAGGGGCAAAATTATAATTTTAACTATAATCAATGAAATGGATTATTTTCTATCACAAATATGTATTTAGTGTCTGTGATATATCCTTTGAGTTAATTGTAATGATAATTCATATTTTTAAGAGTTGAAAATTTAAGACATGAATAATCATTATTAACTCATAAAATGCTCTCGACCATAAGATCATCATGAGGATAGTGATTGATCCAGAAGGTTGGTGTACAATCGCTTCTCTTTAGTAGATGAGTCTTGAGTTTATGGTGTGGAGACATCGGAGTGAGAGTATAGGTACTCGTTAGAGAATGAGGGCACTGAGCGTGACTAGCTCGAGTAGTCATTAGGATGTCTATCTTCACGTCAATAACTGACTCGATGCTACAGTGGTGTCTGATTCTTTGATCTGAGGTGCATCGATAGTTCACCCTGAGGGTGTTATAGTTTGACTATACCATAACTCGGTCTCCTAGCCATTCGGAACTCTGAGGTGTATGTTGGCTATAGCATGTTCATTGTAGGAACCGGATCGCATCAAGATGGAATGTATCTACTTCGGTGGTAGAGGAGCAGCCCTATGATGATCATAAGAATCAAGTCCAGAAGCCCATGGCCATGGCCAAGTGAAATAATAGAAAGAGTTTCTATTTAAGTTTTCACATCGGACTTGAATCGAATGATTACACCATATGATAGAAACTAAGGTTTGATGAGTTCACCTTAATCCTAATCTGATCGAGACTCAAGATAGAACAACTTAATCACACAGGTAGCTGCACCAAGAGATTCACATTCAGCTCTGATGGATTGCCACCATATACTGCTAGGTATCATGGTGGATTTTAGGAGCAATTAGAATAATTTAGATGATCGATCATTCTAACTATTCGAATCAGAAGAGTTCTGATCTATCGAAAGGAGTTTCGATGATGTCGATGATAGAGATCATGACATATCCCATTACTATATAGAGCTGAACCTAACTGGATCACACAAACAAGGGTTTGAATCTGGTGATCATCAACTAAACTGATGCGTTGAATTGATCTGAATGAGATTCAATTAGGTTCAAGAAAATCGTGCTAGCACTCGATTGAACCTAACGTTCTTCTTTTACTATCATAAATAGTTGTCTTGACTGAGCCAAAAGAGTTTGTGTTTGATTAGAGGCCTTTACTTGGTCTGATTGAAGCTTGTTTAGGTTAGATAAGGGTTGTCTTATTTTGTAAGACAATACCTGCCATTTTTGGTCATCTGTCATTTCTCGTACTTTGACTTTGGTCAAAAGTTGACCTTTGAGTGATCAAATGTTGACCATTGATACTTTGACTACTGTCCACATGTCACGCACCTATTAGAGAGCTGGTGGAGGCTTGTCCCCCTGCTAGAAGCTGGCAAGGAGGAGGGCGCACGCCATGTGCGCCCAAGGGTGGCGTGCGCCCAAGCATGAGGCACCTAGGAGTCCCTGTTGGATATGGACTCCATCTTCTTTTTGGATTTTGATTTGACTCCTCCTAAGAACCAACTATGACTAGTCTTAAGCACCATCTAAGGATGAATTCAAGGGACTCTATTCCCACCAATCAGATTTAGATCTAATTTCACAAAGGATTGTGATTGGTTGGGATGAAAGGAGTTGGATCATGCATAGTCTATAAATAAGACACTACGCCCAACTCAAAAATAGAATGCAATTCCCTACGCCCCAAGGCTGCCTCTCTCCTCCTCCATGCCAAGTCCATCTTCTCCCTCTCCTCTCCACACCTAAAGTAGTTTGGGATCTAAGTTGGTGCAATCTAGATGAGAGAAAGGCGACAGAATGCTAGAAGGCTGCACTGCTGCAAAGGACAACTACTGATCTTCGAAAGTTGTTTTGAAGATCCTCCAAATCAGATTCAGATCTAATTTTTGAAGATATGATAGAGAAGAAGAGAATCTTCAGATCTAGCTTGAGTGGATATTAGTAGAGGCTAGGCACTTGCGTGGCTAGATCCAGAACCTTTCGCTGCTTACAGGATCATCAACAGGTAATAGGATTACCCTACATCAAGGTAAATTAAATATGATTTAATTTATCTATATTTTATTTTAATTATTAAAATAATAAAAATTAGATTAAAATATTATAGATCTAATTTATATTAAATTTTTTTTTTTTTGAAATATACCTCTTGATCCGATCAGATCTGAACGAACTTGGTCCGAGAAATCAGAATTTTCTTTCAATTGGTATCAGAGCCAAGGTTCTAAAGTGTTTAGATCTGATTTTAAATTTATTTTAATAAAAAAATAAGTGATTTTAGATGTCACATGAGATGTGATCAGATCTGAAATCAAAAAAATTAAAATTAAATAATTTGGATTCAAGATTAGAAAATATACATGACTAGTTCTAAAATAGAATAGTTCTATAGAATAGTCTTGCATGTTTATAATTTAATTTAATTAAATTATATTTTAGATCTATTTATTTACTATTTTTTGATATTATAATTATTATAATAATATCTAAAAAATAGTAAATAAAAATTATTTAATTTTAAACATCATATGAGATATGATTGATGCATGTTTAGACTAGTTGTAGAATAGTTCTACATAGTTGTCTAGATTAGAGTTTATTTTGATAAGATCAATTTAAATCTAATTTTTTAGATTATTATGAGATAATTTAGATATAAAAATATGCATGATTTGATACATGAGATGTATGCAAAATATGCCATGATTAGATCTAATTTGTATATGAGATATATGATATAGATCTAAAACTATTTTGTAGTATTACATGTTCCTGATTAAGGCGTTCCTCTTAGCCGTCCGGTCATAAGAATGAAAAAAGGGTTTAAAGGCCCTCTCCTCCCATCTGATGGGATGTTCTTATGACATGTAGGGGTGCTGCACGTTCGTCCTTAATCAGAAACCCAAAACTTACTTTCTGCAAAACCCTAGATCCTGAAACCCTAGGATTTATTATGCATATTTTGTTTATGAACCCTACTTAATTAAAAATTAAGATTATGAAATATTAATTAGGTCTAAAATTGAGAATTTTAGATCTAAGACATATTCATAATACTGGGTTCGGGCTTGGGTAGCTCAATTAGGTCTAAGCGGTTGATCAAATCGAATCAAGAGTTGGTTAGATGGGATCAACAATGCTTAAATTGATCAGCCTAATAGGATTAAGTCTGGGTCAAGATCGAGTCACGATCAAGCAAGACCTAATTAGGCTCAGAGGTTAGAGTCTAAATTGTAGGCTAACCCAATTGGTTCTGGCTCAATAATTTGGTGTCTAAGGTAAGTTTGGCACATACGACCGACTGATTTTTAATTGGGAGCTACTCGACCTGAATGCATTCTTGTATGAGTTAATGGCATATCCCTTCCACCGGTCTCACTTACCTGGCCATATCTATTGACTCAGTTCTGATTTGAGGTGGTCAATAATCCAAGCTAACCCATGCCACTAGGTTAGTCATAATTGTTATGACTATGACAAGTCTAGTTTAATGAGACCTGAATCAATTCTCCCTAAGAAAAGATTAAGTCTGAGGTCTTCCACCATTGTAGATGTGCGGGCCCTTTTCGGGGTTGATTGTTCTCGCTTGGATATAGTGGCTCAGTTGCATCGAAAAGATGCAACCATGTCTATTAGGCATTGGATGCTATGGGCTGGAGGATGAGTTGGGCTCAATATTTTGGATACGATGAGAGACTCAATTAGGAATCAAGTCTGTGCAAATGGTGGGTCTGACTTAACTAAGGAGTGGATCAATATTTCGGATATGATGAGATTCATGAATTAGAGACCAAGTTTGGGTGCACCATGATTAGAGAATCATTGAACAAGAGTTGTTCACTCATTGGCTAACCCATCACCAATAACTATTAGGTGAGGTGATGAGTCAGTTGGTGAGACCGCACCATCCCACTAGAAATCATTAATCATGGAGATTTTCGCATCTCTACAGAAGGGAGTGTAGGGATCCGAGAAAATAATGGGAGCTAATTTATTTAAAAATAAAATCCCTAAATAAATTGGTCAAGTCATAATTATAGTATCTAACTAGAATCTTTGACTCTCTATAGAAAAATGTCTGCGTCCAACCCATTAGCACGTATCCTGGACACACATAGACTGACCAGACCTAATTATAAAGATTGGCTCAGGAACTACAAAATCGTTTTGGGTTCTGAGAAGTTAACCCATGTATTGGACTAAGACCCTCCCACCTTACCAGCCTGTCCATCCGCTGAACAGAGAGCGTCTCTGAAAAAATGGATAGACGAAGATAATAAGGCCAGATATTACATATTGGGCTCGATGTCTGATGAGCTCCAGTGCCAACATGAAGATATCGAGATACTGCTCGCCAAATGTTGGCTCACCTGCAAGAGATGTTTGGTGAACAGAGTCGCACAGCCAAGTATCAAGTCACGAAATGACTTTTTAAGGCTAAGATGCATGATGGGCAGTCAGTCCAAGATCACTATCTGATGATGATCAAAGACTTGAAAGAGCTTGAGAAGCTCGATGTGAAGTTAGACTTGGATCTGCAGAATGATATTATTCTGCAATCCTTGACTGATGCATATGGGCAATTCATCATGAATTACCACATGCATAAACTTCAAAATTTCTTGGCCGAATTAATGAACATGCTGGTCACCGCTGAGCTTTCTATGAAAGGTTCTAAAGGCTCAGTTCTTGCTATGGAACGGACTTCTTCCAAAAGAAAGTCTTCTGAAAAAAAAAAGAAGTCTATTAAAAAGCAGAAGATGGAAGGAGCAAACAAGAAGAAGGCAGAGCCAAAGAAGAAGGCCACTGTCAAAAAAAAGTGTTTCCATTGCAACAGCGACGGCCACTGAAAGCGGAACTGTCCTACTTACCTGGCCACCCTGAAGAACAAGAAGGAAGGTCCTTCTAGGAGGTATGCTCGTTATTGAGTCTAACCTTATGATTTCTTCTGCATCCAGTTGGGTGCTTGACTCTGGTTCTAGTGCTCATCTGTGCACTTCCATGCAGGATCTTGAGGATAGCAGGAGGCTGAGGGATGGAGACATGATTCTACGCATAAAAAATGGAGCAAGAGTTGCTGCAGTGGTGGTGGGAACATACCCTCTTCGATTACCATCTGGTTTAGACTTAGTTTTGAAAGACTGTTATTATGTGCCTACAGCTAGCAGGAATTTGATTTCTATTTCATGCTTAGCACTAGAAGGCTATGTGATTACCTTCTTTAAGGACCATTGTAACATTCTTTATGAAAGAAATAAAATTGCAAATGGTTTCCTTATTAACGGTCTTTATCAGCTACATATTGATGTATCTATTCTAACTATCGAGCAAAACGTGAATGCCAAACGACCTAGGGATAGTCCAAATGATAGGTATCTATGGCACTTAAGATTAGGTCATATAGCAGAAGATAGGATCAACAAATTAGAGAAAAATGGGCTATTGAGTCCATTGACTTTTAAGTCATATCCAACTTGTGAATCTTGTCTTCAAGGCAAAATGACTAAACTCCCTTTTGTAGGACATGGGGAAAGGGCCACAGATCTCCTTGCCCTAGTACATACTGATGTGTGCGGCCCATTTGATGTGCCGGCTAGAGGCAATTTTGTCTACTTCATTATCTTTAACGATGATCTATCTAGGTATGGGTATGTGTATCTTATGAGACATAAGTCTGAAGCTTTTGAAAAGTTCAAAGAATTCAGACATGAAGTAGAAAAATAAACTGAAAAACCCATTAAGGTTCTTCGATCAGATCGAGGAGGTGAATACCTTAGCCGAAAATTCCTAGACTATCTCAAGAAAAATGGCATAGTCTCTCAATGGACTCCACCAGGAACACCTCAACTCAATGGAGTTTCAGAATGGAGAAATCGAACTCTATTGGATATGGTCCGATCCATGATGAGCTTCACAGACCTCTCCTGATTTTCCTTTGGGACACTCATTGTTAACTTCAATTTATCTACTGAATAGGGTTCCCTCTAAAACTATTCCTACCACACCGTATGAGATATGGCACGGTAAGAAACCAAGTCTGAGTCATCTCAGAATTTGGGGTTGTCCAACTCATGTCAAAAGACAACAAGCGGACAAGTTAGAGTTTAGGTCCTTTAGAGCTCGATTCATAGGATATCCTAAAGAGTCATTAGGATACTATTTCTACATTCCAGAAGACCACAATGTGATTGTGAGTCGACATGCCATCTTTCTTGAAAAATAGTTTATTCAAGATAGCGGCATTGGAAAGCAGATTAAGCTTGATGAGAAAAGTCTCACAAGTACAATGAGCTAAGGACCAATTGGAACCAAATCAGGTTGAGCCAATAAGAACACTACCTCCTCCACCTCGTAGATCGGAAAGAGTTTTCCATCCTCCTGAAAGATACTTAGGTATTATTTTAGAGAAAGTAGAGAAATGTTCCTCGTAGGTAATGGTGCTCATGGTGATGATCCCAAAACCTACAATGAGGCGATATCAGATATCGACTCTGAGAAATGGCTAGAGGCAATGCAGTCAGAAATTGACTCAATGCACTCAAACCAAGTCTTGGACCTTGGTAGATCCACCAGAAGGTATAGTACCTATTGGGTGTAAATGGATCTTCAAGAAAAAGATTGGTGCAGATGGAAATGTGGAGACATTCAAGGCTAGACTAGTGGCAAAAGGTTATAGTCAACGCGAAGGCATTGACTATCAGGATACCCTTTTCCCCAGTGGCTATGCTAAAATCCATCCGCACATTGCTTGCCATTGCAGCCTATTTCGATTATGAAATATGGCAAATGGATGTGAAAACAACATTCTTAAATGGATATCTTGAGGAAGATATCTATATGGAAATAGCTGCTAGGTTTCACATCCAGTGATACTGATCATAAGGTTTGCAAGCTGCAAAGGTCCATATATGAACTTAAGCAAGCATCTCGGAGCTGGAACACTCATTTCAATGATGTGATCAAAATATTTGGTTTTATCAAAAATGAAGAGGAACTGCATGTCTTCAAAAAGGTCAGTGGGAGTGCTGTTGTCTTCCTCATATTGTACATGGATGACATCCTCCTTATTGGGAATGATATTCCCATGTTCACGACAGTCAAAATATGGTTGTCCAAGGAATTCTCCATGAAAGACCTAGGTGAAGCATCCTTTATTCTAGGAATTAAGGTCTATAGGGATAGACCGAATAGGATGCTAGGACTTTCACAGAAGATGTTCATAGACGAAGTACTAAAGAGGTTTAGTATGAAAAACTCTAAGAGGGGATTAATACCCTTCAGACATGGTATTCATCTTTCCAAGAAGATGTGCCCTAGCACACCTGAGGAAATAGAATGCATGAGCAAGATCCCTTATGCTTCTACAATAGGGAGCCTCATGTATGCCATGCTATGTACACGACCTAATATAGCCCATGCTGTGAGTGTCACAAGCAGATATCAGTCAAATCTAGGTGAAGAACACTGGACTTCTGTGAAATGTATCCTTAAGTATTTAAGAAGTACTAAGGATATGATGTTGGTCTTTGATAATGGAGAACTCCAAGTCCAGGAATACACAGACTCGGATTTTATATTCGATGTAGATGATCGAAAGTTGACATCTGGGAGTTCGTTTGTGTGCAATGGTGGTGCTGTCAGCTGGAAGAGTTCCAAGCAAATTATGATAGCAGATTCTACCATGGAAGCAGAATATATCACTGCATCAGAGGCTGCGAAGGAAGCATTCTGGTACAAGAAGTTTGCTGCAGAAATTGGAGTAATGCCATCAGATGCCATTCCTCTATACTGCGACAATAATGGCGCCATAGCCCTTGCTAAGGAGCCAAGGTCTCACCAGAAATCCAAGCACATTGAGCGGCGATACCACCTCATCCGTGATTACCTCGAGAAGAGTTACGTCGAGGTCAAGAGAGTCAACTCCGTAGACAATGCGGCAGACCCACTTACAAAGCCGTTGGGCAACAAAAGATCGAAGCCCACCTTGAGAAGATGGGACTTAGACTTGTAGTCAATTGGCTTTAGGACAAGTGGAAGATTGTTAGATATATGTGCCCTAGAAGCCAGAATTGGCTGACACTTGTAATACACTTCTAGGGGCAAAATTATAATTTTGACTATAATCAATAAAATGGGTTATTTTCTATCACATATGTGTATTTAGTGTCTGTGATACATCCTTTGAGTTAATGATAATGATAATTCATATTTTCAAGAGTTAAAAATTTAAGACATGAATAATCATTATTAACTCATAAAATGCTTCCGACCATAGATCATCATGAGGATGGTGATTGATCCGGAAGGTTGGTGTACAATCGCTTCTCTTTAGTAGATGAGTCTTGAGTCTATGGTGTGGAGACATCGGATTGAGAGTACAGGTACTCGTTAGAGAATAAGGGCACTGAGCGTGACCACCTCGAGTAGTCATTAGGAAGTCTACCTTCTCGTCAATGACTGACTCGATGCTGCAGTGGTGTGTTTGGTTCTTTGACCTGAGGTGCATCGGCAGTTCACCTTGAGGGTGTTATAGTTTGACTACACCATACTCGATCTCCTAGCCATTCAAAATCCTGAGGTGTATGTTGGCTATAGCATGTTCATTGTAGGAACTGGATTGCATCAAGATGGAATCTATCTACCTCGGTGGTAGAGGAGCAGCCCTATGATGATCATGAGAATCAAGTCCAGAAGCCCATGGCCATGGCAGAGTGAAATAATAGAAAGAGTTTCTATTTAGGTTTTCACATCGGACTTGAATCGAATGATTACATCATATGACAGAAACTAGGGTTTGACGAGTTCACCTTAACCCTAATCTGATCAGGGGCTCAAGATAGAAGAACTTAATCACACAGGTAGCTGCACCAAGAGGTTCGCATTCAGCTCTGATGGGTTGCCACCATATACTGCTAGGTGTCACTGGTGGATTTTGGGAGCAATTAGAATGATTTAGATGATCGATCATTCTAGCTGTTCGAATCAGAAGAGTTCTGATCCATCGAAAGGAGTTTCGATGATGTCGATGATAGAGATCATGACATATCCCATTACCATACAGAACTGAACCTAACTGGATCACACAAACAAGGGTTTGAATCTGGTGATCATCAATTGAACTGATCCAGTTCAATTGATCTGAATGAGATTCAATTAGGTTCAAGAAAATCATGCTAGCACTCGATTGAACCTAACGTTCTTCTTTTACTATCATAAATAATTGTCCTGACTAAGCCAAAGGAGTTTGTGCTCGATCAGAGGCCTTCACTTGGTCTGACTGGAGCCTGTCCAGGTCAGAAAAGGGTTGTCTTATTTTGTAAGACAATACCTACATTTTTGGTCACCTACCATTTCTCATCCTTTGACTTTGGTCAAAAGTTGACCTTTGACTGGTCAAATATTGACCATTGACACTTTGACTTCTATCCACATGTCACGCACCTATTGGAGAGCTGGTGGAGGCTTGTCCCCCTACCAGAAGCTGGCAAGGAGGCGGGCGCACACCACTGTTGGATAAGGACTCCATCTCCTTTTTGGATTTCGATTAGACTCCTCCTAAGAACCAACTTTGACTGGTCTTAGGCACCATCTAAGGATGAATCCAAGGGACTCTATTTCCACCAATCAGATTTAAATCTAATTTCACAAAGGATTGTGATTGGTTGGGATGAAAGGAGTTGGATCACGCATAGTCTATAGATAAGACCCTGCGCCCAACTCAAAAATAGAATGCAATTCCCTACGCCCCAAGGCTGCCTCTCTCCTCCTCCTCCATGCCAAGTCCATTTCCTCCCTCTCCTCTCCATGTCCAAAGTAGTTTGGGATCTATGTTGGTCCAATCTAGGCGAGAGAAAGGCGACAGAAAGCTAGAAGGCTGCGCTGCTGCAAAGGATAACTGCTGATCTTCGAAAGCTATTTTGAAGATCCTCCAAATCAGATTCAGATATGATTTTTGGAGATATGATAGAGAAGAAGAGGATCTCTAGATCTAGTTTGAGTGGATATCGATAGAGGCCAGGCTCTTGCATGGCTAGATCCAAAACCTTTCGCTGCTTACAAGATCATCAACGGTTAATAGGATTACCCTACATCAAGGTAAATTAAATATGATTTAATTTATCTATATTTTATTTTAATTATTAAAATAATAAAAACTAGATCTAAAATATTCTAGATCTAATTTGAATCAAAGAGAAAAATTTTTGAAATATATTTCTTGATCTGATCAGATCTGAACGAACCTGGTCTGAAAAATCAGGATTTTCCTTCACTTTATCCACTGGTGTGCCTTTTCCTTTGCTTGAGCTATAGCGCTAGTGCTGTTGCAGTAGAGCAGGACTGGACCATCAATGGAGGATGCTACTTCGAGCTCGGTGATGAACTTTCTCAGCCATATAGCCTTCTTTGCTGCATCTAATGCTACCATATACTCTACTTCGCAAATAGAGTCAGCCACTTTATGCTGCTTAAAACTTTTTCAGCAAATAGCTCCACCATTTAGAGTAAAGATATACCCCAAAATACTTTTAGTATCATCATGGTCTGATTGAAAGCTGGAGTTTGTAAACTCCATAAGTTTCAGATCTGACTCACCATGAACCAACTATTAGTTCTTAGTATTTCTCAAATACTTAAGGATGGTTTTAACCACTTTCCAGTGATTTTCTCTAGGGTCAGACTAGTATCTACTCACTACTCCTAGTGAGTATGCAACGTCTAGTCTCGTACATGTCATTACATACATAATAGACCCCACTATCGAAGCATATGGGATTCTACTCATACGCTCTCTCTCTTCGAAAGTTGTCAGACAATCCTTCTTAGAGAGAGAAATTTCTTAGCCTATTGAAAGATAGTCTTTTTTCGAATTCTCCATGTTGAACCTCTTCAGTATAGTTTCTATGTACGTAGACTGAGATATACCAAGCATCCTTTTAGATCTATCCCTATAGATCTTCATCCCTAGGATGTAGGATGCTTCACCCAAGTCCTTCATAAAGAATTATGACGACAACCAGACTTTTATTCCTTGTAGTGCGGGGATGTCATTTTCGATCAAGAGAATGTCATCCACATACAAAACAAGAAATATCACTGCTGGACCATTTGCCTATTTATAAATGTTGGGTTCTTCTCCGTTCCTAATGAAGCCATACATTTTGATCACTTTATCAAAATGCATGTTCCAACTCCGAGATGCTTGCTTTAATCCATAAATGGATCTCTGAAGTTTGCACATCTTGGACTCATCTGTGGATGTGAACCCCTCAGGTTGTATTATATATACCTCTTCGGTTAGCTCTCCATTTAAGAAAACCATCTTCATATCCATCTACCAGACTCATAGT
Source organism: Cocos nucifera (assembly GCA_006176705.1). Classification (NCBI taxonomy): domain Eukaryota; kingdom Viridiplantae; phylum Streptophyta; class Magnoliopsida; order Arecales; family Arecaceae; genus Cocos; species Cocos nucifera. The sequence continues at coordinate 197,360 of QRFJ01001478.1, read as the reverse complement.
CCAGGTGGGCAGCTATTGCAAGCATTATTTGAATGAATTTAAGCATTGCTACTGAAGAGAATATCTCGTCATAGTCAATACCATAGCATTGATGATACCCTTGGCAATTAGACGAACTTTATAAGTCTCCAGCTTTCTGTCTGTGGCTCCTTTCCTTTTGAATACCTATTGACATCAAATGGGTTTAACCCCTTCAAGTGGATCAACTAATGTCCAAACATCATTGACCTTCATGAAATCCATTTTGGATCTCATGGCTTCTAGCCATTTCTTAGAGTCGGATCGCTGTATTGCATCCATATAAGTGATCGAGTCCTCATCATTCTCATCGAGTTTGATGGAATCACCATCTTGGATCAAGAATCCATAGTATCTATCCGGATGGTGCGGTACTCTACCAAATCACCTTAATAGTGTGGGTTTACTAGGCTTTGGATCTGATCTGATCAAATCTGACTTAGGTTCAACATTCTGTGTCAGACTTTCTACCTACTGAACTTGCAATAGTTTCTTCACTAAGGAACTCCTTTTCCAAAAAGGTTGTCCTAAGGTTGACGAACATCTTTCGTTCATTTGCATGATAGAAATGGTATCCTTTGATCTCTTTTGGATACTCTATAAATGCGCACTTGTCAGACCTAGGTCCAAGTTTATCTATAATTAACCATTTGACATAAGCCAGGCACCCCCAGACCCTGAGGTATGAAAGTGCCGGCTTACATCCTGTCCATATCTCATATGGAGTTTTAACCACAGATTTACTTAGAATCTTGTTTAAAAGATAGCAAGCCGATTTGAATGCATATCCTCAGAGGGATATCGACAAGCTGAAAAAATTCATCATGGATCGGACCATGTCTAACAGAGTCCAATTCCTTCTTTCAGATATACTATTATGCTATGGTGTTCTTGGAGGAGTCCATTGGAAGAGAATCTCATTCTCTTCTAGATATGTAAGAAACTCACCAGAAAGTTATTCTCCTCTTCAGTCAGATCGAAGAGTTTTAACATTTTTTCTAGTTTGTTTTTCTACTTTACTTTAGAATCATTTGAACATTTCAAATGAATCCGATTTATGTTTCATCAGATAGACATATCCAAATCTAGATAGATCATCTATAAAAGTGATGAAGTAGACATATCCATCTTTGGCACTAGTACTCATTGGTCCACATCCATTAATATGTACTAGTCCTAAGAGTTCAGTGGCTCTCTCATCTTTTTTAGTAATAGGTGACTTAGTCATTTTACCAAGAAGATAGGATTCACAGGTTGGAAGCGATTCACAATCACTAAGTTCGAGGATACCCTCTTGAGCCAACCTACTTATCCCGTTCTTTTATGTATGACCCAGCCTATAGTGCCATAAATAAATATCTATCAGATTATCTAATCTAGGATGTTTGCCAGTTGAATAGACTACATTAACAGATTCTGATAACATATATACATCATTATTCAATTATCCATAGAAAGCAGTAATACCATTCGTAATGATATTACAAACTCATTTTTTTATTGAAATTTCATAATTGTTTATGGCCAAAAGGCCTACAGAAATGATATTTAAAAGATAACTAGAACAGAAATGACAATCACTAAGAACAACAGTATGAGATTCAAATACAAGTTTCAAAATTCCTAAAGCTAGAACTGAAACCGATCTTCTATCTCCAATGTTCAAGAATCTCTCACCTTGCTCGAATCTTTTACTGACCTGCAACCCCTGCAATAAATTGCAAATATGATAAGAGCTTCTGGTATCCAATACCCAATCAGCAATATCACACATAGAGAAATTGCAAAGAGTTATCATATAAATACCTTGTCCAGCAATAGCTAACTTCTTTCTCTGCTTGTTTGGATCCAGGAAGGCAATGTACTCAGGACAGTTCCTCTTCTAGTGCCCTCGCTTCTTGCAAAAGAAGCATTCGACTGACTCTTATCGAGCTTGATTTTTTGGGTCTGAGCTTGCATAAATGTCCTAGCCTGAACATGCACCTTCTTGGCTTTCTTCTTTTTATTCTTCTTTCATTTCTTAAAGGGTCGAGAACGAGAAGACGAACCTCCCACTAAGTTCACCGACTCTTTGTGGAGCTGGTGATCCTTCTCAAAGTTTTGAAGTAACCCTAGTAACCCGTGGTCATCAGCTTCAGGCTTTGACATTCTATAATATGTAAGGAATGGGAGATAAGACTTGGGTAGCAAGTTCAGTATTTCATCTTTCTCAAGTTGTTTATGCAAGAGAAAGCTGAGCTTGTTCAAGCACTCTATTAGTTAGATCATGTACAGTACATGATCAGTGATAGAGGCTCCATCCTACATTCTGATGTTGAAGATGGTGCAACTACTCTTATACCTCTCAACATCATCAAGTGTGCCAAAAGAATCTTACAACACTTAGAGCTTTTCATTTGGTTGAGCTGTCTCAAACCTGCGACTAAACTCATCGCTCATCATAGCCAGCATAATGTAGCGCACCATGGTTCAGTCACTGAGCCACTTCTAATAAGTGTCTTTGATTATTTCACGTGCATTGGCAACTGGCTCCTCAGGTGCAGGATCCGTCAGCACATATAGGATCCGTTTATGCTCCAGGACAATCTTCAACTTTTGGTACCAGCTATCGAAGTTGGATCCTTCCAACTTATCATTGTCCAATAATAATCAGAGTGATAGGAAAGTGGCCACCTTTGCACAAAGAAAAAATATAACCTAATTAGTAATTAATTTATTAAACCTAGAGATTTGGACTTTAATCAAAAGGATCTTCCACTATTTTATTTGAATTGATAGCCTCTACCTCCAATTCAAGAAATTATCCTAATTTCTTAGTGGGTACTATAATTCACATAGACTGTACATAAGCCCAACATTGGTTGGTCCTCCCATATACATCTAAGGGTTGGTTCATAACTAATTATTTCTCTAAACAATTTTCAGTAATCAAATTTTGCCCTAGGCGCTGATCAGTTGGCTTTGTCCTTCTGAGAAAAGGGTCCAGTTAGGTCCAACCATTAACATGACCATATTTGGCCCATCCAATCAATGAATGATCAAGCCCAACTTTGGTTGGCCCACCTAACCACCATTTAGTAAGATGTATCCAAGAGATCATATAATGAATGATAATTCCATCAACCGATAAGCACCAAGACTTTGGGCCTCCAATGATTATCTAAATGATGGATCCATTATCATCCACTTTAATGGAAGGCTATGATCCAGTTATTATATAACTATTTTATTTTAGAAACTTAGTAATTTTAGAAAATTTATTTATAGAAGTGAGTAGATCAGATTAACCAGCTTGTCATGATCCTTCCACTGGCTTCACCAAGTTAGCTTAAGGGAGACCCCTAACAGGCTGGTCTAGGAGCATTTAAATCAGTCACACTGATTTACCTAGCTGACATAGGTCAACTCAAATTATCAAATGATCTGATCAAAACTCAATCTCACCAAGAAGGCCAGGTAAGTGAGATCGATGGAAGGGTCTGCCAAAGCTTGCTTTAGACACCATAAAAAATAGTCAGGTAAGTGGGCTGCCAATTAAAAATTACTGATCGTATGTGCCAAACTTACCTTAGACACCAACAGGTTTAATTAGTGTTGATTAGATCAACCTAACAGTTCGAGCTAGACCTCTTAGCCAAGAATCAAGTTTATTTGGTTCTTGTTAAAGACATGGACTAGACCAACTACAACTACTATAATTGATCTAGAGAATCCTTAACCTAATCTAATACAATAATTGATTAGATTTAGTCAATTCTCTAATTAAGTTCATTCTTTAATCTAACCTTAGGTCTAACCCAATTAATGAACCTAATCTCCACTAATCCATTAACACAATGTGTTATGATTCGTGTCATAGGATCTTCAATTTACAATCCTGGAACCTAATCAAACAACTTGGTAATTCTTAATTAAGTTTTGGGCTGAGGGGAGGGGTTTCGCTTTTTGAAAATGATTTTTAGGTTTATAACATATTTTTACAATATGGTTCTATCAACCAAATTGCATGTTTGATTCATAATCAATATGAAAGTAAAATAAACATAAAACTACTTTAGATCAAATCTAAATAGATTCATGTAATTTAAATAGTTTCAACAATAATCAATCATAAATCTTCCTAGATCAAATCTAACATATTTATGATGACTAAAATTAGATTAAAATATTTTTAATTAAATCATAAAATCTCTTAGATCTAATCTAAAATTTTATGATCAATATTTTAGATTAGCACGTACCAAGACAACCTATCAACTGTATGGGGTAAACCTTACAGCAGGACAACCTTATGGTAGTCCATGCAATCTAAAATATTTTATTTTTAGATCTAAAATTATTTTAAATCGACTAAATCATAAATAAAATTAGATTAAATTTAATAAATTTATGATTAGAGTCAGATCATCACGAACTAGGACAATCTTTTCACCATAAGGGATAAACATTACATCAGGACAACCTTATGATAGTTCGTAAGATCTAAATTTTTTAATTTTAAATTTAATAATTAGATTATAAATTAAATCTAATCTAAGAAATAATCTAAATATGCACAAAAATCATATAATTAGAACCTGGATCTGATACCAATTGAAAGAACCAGATCTAGGGTTTTAGGACTAGATCTTAATACTTTTTCAAGATCAGGCAGCGAAAGATTAAAATTAATCTAAAATATCCTAGATATAAGATCTTATTATATGATTATTGCATGATATTTAAATCAAAAATTAAAAATTAAATAAGAAAAAAAGGTTGATCATATCAACCTAGATCTATACTACATCTAGTGCAGCTATAAAATAACTGATCGGATTCGTTACCTGAGCAAATTAGATGTTCTAACTTGCTGATCCAGGCTTGAGGATGAAGTCATGAGCCACACATGCATCCGGCCTCTAGGAGTCATCCACACAAGCCCACGAACATGATCAGAGATCTTGATGTAGGAAATCACCACAGTATGCTAGCACTGTGTTGATCTCTCTTCGACGGTCGATCCGATGCTTCCTTCTTCAAAATTTGGATACTCCAAAATACCAAAAGAAAAGAAGAAGATTTGGGATACGAAGACACCTCTTAAAAACTCACAAAAAGGGAGGAAGAGATCTGGAACAAAAACCCTAGAAGAAGACCCTCTCCTTCTTCTTTGTTCTTTTTCTAGACACCCTAATTTGTGATTTTAATATCTCCATGACCCAGATGAATTTTTCTTTGATTATTGTAAACCAAAGAGATCTCTAAAATGTCTACAATCCATGAAGATTTTAATCAAAAATTACCTTTAAATAATGAGAAATATAGAGTCCAAGATTGGTCAAAAATCTAGATAGGAAAGTTACCAAATGGCAAGTTGTTGGGGTGCCCAACTCTTCGGCGCCCTCACCTTACTTTTCTATCATGGACTAGCTAGGGAGGGCACAACAAATACCAAAGAATGTCATGAGAGAGAGAGAGAAAATAGGGAGGTGGTGGCATGAAAGGAAGTCTTTTGGTTGACTAGGATTCTATCTCATAGAATCCTAAAGCAAAACCAACCTACCCTTTTGACTTGGTCATCAAACAAATTTTCATATGAGAAAAAGGAAGAGAGAAGGGAGGCATGAGATTGCTTGGGGTGTAGAGATTTTTTACGTAAAAACATAAAGAGAAAGGGGTGGGGCATGAGGTTTATGTGGCGCAAGGAATGGGGAGTCTTAGTCACACTAGGACTCCTATTTTGACCTGGTCAAACAAGATCTTTTAATCAAATAAAAATAAGAGTAAACCAATCCAATTAAATAAGGTCCTAATTCATTTAAGGACTTAATTAAATCAGATTAAATTAGATTTAATTTTAATTTAATTTTTTAATTAAATTAAAAAATTAGGTTGATCCGAGTCTTAGTTAGCTAGGACTAGTTCTTCCTTACACTTGGCTTATCCAATAAATCAATTGAATTTGATCCAATCAAGTCCAAATCAAATCTAATTAAATTATATTTAATTAAACTTAATCTCAACCTACTGGCTTAATCAAATTAAGATAATTAGTAATTAAATTACTAATTGATCCTTCTACAACACTTGCACTAGGTCAAACATCAACCGTATTGATTGTTTATTCTTAAAATGATTCTAAATTGCTAATCAACCATCTGATTGAAATATGAACTCTAATGTGTGTGACCTCAACGGTCTAAACCTAAGCTAGTAGCATAGAAATAAATTTTTATATCAATCGAAGTGACCATCTAGCAATGATATCCGACGGTCGGATAAGTCGAAGGTGTAGAACACCATCCTTAGAACCCATGCAGATATAGTTTCCATATAATTCATTTCATTGACCATAATACTCATAGGATACCTCAGAGTTCAACTATCTACTTTGATCAGATTGTCCACATTGTATTTCAAAATATCAAATTCATCTGATGGATTATCCTGACCAAGATGTTGATATATTAAAATACAGTGATACATTCTTCTCCAACTCTTGGAGTGGTCAATTCTATCTTGATCACACTCCAACTTTGCAAGTACTTGACTGTGCCCAAAAGCCTTCCATTGCTGAATTAGAAATTCAATTAGTCCGATACCAAAGCACAATGAGTTGCTTGTAAGTCATTGAGGTAATCTCAGATCTAAGGAATATTTATACCAATATCCCATTAGAGACATTCTCAACAGTAGAATATTCTAGAGTTGATCACATTTAATGATGATGTACCCATACATCTCACCTATATGCCATATCAGTATCTCCATACTTCTTAGTTAAGAGGACAACCATCCTATATGGCATATAGCGACCTATACTCGATAGATGCTGTCGTCCTAATTAATAGCCTATCATTTGGTCGTGAATAAATTTAAGGACTAATTGATAAATCCTCTCTTTATCAAAACTAAATAGTCCTAAGAACTTCATCACAATATTTGAGTTCATTAGAAGATATAAATTTATGATGAATTAATATCAAAAAATTTTTATTAATTAATAAATCAATTACAATATCTCAACCATCAACAGACTGATGATTGGCTTTGGAACATAATTCCCAATAGTTAAGAACTACCTCGGCTCACCTCTCTTTTTGGTAAAGCTTGAACCTAGGGAAGAACTATTTTTATACCTGCTGGTCTCCCCAGCAGCCCTTGCAGCGGTCTTAGTCAATGAAGAAGCAAAAGTTCAGTGGCCAATCTAATATATAACTCAAGTCCTGAGGGATGCTGAGATTAGGTGCACTATGTTAGAAAAACTAACTTATTCTCTACTGATTGCAACTTGAAGGCTCTGACTTTACTTCTAAGGGCATAATATAACTCTTTTTACTGATCAACCAATCAAAGCAGTTCTCCATCGAATAGTTGCCTCTGGAAGAATCGTAAAATTAGCAATTGAGCTTATGGAGTTTGACATTAACATCCAGCCTCGACCATCAATCAAGGCTCAAATACTAGTAGATTTTATAATGGAATGTACTATTGTAGATGAGACCAAATCGAAGTAGAATAAAATTATTACTCTATGGCTACAGCCAAGCTCCCTTGAAGAAAGAGTAGACCTTCCTAAAGGCTTCTGGACGTTGTGTGTGGATGGTTCATCCAATGGTTCTAGTGCTGACACTGGCCTGATTTTAGTCAACCCAAAAGGAATCATTGTGGAATACGAATTACATTTTGAGTTTTCTGCAATGAACAATGAGATAGAATATGAAGCTTTGATTGCAGGGTTAAAGATAGTCAAAGAACCGAAAGTGGATCGACTCTAAGTTTATAGTGACTCTCAATTGGTGATGGGATAAGTTAGTGATAATTATAAAGCCCGGGAGGAAAGCATGATGAAGTATCTTGAGAAAGTGAAGAATCTTACTTCTGTCCTTAGCAATTTTGACATCAAGTAGATTCTAAGAGCAAAAAATGCTAGGGCCAATCTTCTTTCTAAATTGGCCACATTAGCTCCAATTGAACTGCCTAAGAAGGTCTTCTTTGATGTTTTGAAACACCCAAGTTCAGAGGAGTCAAGATCCATAATGCAGGTCGATCATCAGCCCAGCTGGATCGATCCGCTAGTCGCTTATCCCAAGGATAGAATTCTTTCTTATGATCCAAAAGAAGCTTGAAAACTTAGAAATCAAGCCTACCGATATGTTCTATATGAAGGCAAGTTATATAAAAGGTCTTATTGTTTGCCACTCTTGAAATATCTCTGACCTTTTGAGATCAATCTTGCATTATGAAAAGTGCATGAAAAAATCTATAGAAGTCATCTAGGGGCTAGATCCCTATCTCACAAACTATTTCGAGAGGGCTACTATTGGCCAATAATGTACCATAGTTCTATAGAGTATGTCTATTGCTCTAAGAATTGATTTTGATGATTACAAAGCAACTAAGAGGATTGCTAATAAATTTGGCTTGGAAAAAGACTTTTTATATTTTAGTGATAAAATCATAATTTTATCAAGTTTTGATTTAAGAGCCTCAAGAGCAAGTATAGAAGATTTTTGACCCTTTGGAGGTAGTCTCATGATTTTTGGATATATATTTTGGGAGAAAATCAAGTTTGAAGCAAAAGGATCAATCCATAGATTGTCCCCTATTGAAACGGGCTGTTTGGCATGCTGTCTCTATGCCAAGGGTCGATCCCAGGGTCGACCTCTGCTATTTCGAAGGTCAAAAGTATAGAATAGCTAATTTTCTTGATTCTATCATGGAGGTCAATCTCGAGGTCGACCCCTACGCTAGAGGTCGACCCATGAGTCGACCCTGTGATGAAAATCTTTTGCAATAGCTAGTTTTATCCCATTTTGGCAGCTTTTAATACTTTCTTTAAGGTCTCCAATGGTTACAAATCTTGCCCAGGATTCTCTCCTCCATCCATTAAAGATTTAAAAGGCTATAAAAAATAGAAAAATATAAGAGATTTCATTATTCAATTTAGCTCTAAGCAAAAATCATCTTCAAGCAAAGAAGCTTTCATTTCAAGTTCACCAACCTCTCAAGAGCTCATTCAAATCTTCAACAACCTTGAGAAAAATTAGAAAAGCTTCTCCATTATTGTGAAAAGTGTTCTTAAGATTTTATATGCTCATTAAGGGAGCTAAATTTATTTTTCATTATCATTAACTCTTATACTTTGCTTTATTATTTTGATTTAAGTTTTGGAAGGTCCAAAACATGGGATAGATTGATCCGAGCCTTAAATCAGAGTATGTAGGATTGGCTTGTATCCTAGAAATAAGTGTGCTAACTTAGGATAGCTAGGATCAGAGGTACCGATGTTGTATTCTGGTTGAATATGTTTAGTATTGAATTTTCAAGTAGGAGTTTGGAAAGTGGATGTAGGTGCAAGAGAAGCACCGAACTATTATAAATCTTAATTATTTATGGTGTGCTTGCTGTTATTCTTTTCTTAATTTATTAAATTCTTGCTTTCTAATCTTTTATATATTTATCTAACCTAAATTATTTCACATACACTACTTGCATATCATCATTCAATCTTGATAACTTTAAATTAGTATTAAAATTTTAAAAATCTAATTCACCTCCTCTCTTTGGTTGCATGGCTGGGCAATAACTGGTATCAGAGTTTGGTGCTCTAGCCCAACTTTGATTTAGCTATCAAAGAGCCAAAGATCTATGGCAACCTAGGTTAGTATTTCTCTAGCCGAGGGGTAGTCTACAAATTGATCTTTACTTTTTAATGGGTCAAACTATACCTATTGAAAAGCTCAGATGAGAATATTCATTCAAGCACTTGACTATTATTGGTGTAGAATCTGGTTAACGTTAGATCGAGCTGGAGTTAAGGAAGAAGAGGTCACCATCGGTGACCTACAAAATAAAGTTTCATTCGGAGTTGGTGGTAGTGGCTCCGGTAGGGCCCTCCAATGATCAAGTCAGCTCTTCTGACCAACAGAAATGAAGTACTCAGAAAAGAACTCAGCAGCTTGGAGAAAATATATCTGGAGGATCCCTTTTTATAGACGAAGCCCATAATAGACTAATAGTAATAGCCGTAATCATCCGATAGTGGGTCGCTCGAGGCCACATGGAATTTATTATGGAGAGAGGTGTTTGTTGTTGTGATGTATCCATTCATTGAGATTTAATAGTCGAAGTTCGGAGTCAATAGGCATCGATTGGTGAAGAGCTTTGACATACATCAATTCCAGAGGAGTTCAAACTCCTAAAGGAAATACGGTCAGAGGAGATCATTCGAAAGGAATACTAGTTAAAATCTGAAAGTAATCTATTGGAGGAATTCAGATGGAGTTCGATTGATGAAGAAGTCTGGAAGGAGTCCGACTGATGGAGAAGTTCAGAAGGGATTCGATTGCTGGAAGAGTTCGACCGCTGAGGAGTCTAGGAGGGGTTCGACCATTGGAGGAGTCCGAGAGGGATTCGGCTGTTGGAGGAGTTCGACTGCTAGAGGAGTTTGAGAGGGGTTAGATCACTGGAGGAGTTCGGCTACTGAAGAAGTTTGGGAGGGGTTTGGCCATTAGAGGAAGAATTCTTGATTGAAGCTCTTTCGTGATTATCAGTTATATTAGGCTAAGCATCATATTGGACTTCGATGGGAGTAGGGTTTATACCTAACACTAGTTCCTCCACTTTCGAATTCAAAATTCAAAGAAAGGGAGTATAAAAAAGATGACTATCGAAGTTCTTTTTTGGGCTCTACATCCACTAAGGTTGAAGCTCGGGGGAGATTTTATCTTCTATTGAAGTTAAAGCTTGGGGGAGATCTTATCTTCTTTTGAAGTTAAAGCTCAGAAAAGATCTTATCTCTAGCTGAGGTTGAAGCTCGGAGGAGATCTTATCTCTTATTGAGGTTGAAGCTTGGGGGAGATCTTATCTCCTATTGAGGTTGAAGCTCGGGGAGATCTTATCTCCGACCGAGGTTGAAGGAGATCCTATCTCCTATTGAAGTTGAAGCTTGGGGGAGGTCTTATCTCCAGTCGAGGTTGAAACTCAGAGGAGATCTTATCTTCTATTAAGGTTGAAGCTCGGATGAGATCTTATCTCTTGCTGTGGTTGAAGCTCAGGGAAGATCTTATCTCCGATTGAGGATGAAGGAGATCCTATCTCCTGTTGAAGTTGAAGCTCGGATGAGATCTTATCTTCGATCGAGGTTGAAAGAGATCCTATCTTCTATTGAAGTTGAAGCTTAGGGGAGATCTTATCTTCAGCCGAGGTTGAAACTCGGGGAAGATCTTATCTCCTATTGAGGTTAAAGCTTGGGGAGATCTTATCTCCGATCAAGGTTGAAGGAGATCCTATCTCCTATTGAGGTTGAAGCTCAAGGGCGATCTTATTTGCAGTCGAGGTTGACGCTCGAAAGAGATCCTATCTCCAGCTGAGGTTGAAGCCCAAGGAAGATCTTATCTTTAGCCGAAGTTGAAGCCCGAGGGAGATCTTATCTCCAGTTGAGGTTGAAGAAGATCCTATCTCCTATTGAAATTAAAGCTCGGGGAAGATCTTATCTCTAGTCGAGGTTGAAAAAAATCTTATCTTCTTTTGAAGTTGAAGCTTGGGGGAGATCTTATCTCTAGCCGAGATTGAAGTCTGAGGGAGATCTTATCTCCAATCGAGATTGAGGCCCGGAAAAGATCTTACCTCCTATTGAGGATGAAGGAGATCCTATCTTTTGTTAAAGTTGAAGCTCAAAAAAGTTCTTATCTCCCATTGAGGTTGAGAGAGATCTTATCTTCTTTTGAAGTTAAAGCTCGGGGGAGATCTTATCTCCCGTTGAGGTTGAGAGAGATCTTATCTTCTTTTGAAGTTAAAGCTCGGAGGAGATTTTTTCTCCAGTCGAGGTTGAAACTCGAGGGAGATCTTATCTTCTATTGAGGTTGAAGGAGATCCTATCTCCTTTTGAAGTTGAAGCTCGGAGGAGATCTTATCTGCTATTGAGGTTGAAGCCCGAGGGAGATCTTATCTCCAATCGAGGTTGAAAAGAGATCTTATCTTCTGTTGAAGTTGAAGCTCGAGGGAGATCTTATCTCCAACCGAGGCTGAAGCCTGAAGAAGATCTTATCTTCAGCCAAGGTTGAAGGAGATCCTATCTCTTGTTGAAGTTAAAGCTCGGGATAGATCTTATCTCTTATTGAGGTTGAGGCTCGGAAGTGATCTTATCTTCAGTCGAGGTTGAAGAAGATCTTATCTTTATTTGAAGTTGAAGCTCAGGGGAGATCTTATCTCCAATCAAGGTTGAAGTCCGAAGGAGATCTTATCTCCAGCCAAGGTTGAGGCCTGGGGGAGAACTTATCTTCTGTTGAGATTGAAGGAGATCCTATCTCCTATTGAAGTTGAAGCTCGAGGGAGATTTTATCTCCCATTGAGGTTGAGAGAGATTTTATGTTCTTTTGAAGTTGAAGCTTGGGGAAGATCTTATATCTAGCCGAGATTGAAACTCGAGGGAGATGTTATCTCCTATTGAGGTTGAAGCTCGAAAAAGATCTTATCTTCGGTCGAGGTTGAAGAAAATCCTATCTTCTGTTGAAGTTGAAGCTTGGAAGAGATCTTATCTCGAGCCGAGGTTGAAGTCTAGGAGAGATCTTATCTTCAGCCGAGATTGAAGGAGATCCTATCTTCTATTGAAGTTGAAGCTCGGGGGAGATCTTATCTCCCATTGAGGTTGAGGCTCGAAAGAGATCTTATGTCCAGCCGAGGTTGAAGGAGATCTTATCTTCTTTTAAAGTTGAAGCTTGGAGGAGATCTTATCTCCCAATGAGGTTGAGAGAGATCTTATCTTCTTTTGAATTTGAAGCTCAGGGGAGATCTTATCTCCAGCCGAGGTTGAAACTTGGGGAGATCTTATCTCCTATTGAGGTTGAAGGAGATCCTATCTCCTTTTGAAGTTAAAGCTTGGAGAAGATCTTATCTCTAGCGAGGTTGAAACTTGGGAGAGATCTTATTTTCTATTGAAGTTGAAGCTTGGGAGAGATCTTATCTCCAATCGAGGTTGAAGGATATCCTATCTCCTATTGAAGTTGAAGCTCATGGAAGATCTTATGTTTGATTGAGGTTGAAGCTCGGGGGAGATCTTATCTCCGATCGATGTTGAAGGAGATCCTATCTCCTATTGAAGTTGAAGCTTGGAGGAGATCTTATCTCCGACCGAGGTTGAAGAAGATCCTATCTTCTATTGAATTTGAAGCTCGGAGAGATCTTATCTCCAGTTGAGGTTGAAGCTCGGAGGAGATCTTATCTCTGGTCGAGATTGAAGGAGATCCTATCTCTTGTTGAGATTGAAGCTCGGGGAAGATCTTATCTCCAGCCGTGGTTGAAGCCTAGGGGAGATCTTATCTCCAATCGAGGTAGAAGCAAGGGGAAGATTTTATCTCCATCCGAGGTTGAAGGAGATCCTATCTCCTATTGAAGTTAAAGCTTAGGAGAGATCTTATCTCCAGTCGAGGTTGACAAAGATTTTATCAAGAAAAAGAACTTTGGTAGTTGTCTTTTCTATACTCCCTTTCTTCGTATTTTGAACTCGAGAGTGGAGGAACTAGTGTTGGGGATAAATTCCGTTCTCACCGAAGTCCAGTCTGATGCTTTGCCTAATATAACTGATAATCATTGAAGAACTTCGATCAAAAATTCTTCCTCCAGCAACCAAACCCCTTCCAGACTTCTTCAGCAGCCGAACTCCTCCAGCAGTCAAATCCTCTCGGACTCATCCAGTGGCCGAACCCCTCCCGGACTCCTCCAGTGGATAAACCTTTCCTGGACTCCTCCAGCGATCGAACTCCTCCAGCGGCCAAACTCCTTTTGAACTTCTCCATCAGTCAAACTTCTTTTGGACTTCTCCATCAGTTGGACTCCTTCTAGACTTGTCCATCAGTCGAACTCCATCCAGATTTCTCTGGTAGATTATTTCTAGATTTCAACTAGTATTCCTTTCGGATGATCCTCTCTAGTCGTATTCCATTTAGGAGTCCAAACTCCTCTAGAATTGATGTACGTCAAAGCTCTTCACCAATTGATGCCTGCTTCCTCGAAACTTTATCTATTAAATCTTAATGAAAGGACACATCATGACAACGGATGCCTCTCTCTACAACAAACTCTACATGGCTCCAAGCAGCCCATTACCAGATGGTTACGACTATCATTATCTATCTACTACAAGCCACCCCACTATCGAACAGTTACAGCTATCATTATCAGTCTGCTATGGATGACACCTCTCTCCATAATAAATTTCATGTGGCCCTGAGTGGCCCACTACCAGATGGTTATGGCTGTCACTATCAGTTTATTATAGGCTTCATCTATAAAAAGGAAACCCCTAGATACATTTTTGTTAAGCTCTCTTCTCCTTTTGAAAACTCTGCTGAGTTTTTTTTTGAGCACTTCATTTTCGTTGGCCAAAAGAGCTGACTTAATCGTCAGAAGGTCCTACTAGAGCCACCACCACCGACTCCGGATGAAACTTTATTTTGTAGGTCACCGGCGGCGACCTCTTCTTCCTCAACTCTAGCTCGATACGACGTCAACCAGATTCTACATGAATAACTATGATATTTGGAGTATCATAGTTAATGGACTATATGCACCCACTAAGATAATTGTTGGTATGGAATCAACCAAACCTCAAAAGGAATGGGATGAGGTTGATAAGAAAATGGCTCAACTCAATGCAAGATCCATGAATATTTTATACTATGCTTTAGATGCTAATGAATTTAATCGCATTTCAACATACATGTCAACTAAGAAAATATGGGATAGGTTAGAAGTAACTTGTGAAGGCACTAATCAAGTTAAGGAGTCAAAAACTAATATGCTTGTGCATAAATATGAACTTTTCAAAATGAAACATGATGTGTCAATAAGTAAAATATTTACTAGATTTATGGATATTATAAATAGTCTTAAAAGTGTTGGCAAGTTTTATTCTAATAGTAACCTTATGAAGAAGATTCTTAGATCTTTGCCAAGGACATGGGAGGCCAAAGTGACTACAATCCAAGAAGCCAAAGATCTAAATGTTTTATCCTTGGAGGAGCTTCTAGGATCACTAATGACGCACAAGCTAAGCATAAAACAACATCAAGAAGAAGATATCAAGAAAAAGAAGACAATAGCCCTTAAATCCACCACTCAACAAGATGAGGAATCCGATGAAATGGAAGATGAAGAACAAGATGAAGAAATAGCCCTCATCACAAGAAATTTCAAGAGATTTTTAAAAAGAACAAGGGATGAGGAAGAGGCTTCCAACCAAAGGGGAGCATAGCAAGGAAAAGGATAGGGAGCAGCTCTTTATTTGCTATGAATGTAAGAAGTCGGGGCACTTTAGGTTCAAATGTCCTCAACTTAAAAAGGTTTCTAAGAAATACAAGAAAATGGCTATGGTGGCAACATGGAGTGACAGTGATGACTCAAGCTCTGAAAAGGAAGAAGCTTATAAACAAGCCAACCTATACCTTATGGCATATGAAAATGATGTACATGCCGATATCTCAAATGAATTTACATTCGAAAAACTTCAAGAAGCCTTCTATGATTTATTAGATGATTAAAAATAAAGTTAGGAACTAAAAATAAAGAACTAAAATTGAAGAATCAAGTCTTGCTAAAAGAAAATAAAATTATTCTAAGTGAAAAACTAGTCTTAACTCAAGAGAACCTAAATTTGAAAAATAAAATCGACAAGCTAAAATCGATAGTTAAAAAATTTACTTTAAGTTCAAATAAACATCATATGATTCTTGAAAACAAAAGATCATTTATAATAAGGCTAATCTAGGCTATAACCCCCTAAGAAAATAAAAATTTTTGAAAAATATTTTTGTAGATTCACAAAGTAAAAAATTTTCAAATGTTACTTGCTTTAAATATGGTAAATTAGGATACAAATCTTATACATGTTTCTCTAACAATTTAAATGTAAAGAAAATATGGATTCCAAAAGGAACCATTGTGACTAACCTTAAAGGACCCAAGAAAACTTGGATACCTAGAGTAAGGACTTGATCTTGCATGTAGATGTGTCTTGCATCCAAAGGAGAAAATTGAAGATGGTATCTTGATAGCGAATGCTCAAGATACATGATCAGTGATGAGTCCCAATTCATCTGCTTGATGCTAAAGGTGGAGGAATGGTCATCTTTGGAGACAATGGCAAAGAAAAGATTATCGGTATAGATAATATTAGTATCACTTCCTCCAAGTATATTAAAAATATTTTATTAGTAGATGATTTGAAATACACTCTCTTAAGCATTAGTCAACTTTATGACAAGGGTTACAAAGTTATTTTTGAATCTTCATTATGCCTTGTAACTAGTCCCAATGATGATAGCATTATGTTTGTCGGATATAGACATAGTAATGTTTATATGATAGATTTGAATGATCTTTCTATGATAAACATGCAATGTTTAGTAGCTATGAATGCCAAAATTAATGAGACTAGTTGGCTTTGGCATCATAGACTTGCATACATTAGTATGCCTTAACTTTCAAAGCTTATCAAAAAGGAATTAGTTATTGATTTACCAAAATTAACCTTTGAAAAAGATAAAATTTATGATGCATGCCAACTATGTAAACAAAATAGAGTTTTATTCAAGTCTAAGAATATTGTTTCAACTTCTAGGCCATTGAAACTATTACACATGGATTTGTTTGCTCCTACAAGAATAACAAGCTTTGGTGGAAAATGTTATAATTTTATAATTATCAATGACTACTTATGTTTTACATGGATTTTCTTTTTGACACATAAAGATGAAACTTTTCATATTTTCTCAAAGTTTTATCAAAAAGTTACTAATGAAAAAAGGTTTTCAATTCAAAGCATTTGAAGTGATCATGGAACCAAATTTGAAAATCAAGATTTTGAAATATTTTGTGATGAAAAAGAAATAAGCCAGAATTTTTCAGTACCTAGGACACCCCAATAAAATGAGATGGTAGAAAGAAAAAAATAGAACTTTAGAAGAAATGGCCCATACCATTCTATGTGAAAGCAACCTCCCAAGACACTTTTGGATGAAAGCAATTAATACGGCATGTTACATCTTAAATCATGCCCTAATTAGCTCAATTATAAAGAAAACATCTAATGAGCTTTAGAAAGATAGAAAACCTAACATTGCATATTTTCATGTTTTTGATTGTCGATATTTTGTTTTGAACAATGGTAAAGAAAAACTAGGTAAATTTAATGCAAAATCTGATGAAGTTATTTTTCTTGGTTATTCCTCCTCTAGTAAAGCTTTTAAAGTTTTTAACAAAAAAACTTTAGTCATAAAGGAGTCAATACATGTTGTCTTTGATGAGACTAATGATCTTCCATCAAGGAAGAGTGAGGATATTGATGATACAGATCTCCTTATAGAATGGATGAAGGACATCACCCTAAAGGATTCAACAATTCAAAATAAAGAGGATCAAGAAGACAAGCAAGAAAATAAAACTGAAGGACAATGAGAACAACCTCAAGGTACAAATGATTTTCCAAAAGAATGGACGTATGTTCATAATTATCCCAAAGAACTAATTATTGGTGATCCTACATATGGGATAAGAACTCGCTCTTCACTTAGAGATGCATATAATCATTTTGCTTTTGTTTCTTATTTTGAACCTAAAACAATAGATGAAGCACAAAAGATTATAATTGGATAAATGCAATGCAAGAGGAACTTAATCAATTTAAAAAAAATAATGTATGGACCTTAGTATCAAGACCTAAAAATCATCCAATAATTGGCATAAAATGGGTATATAGAACTAAATTGGATGAAAATGGAAATGTAATTAGGAATAAAGCAAGATTAGTTGCAAAGGGTTATAATCAAGAAGAGGGAATTGATTTTGATGAGATCTCCAAACTAGAAGCAATTAGACTTTTACTCGCTTATGCATACTTTATGAATTTCAAGTTATTTCAAATGGATGTTAAAGTGCTTTTCTAAATAGATATATTGTCGAAGAAGTTTATATAGAACAACCTTCCGATTTTGAAAA
The DNA here is from genome assembly GCA_006176705.1 of Cocos nucifera. NCBI lineage: Eukaryota > Viridiplantae > Streptophyta > Magnoliopsida > Arecales > Arecaceae > Cocos > Cocos nucifera. Next base: position 179,363 of record QRFJ01001478.1, on the reverse strand, counting down.
TCATGCTTTTCCTAATCATGTTTTCAAATTAAATAAAATATTATATCATTTAAAACAAGCATCTAGGGCTTAGTATGAGAGATTAAGTAAATTCTTGCTTAATAATGGGTTTTCAATAAAAAAATGTGGATACAACCCTTTTCATTAAAAGAGATCATGATGACATCTTAGTAATACAAATATATATTGATGATATTATATTTGGATCTACTAATGAAACTTTATGTTAAGATTTTACAAAGCTCAAGCAGAAAAAGTTCGAGATGAGCATGATGGGTGAACTAACATTCTTCCTCAAACTTCAAATCAAACAAACAAAGGAAGAAATCTCCATCATCCAAAGCAAGTACACAAGAGAGCTATTTAAAAGATTTGAGATTGAGAGCTCCAAAGCCATTGGTACCCTTATGAGTCCATCATGTAAGCTTGACAAAGATGAAGGAGGTAAAAGTATTGATACAAAAGTTTATAGAGGCATGATAGGTTCCTTATTGTATTTAACTACTAGTAGACCAGATATCATGTTTAGTATTTATTTATATGCACAATTTCAATCTAATCCAAAAGAATCACATTTAAATGTTAAAAAAAAATATTTAAATACCTAAAAGAAACTCAATCCATAGATTTATGGTACTCTAAGAATTCATCAATTGATTTAATTAGATATTCAAATGCAAACTTTGCTGGATGTAGATTAGACAGAAAAAATACTAGTGAAATTTGCCAATTTTTAGGAGTTAACTTAATCTCTTGGTTTAGCAAGAAGCAAAATTTGGTAGCATTATCTATGGCCGAGGCCGAATACATTACAATCGAAAGTTGCTGTGCATAAATCTTATGGATTAAGCAACAACTTGAGAACTTTGGCATCAAATTGAATAAAACTCGCATAAGATGTGATAATACTAGTGCTATAAATCTATCTAAGAATTCAATCGAACACTCTAGGTCAAAACATATTGAAATAAGACATCATTTCATAAGAAAGCATATTCAAAATAATGACACAATTCTTGATTATGTTTATACTGAAAAATAATTGACTGATATTTTTACTAAGGTGTTGAGTAAAGATCAATTTTATGAAATTAGGAGAGAATTGGAAATTCTAGATTCTTTTGCTTAAATATCCTTCTTTTGATCCCAACTTATCCTCTACTAATATTTTTGGATCAATCTTTGAGACTTAAATTCATTGCTTTAAGTTAAAAATTATCCATCCTTCTTATCTTTTTCTTGACTATAAGAAAAAAAATTATTTTTAAACTTAATAAAAAAAATCATGGATAAATAATTATACTTTACTTATCTCATGGATTTATTTAAGCATTCTAATGATTTTGATCATTTGATTCATTTTAAGCAACTATTTGTATTTTACATAATTTATCATATTATTATTCTTTTTAAAAATTAATTAGTATCAAAAAATTATTTTTGATCTTAAAAGAGGATTATTGATGAGTATTCATGTCTTGTTTAGATTGATTAATTTTGAAAAATAAATTTAAGAAAATACTCTTTTTAAGTCTTTTGATATTGATGTCAAGCAAAATATTTCAAAGAAGCTATTAAAATGAAATATTCAAAGAGTATTTTAGTTTTTAATCAATTGATATCAGATAACTTAATATTTATTTTATATTTTATTGATCTTAAAATATATATATATAATAATAAAAAAAAAAGAGATGTTCCCTAAAAAATTTAATATATCTTATAATTTGCTTTGAATGATTTATTTAAAATTTTTAATCTTTGAAATATTCCATCTCTCTTGAATCTTTGAAGTTCAAAATAATTTTGTTTAATGCATTTATTTTATTCAAAAAGGGGGTGATGTATTTTTAATCCATATTATTCATAAATAAAATTAAAAAAAAAGGAAAAAAAGATTCATTCTAAATTTGTTGTATTCTTTCAAAATGGAGAGGAAAAACTAAAATATAAATTTATCCAAAAATAATTATGAAAAGGAGGAGGAAAAAATATTATGTGATGAATTTTTTGGTATTTACTCTTAAAAAACAAGGAGAAAGATGTTTATTTGTTAAATATTATCTAGTTAGCCTTGACTGAATATTCTAATTAATTTGAGTTAAGGACAATGAACTTTGATTGTTTTATGATTCTTTTAACTTAAGCCTTCATGTGATTATTTAGTTTAAATTTGATTGATTTGATTGCCAAATCATTTTTGATAACTAATTGGAGTTAAAACTGATTTGAAATATATTTTCACTCTAAATAAATTAATTTTGATACATACTTCTAATTTTGAAACTCATTTAAAAATATGAATATAATATATAATTTTTAGTGTGCCTTTAGAAATCTTTATAAAATTATTTTTGCTTTGATACTATCTTTGTTTTGCTCGATATATTTTTGATAAATATCTTTTCCAAGCTTAATTGACTAAAATATATTTAAGAAAAAAAAATGAATAATAAATTAAATATTATACTTGATTCGACTATTCAAATTTTTGAAAAGCTCTAATCCTCTTAAAGCTTAAAAGTACATACTTGAAAATCTATTCAAAGAATCATATTCATTCAAAAAGGAGGAGAGCCTTTGATATTTGAGTTTAAGCTAATTTTTTTTGTAAAGAAAAAAATTTCAAATGGTAAGCTTTTAAAGGAGAGCTGATTCATTTGATTTGATTCAATTTTTTAAATTTTTGATTCAATTTTTTGAATTTGATCCATCTATCATTTGACACACTCAATCACATCTCTGATTTCTCATCTGATTGAAATGCTTCCAGCCATGATCTCTACTAGATCAATTTAATCATCTTTATATTAGGTTATGATCTAGTATCTCTTAGTTATTTCTATGAGTTATCGATCAAGTCATGGTTGGTTATATTTTTTTTGTATCTAACTTATGGCATTGGTACTATTGGTTGCTTGGATCATGGATAGTTGTATCCATGAATTTTGTATGTTTTGATGGCCTAACTCTTATGAATGCTTTTGATACCTTTAGCACTTATATATTTTAATGACCTAATGTTATGATTTATTGTGTGTGGAATGATATCATTTGGATGTAAATATGTGTACCTAAATATGATGATGTCATTTGAAAGATGTGAAATGTAATCTCTGTGAATTAGCTAAAATTCTATTATGATATGCTGTAAACACTGTGTTGAATATAATCAAATTGAAAGTTCTATTATAAACTCTTGTTATAAAAATAAATATATGGAATAATTTAAGGGGGAGGCTTTTTGAATTTTAAAATCCCTTAAGATCTTACTTGATGATGTTAAAAAGGAGTAGAGTAAATAAAATTGGGCTAAAAGCAAAATTGAAGTAAAATTGATAAAAGGAATAAGTAAGTCAAACACTTTTGCAAATAATTTGAATGTCTAACCATAAGTAATCTTCAAATAGCTCTTTATACAATATTTATCAAATAACTAAATATGATATTCTAGTAAGTGATGTAGGCTTCTACATGCTTTATTTTTGCTTATTCTCAAATATTTTATCACCGTCAAGCAAAAAAGCTTTCATTTCAAGTTTACCAATCTCTCAAGAGTCCATTCAAGTTTTCAACAATCTTGAGTAAAATTAAAAAAGCTTCTCCATTATTATGAAAAGCATTCTTAAGGTTTTATATGCTCATTAAGGGAGCTAAATTTATTTTTCATTATCATTAACTCTTATACTCTGCTTTATTATTTTGATTTAAGTTTTAAAAATTCCAAAATTTAGAAAAGGTTGATCCGAGCCTTAAATCAGAGTGTATAGGGTTGGCTTGTACCCAAGAAATAAGTGTGCTAGCTTGGGATAGCTAGGGTCGAAGGCACCGATGTTGTATTTTGGTTGAATATATTTAGTGGTTTTGAATTTTCAAGTAGGAGCTTGGGGATTGATGTAGGTGTAAGAAAAGCACCGAACCACTATAAATCTTTATTATTTATGGTGTGCTTACTATCTTTCTTTTCTTAGTTTATTAAATTCTTGCTTTTTAATCTTTTATATATTTATCTAACCTAAATTGCTTCACACACACTACTTGCATATTATCATTCAATCTTGACAACTTTAAATTAGCATTAAAATTTTAAAAACTCAATTCACCCTCCCTCTTGGGTTGCATAGCTGGGCAATAATGTCAGAAAATATGATTGATGTCAAACAAATGTAAGTATTCAAAGACAACCGAGCTCTGAGCTTGCCCTCTTGACCGTCTCATGGCCATTTACACAATGAAGAATGGATATACTCGAGCCCTTTCCTATGGCATCTGGATAGCAAAAGTTTCTCTTAGTGGCAATTGATTATTTTACCTAATGGGTCGAAGCTGAACCTTTGGCCAAAATCATGAAAGCTAAAGTGTAGATTTTTATCTGAAAGTCAATTATTTGCAGATTCGACCTATCTCAGATCCTTATAATAGATAATGGATGATAGTTTATTGGGATAAAATTGATCGAGTTCTATGAAGACTTGAATATCTCCCACCATTTTGCATCAGTAGCCCATCTATAGGCAAATGACGAGGCCGAGGTAACCAATACGACACTACTGCAAGGTATTAAAGCAAGACTTAAAAGAGCAAAGAAAACTTGGATGGACGAACTCTATCATGTACTTTGGGCATATCAGACTATCCAAAGATTGCCAACTAGAGAGATTTTATTTGCCTTAGCCTTTAGGATAGAAGCAGTCATCCCGATAGAGCTCAAACTACTGTCAGCATGGGTCTTGGCCTTCAATGAACAATACAACTTACGGAACCTCAGGGCTAACCTTGACTTATTGGAGGAAAAGCAAGAAGAAGCTCAAATCTAGATGGCAGCCTACAGGCAGAAAGTGGTCCACTACTACAATTCCAGGGTTAGAGGGAAGGCATTCAAGGTAGGGGAATTAGTACTCTGACGAGCGGCTGTATCACAACCTCAAAATTAAGAAAAGCTCACCCTAAATTTGGAAGGCCCTTATGAAATCAAGGAGGTCATCTAGACTACCTAAATGAGCTTGGGGGAGTAGATCTCCCTCGATCATGGAACTCAGACAATCTATGAGTCTACTATTGATAGTTTTATTTTAAAAAAAATTCTTTACTTTAACATCTTCATCCTTCATGAAGAACTGTGACTATAGAAAATAATCTCTCAAACATCATCACTAGATTAAATAGGAGACCTTCGATTATTTAAGATAGGAGGAGGGGAGAGGTCCTAACAATGGCCCTTTCATATCCCTACGACTTTGTTAGGGACAGGAGGAGGACCTCGTCCTAACAAAGATAAAGGCCAACCCCATCTAGAATAGGAGGAGGACCTCATCCTAACAGGAGGACAAGAAAAAGGCTGTGTCAAAAATAGGAGAAGAACCTCATCCTGACATGAATGAAGATCTCTGATTATTTAAGATAGGAGGAGGGGAGAGGCCCTAACAATGACCATTTCATGCTCCTACGACCTTGTTAGAGATAGGAGAACCTTGTCCTAATAAAGGTATAGGCCAACCCCATCAGGAATAGGAGGAGGACCTCGTCCTGACAGGAGGACAAAAAAAAGAACAACCATGTCAGAAATAGGAGAGAACCTCATCCTGACATGAATGAAGACCATCGATTATTTATGACAGGAGGGGAGAGGCCCTAACAATGGCCCTTTTGTGTCCCTATGATCTTGTTAAGGATAGGAGGAGGATCTCATCCAAACAAAGAAAAATGCCAACCCCATCAGGAATAGGAGGAGGACCTCATCCTAATAGGGGGACAAGAAAAAAGCCAACCATGTCACGAATAGAAGGAGAATCTCATCCTAACACGAATGAAGATCTTCATTTATTTATGACAGGAGGAAAGAGGCCCTAACAATGGTCCTTTCGTTCTCCTATAATTTTATTATGGACAAGAGGAGGACCTCACCCTAACAAAGGTAAAGGCCAACCTCCTCAGAAATAGGAGGAGGACCTCATCCTGATAGGAAGACAAGAAAAAGGCCAACCATGTCAGGAACAGGAGGAGAACCTCATCCTGACATGAATGAAAACCTTCGATTATTTAAGATAGAAGGAGGAGAGAGGTCCTAATGATGATCCTTTTATGCCCCTATGATTTTGTTAGGGATAGAAGGAGGACCTCGACCTAATAAAGATAAATGTTAATCTTGTCAGGAACAGGAGAAGAACCTCATCCTGACAGGAGGATAAGAAAAAGACCAACCATGTCAGGAATAGGAGGTGAAGCTTATCCTAACATGAATGATGACCTCTAATTATTTAAGATAGAAGGAGGGGAGAGGCCCTAACAATAGCCCTTTTGTGCCCCTATGACCCTGTTAGGGATAGAAAGAGGACCTCACCCTAACAAAGGTAAAGTCCAATCCCGTCAAGAATAGGAGGAGGACCTCGTCCTGACAGGGGGATAAGAAAAAGGCCAATCATGTCAGAAACAAAAGGAGAACCCTATCTTAACATGAATGAAGACCTTTTATTATTTAAGATAGGAAGAGGGGAGAGGCTCTAACAATGGTCCTTTTGTGTCCTTATGATCTTGTTGAAGGAAAAATCTGATTTTCTACCATAGGATTATCCTGATCTGAGGTAGATTTTTCTACAAAAATTTCTATGATCTAATCAGATCTAAGCATTCTCAGATCTAATCATGGTGATCTAATATTAAAAATTAAAAGTAAAATTAAATTAAATTAAATTTAAGGTACCTTATTGGATAATCTGATTACCCTATGATGATCCTGTTAGTTCCTGAGGTTCTGAAAGGAGCCACGCACGTGCCTAGCCTCTATCGGTATCCACTCTCAAGATTTGAACATCTTCTCCTCATGAATCTCTCCTCCAAAGATTAGATCTAAATATAATCTGTAGATCCTTCAAAACTATTTTTGAAGGTAGATCATCCATCACACGAACACCGTCGCATAGATCTTGAATCTTGCACCAAAAATCTTTGACCTTCTTCACAGATTTGTGCCTAACTTTTTAGACATGTAGAAGAGCGGGAGAGAGAGGATAGAGGGAGCATGGGATATGGTATGGGTGATAGCACCTCTTCGTGAAAAATAAAATCATGTGATGCACTTTTAGCCATGAGAAAGGTTTAAAAACCAATGTCATATAGTGTCCTTCTTTGACCAAAAAATATACTTATTTGATCATTAGGACTCTAGAACTTATTCTCCATGTGAAACCCCAGATCTCATCTAGTTTTTCTCACCAAAAATCAATCAAAAAGTTGGTGACACGCATAGATAAGGAGGAGTCCATTACGCCTTGGACTCTTCCCTCAAGAGTTTGATCCAAATCAAACTCTATCAAAAATGTAGTCAAACCACCATCATAAATCATGAAATTTGGCACATCATAGCATGCCCTATCACATATCCAAAAATCAAATCAAAAGGATTTCTAGATAATTTTCTAGAAATATTTGATCAGGTGACCCTTAATTCTCTTAATTGGGTCAACTTTTGACCCTAGTCCAATTGCACTAGGAATAGATTTAATTCTATAGTGTATTTGACCTGGACTTATTCTACTTAGATGAAAATAAACCCATTCGAGATACATGAATGTGTCAAATTGAATTTGACTTGATTGCGATGAATCTGAAAGATTATAGAAGGAGAAAGCCAGGTTCAATCATGTATTAGAACGATTACCTTGAACCTGATTGGATCTAATCCAAATCAATCAAATTGGATTAGCTCAATTAATGACATCTAGTACCAAACCCTTATTTGTATGATCTAGTTACATTTAGTTCCATATGGTAATAAGACATGTTGTGATCTCTATCATCGACATCATCAAAATACCTTTTGATGGACTAGAACTTTTTTGATTCATATAATTTAGAATGATCGATCATCAAAATTATTCTAACTGCTTCCAAAATCCATCAGTGACACCTCATAGTATATGGTGGCAACCCATCAAAACTGAAAGTGAACCTCTTGATGCAGCTACTTGTGTGATTGTGTTCTTCTATCTTAAACCTCGATAGGATTAGGGTTAAGGTGAACTCGTCAAGCCCAACATTCGTCATATGAATTAATCATTTGATTCGAATCCAATGTGAAATCCTGATAGAAACTCTTCTATCATCTTTACTCTACCATGGCCATGGGCTTAAGGACTCAATCTCATGATTATTATAGGGCTACTCCTCATCTACCGAGGTAGATAGATCTTCTATTGGTGCAATCCAATTTCAACAATGAACATGCTATAACCAACATAAACCTCAGGATTCCGAATGGCTAGGAGATCGAGTTATGATGTAGTCAAACTATAACACCCTCAAGGTGAACTATCGATGCACCTCAGATCAATAAATCAGACACACCACTGCAGCATGGAGCCAATCATCGACGAGAAGGTAGACTTCCTTATGACCGCTCGAGGTGGTCATGCTCAATGCCCTTATTCTCTAACGAGTACCTATACTTTCGCTCTGGTATCTCCACACTGTAGACTCAAGACACATCTATCCTAAGAAAACTATCGTACACCTACCTTCTTGATCGTTCATCATCCTCATGATGATCTTACGGTCAGAAACAGTTTATGAGTTAATTATGAAAATTCATGTCTTAAATTTTTAACTTTTGAAAATATGAATTATCATTATTATTAACTCAAAGGATATATCACAGACACTTTAAATACACACTATGATAGATAATGATCTTTTTATTAATTTATAGTCAAAATTATAAAATTACCCTTAAAAGTGTATTATAAGTATTTAGCCAATCTGGCTTCTAGGGCACACATCTAACAAACTCCCACATGATCTAAAGCAAATTGGCTACAAATCTATGTCCCATCTTCTCAAGATGGGCTTTGATCTTCTACTGGCTTAATGGCTTTGTCAGTGGATTGGCCACATTATTTATAATGTCAACTCTCTTGACCTCAACGTATCCCTTTTTGAGGTAATCGTGAATGTGGTGGTATCGCTGCTCGATGTGCTTAGATTTTTGATGAGACCTGGGCTCCTTAGCTAGGGCTATGGTGCCATTATTATCATAATATAGAGGGACAGCATGTAATGGCATCACTTCAAGCTCTACGACAAACGTTTTGTACCAAAATGCCTCTTTTGCAATCTCTGACGCAGTGATGTACTGTACTTCTATGGTAGAGTCTACCATCATCGTCTGCTTGGAACTCTTCTAACTGATAGCTCTACCATTACAAATAAATAGACTTCAAGATGTTGACTTTTGATCATATATGTCAGACATAAAATCCAAGTCTGTGTACCCTTGGATCTGGAGTTCTCCATTACCAAAAATTTGAAACATATTCTTAGTCCTCTGGTACTTAAGGACACATTTCACAAAAATTCAGTGCTCTTCATCTGGATTCGATTGATATCTACTCGTGACACTCACAGCATAGCATGGCATACATGAGGCTACCTATTACCGAAACATAAGAAATCTTGCTCATGCATTCAATCTCGTCAGGAGTGCTAGGGCATATCTTCTTGGAGAGATGAATGCCATGTCTAAAGGATACTAAATTCCTCTTAGAGTTTTTCATGCTGAACCTCTTCAGCATCTCCTCTATGTACATTGTCTACGAGAGACCTAGCATCCTATTTAGTCTATCCCTATAGATCTTAATTCCTAAAATAAAGGATGCCTCTCCTAGATCATTCATAGAGAACTCCTTAGATAGTCATATTTTTACTATAGTCAACATGAGAATATCATTTGCAATTAGGAGGATGTCATCCATGTATAGTACGAGGAAAACAACAGTTCTTCCACTGACCTTTTTGAAAATCTAGGGCTCCTCCTTATTCTTGATGAATCCAAATGATTTGCTTACATTATTGAAACAAGCATTTCAGCTCCGAGATGCTTGCTTAAGTCCAGATATGGATCTTTGCAGCTTGCAAACCTTATGATCATCATCACTAGATGTGAAATCTAGCGGCTGTTTCATATAGATATCTTCCTCAAGATATCCATTTAAGAATGCCATTTTCATGTCCGTCTGTCATATTTCATAATCAAAATAGGCTGCAACAGCAAGCAATGTGCGGATGAATTTATGCATAGTCTATTGACTATTAGGATATTTTTTCGCCAGTAGCCATGCTCAAATCCATCCGTACATTGCTTGCTGTTGTAGTCTATTTTGATTATGAAATATGGTAGATGGATGTGAAAATGATATTCTTAAATGGATATCTTGAGAAAGATATCTATATGGAATAGTCACTGGGTTTCATATCCAGTGATACTGATCATAAGGTTTGTAAGCTGCAAAGGTCCATATATGGACTCAAGCAAGCATCTCGGAGCTAGAATGCTCATTTCAATGATATGATCAAATTATTTGGATTCATCAAGAATGAGGAGGAGCTCTATATTTTCAAAAAGATCAGTGGGAGTGCTGTTGTCTTTCTCATACTATATGTGGATGACATCCTCCTAATTGAAAATGATATTCCTATATTGACTACAGTCAAAATATGGTTGTTTAAAGAATTCTCCATGAAAGACCTAGGAGATGCATCTTTTATTCTAGGAATTAAGGTCTATAGAGATAGACCAAATAGGATGCTGGTCTCTCACATAAGATGTACATAGAAGAGGTGCTAAAGAGGTTTCGCATGAAAAACTCCAAGAGGGGATTGGTGCCCTTCAGACATGACATTCATCTCTCCAAGAAGATGTATCCCAACACACCTGAGGAGATTGAAGGCATGAGAAAGATCCCTTATGCTTCAGCAATAGGAAACCTTATGTATGCCATGCTATGTACATGACCTGATATTGTCCATGCTGTGAGTGTCACGAGCAGGTATCAGTCGAATCCAGGTGAAGAGCATAGGACTTTTGTGAAATATATCCTTAAGCACTTGAGAAGGACTAAGGATATGTTTCTAGTCTTTGGTAATAGAGAACTCCAGGTCCAGAGGTATACAAACTTGAATTTTATTTTTGATATAGATGATCGAAAGTCGACATCTGGAAGCATGTTTGTATGCAATGGTGGTGCTATTAGCTGAAAGAGTTCCAAGCAGACTGTGATAGCAAATTCCACCATGAAAGCAGAGTACATCGCTGCATCGGAAGCTATAAAGGAGGCATTCTGTTACAGAAAGTTTGCCACAGAGCTCGGAGTGATGCCATTAGATGCCATCCCTCTGTACTGCAACAACAATGGTGCCATACCCCTAGCTAAGGAGCTAAGATCTCATCAGAAATCTAAGCACATCGAGCAGCGATACCACCTCATCTGTGATTACCTTGAGAAGGGATACATCGAGGTCAAGAGAGTCAACATTGTAGATAATGCGGTTGATCCGCTGATAAAGCCATTAAGCCAGCAAAAGATCGAAGCCCATCTTGAGAAGATGGGACTTAGATTTGTAGCCAATTGGCTTTAGATCAAGTGGGAGTTTGTTAGATGTGTGCCCAACAAGCTAGATTGGCTGTCACTTATAATTTACTTTTAAAGATAATTTTATAATTTTGATTATAAATTAATAAATGGGTTATTTTCTATCATAGTATATATCTAAAAGTGTCTATGATACATCCTTTGAGTTAATGGTAATGACAATTCATATTTTCAAGAGTTGAAAATTTAAGACATAAATTTTCATAATTAACTCATAAACTGCTTCCGACCGTAGGATCATCACGAGGATGGTGATCGATCCCGAAGGTTGGTGTACGATCACTTTTGTAGAATAGATGTATCTCGAATCTATAGTATGGAGACATCAGACTGAGAGTATAGATACTCGTTAGAGAACGAGGGCACTGAGCATGACCATCTTGAGTAGTCATAAGAAAGTCTACCTTCTCGTCGATGACTGACTCATTGCTGCAGTGCTGTGTCTGGTTCTTTAATCTGAAGTGCATTAATAGTTTATCTTGAGGGTGTTATAGTTTGACAATACCATAACTCGATCTCCTAGCCATTCAAAATTCTCAGATGTTTGTTGGCTATAGCATGTTCATTGTATGAATTGGATTGCACCAATAGAAAATCTATCTACCTCGATAGATGAGGAGTAGCCCTATGATAATCATGAGATTGAGTTCATAAGCCCATAGCCATGGTAAAGTGAAGATGATAGAAAGAGTTTCTATTTAGATTTCACATTAGACTCGAATCGAATGATTAATTCATATGACGGACTTTGGATTTGATGAGTTCATCTTAACCCTAATTTTATTGGGGCTCAAGATAGAAGAATCCAATCACATAGGTAACTATACTGAGAGGTTCACTTTTAGTTCTAATGGATTGCCACCATATACTGCTAGGCATCACTGGTGGATTTTGGGAGCAATTAGGATGATTTTAATGATCAATCATTCTAATTGTATGAATCAAAAAAGTTCTGATCCATTGAAAGATGTTTCGATGATATTGATGATGGAGATCATGATATATCTAATTACCATACAGAATTGAACCTACCTAGGTCACACAAATAAGAGTTTTGATCTCGATGTCGTCAATTGAGCTAAGCCAGTTTGATTGATTTGGATTAGATCCAATCAGGTTCAAGGTAATCGTGCTAGCACATTATTGAGCCTGACTTTCTCCTTCTAAAATCTTTCTGATTCATCACAGCCGAGTCAAATTTGATTTGATTCATTCTTGTATTTTGAATGAGTTAATTTTTTATCTAACTAGAATAAGTTCTAGTCAGATTAATTATAGAAATTAAATCCATTCATAGTCAAATTGGACAAGGATCAAAAGTTGACCTATTTAAGAGAATTGAGGGTCACCTGATTAGATGCTTCTAAATAATTTTATAAAAACTATTTTAATCTATTTTTTAGATATATGATAGATCATGAGTTATGCATTGGGTGTACCAAATTTTATAATTTTTGGAGGTGTCTAGATTGAGTTATGATAGAGTTTGATTTGGATCAAACTCATGAGGGAAGAGTCCTAGGCGTACTAGACTCTTCCTTATCTACTCATGTCGATACCTTTTTGAATCATCTTTGGCAAAAAAAATAGATGCTATCTGGTGGTTTTTTATGGAGAATAAGTACTAGTGTCCTAATGATAAAATAAATGAGTTATTTTTGTCAAGGGACTCTAAGTAGGCGTTGGACATAAAAGCCTTTCTCAAGTCAAAGTGCATTCAATGCAAGAAATAATTTTCCATGTCCAAAGTCTGCCATCCCTAATATCCCTCACCCTCTCTATCCTCTCTCTTCTTCTCTTTTACAAGCTTAAAAAGTTAGGCACAAATTTGAGAAGAAGGTCCAACGTTTTTGGCATAATATTCAGGATTTATGCGATTGTGTTCGTGTGACGGGTAGGCTGCCTTTAGAAATAGTTTTGAAGGTTCTTCGGATCAGATCCAAATCTAATTTTTAGAGAAAATGTTCATGAGGAGAAGTTGTTCAAATCCTGCCCGAGTGGATACTGGTAGAGGTCAAGTGCGTGCATCGCTCCTTTCAGAACCTCAGGAATCAATAGGATCATTATAGGGTAATTAGATTACCCAATCTGGTACTTTATATTAAATCTAATTTAATTTAATTTTTTTATTTTTAATATCAAATCACTATAATTAGATCTAAGAACTCTTAGATCTAATTTAATTATTTAAGAATTTTTAAAAAAATCTTCCTCAGATCTGATTAGATCTACACGATCCTACGGTGGAAAATAATAATTTTCCTTCACCAACTTTATTACCTCTAATCATTTCTCGAAGTTGATATCTGATATCATCTCATCATAGGTTTTGGGATCATCACGATGAACTTCATTTTCTATGAGGAATATTTTTTCTACATCCTCTGAGATAGTATCTAAGTACCTTTCAAGAGGACGAGAAATTCTACATGATCTACGAGGTGGAGGAGGTCGTGTCTTGGTTGGCTTAATCTAATTCAATTCCATAGGTTCCTTAGCTCATGGCTCTTGGGAGACTTCTTCTCGAGCCTAATCTGCCTTCCCTTGCAACCATCTAGAATAAACTCTTTTAAAAGAAGATGGCATGTCAACTCATAATCATATTATGATCTTTTGGAAGATAGAAATAATATCCTAATGACTCTTTAGGATATTCAATAAATCGAGCTCTAAAAGATCTAGACTCTAATTTATCTGCCTATTGTCTCTTGACATGGGTCGGACAACGTCAAATTCTAAGATGACTCAGACATAGTTTCTTACCATACCATATCTCATATGGTATGGTAGGAATGGTTTTAGAGAAAATCCTATTCAGTCAATATATAGTGGTCATCAGACTATGTCCTCAAAGAAACTCAGGAAGGTCCATGAAACCCATCATAGATAGGATCATATCTAATAGGATCCAATTTCTTCGTTCTGAAATCCTATTGAGTTGAGGCATTCTTGGTGGAGTCTATTGAGAGACTATGCCATTATCCTTAAGATAGTCTAAGAATTTTTGAACAAGGTATTCGCCTCCTCAATCTGATCGAAGAATACTAATAGATTTTTCTTTTTGTTTTTCTACTTTGAGTCTAAATTTTTTGAACCTTTTAAAGGCTTCAAACTTATGTCGCATCAAATACACATACCCGTACCGAGATAGATCATTGGTAAAGGTGATGAAGTAGATATAGTTGGACCTGACCGGCACATCAAATGGACCGCACACATTTGGTGTACTAGGACGAGTAGGTCTGTGGCCCTTTCTCCATGTCCGACAAAAGGAAGCTTGGTTATTTTGCTATGAAGGCATGATTCATAAATTGGTTATGACTCAAAAGTCAATAGACTCGATATCCTGGATTTCTCCAATTTGTTAATCCTGTCTTCAACTATATAATCCAGCCTAAGGTACCAAAGATACCTATCATTTAGACTATCCCTAGGTTGCTTTAATCCTATGGCATTCACATTTTGCTCGATATTAAAAATAGAAATATCAATATGTAACTGACAGAGACCATTTATAAGAAAATAACTTGCAATTTTATTTCTTTCATAAAGAATATTACAATGATCCTTAAGAAAACTAATTACATAGACTTCTTGTGCAAGAAAACTAATTACATAACTTTCTTGTGCTAAACATGAAACAAAAGTCAAATTCCTGCTTGTTGCAGGCATATAAAAATAGTCTCTAAGAACTAAATCTAATCCCAATGAAAATTGAAGAGGATAGGTTTCCATGATCACTGCAGCAACTTTTGCACCATTTTCGATGCGTAGGATCATCTCACCATCCTTCAGCCTCCTGCTATCCTCAAGACCCTGCATAGAAGTACATAAGTGAGCACTAGAACCAGAGTCAAGCATCCAATTGGATGTAAAAAAAAATTGTAAGGTTAGATTCCATAATGAGTAAACCTCCAGAAGGATCTGCCTCCTTTTTATTTTTCAGGCTGGCCAGATAAAGAGGATAGTTTTGCTTTCAGTGGCCATCTGTATTACAATAAAAATATTTTTTCTTGTCAGCGGCCTTCTTTTTAAGCTTTCCATCTTCTTCTTCCCACCATCCATCTTCTGCTTCTTCATGAATTTTTTCTTCTTTCCAAAAATCTTTCTCTTGGAAGAAGTCCACTCCACAGCAAGCACTGAGCCCTTTGAACCATTTATGGAGAGCTAAGCAGTGACCAGCATGTTTATAAGTTCAGTCAAGATATTTTGCAGTCTATGCATATGGGTAGTTCATGATGAACTATCCATATGCATCAGTCAAGAATTGTAGAATTATATCAATCTGCAGATCCTGATCTACCTTGATACCGAGCTTCTCAAGCTCTTCTATGTTCTTGATCATCATCAGATAAGGATCTTGGACCAACTATCCATCACGCATCGGAGCCTTAAAAAGTTTCTTAGTGACTTGATATTTGGCTATGCGACTCTATTCACCAGACAACTCTTACAGATGAGCCAACATTTTGTGGCTAGTCTTAATATTTTTATGTTGGTGTTGGAGCTCATTAGACATCGAGCCCAACATGTAATACCTAGCTTTGTTATCTTCATCCATCAATATTTTAAGAGATGCTCTCTGATCAGTGGACTACCATGCTAGTAAAGCGGAAGGATCTTCCAATACATGAGCCAACTTCTCAAAACCTAAAATAATTTTGATGTTTTGAAGCCAATCCTTGTAGTTGGGTCCGGTCAGTCTATGGGTGTCCGAGATAATGGCTAGTGGGTTGGATGCAGACATTTTCCTGTAGAGAGTCAAAGTTTCTGGTTAGATTTTATAATTAGACTTAACCAATTTATTTAGGAGTTTTATTTTTAAATAAATTAGGCTCCCACTATTTGCTCATATCCCTACAGTCTCTTGGTAGAGATGCAAAAATCTCCATGATTATTGATTTCTAGTGGATGGTAAGGTTCTACCAACTAGCTCACCACCTCACCTAACAATTATTGGTGATGGATCAACCGATGAGTGGACAACTCTTGTCCAATGATTCTCTAATCATGGTGCACCCAAATTTGGTCTCTAATTCATAATGCTCACTATGTTCGAAATATTGTTTCACTCCTTAGTTAAGTCAGACTCATCATTTGCATGAATTAGATTTCTGATTGGGTCTCTCACCATATCCAAAATATTGAGCCCAACCCATCCTCCAACCCATAGTATCTAATGCCTAATAGACATGGTTACATCTTTTCGATGCAACTAAACCACTATATCCATCCGAGAACAATCAACCCCGAAAAGGGCCTGCACATCTACAATGGTGGAAGACCTTAGACTTCATATTTTCTTAGGAAGATTTAATTTAGGTTTCTTTAAACTTAACTTGACTTGGTTATAACAATTAATACTAATCTAGTGGCATAGGTTGGCTCAAATTGTTAGCCACCTCAAATCAAAACTGAGTCGACACAAATGGCTAGGTAAGTAAGACCAGTGGAAGGGATATACCATTAATTCGACAAGAATGTATTCAGATCGAGTAGCTTCCAATTAAAAATCAATCGATCATATCTACCAAACTTATCTTAGACACCAAATTATTGAATCAGAATCAATTAGGTTAGCCTACAATCCAGGCTCGAACTGTGAAGCCAAATTAGATTTTGACTTGATTGAGTCACATCTCAATATGATTCGATCTTGATCCAGACTTTATCCTATTAGGCAGGTCAATTCTAAGCTTTCTTTGATCCCACCTGATCAACTCTTGATTCGGTTTGATCAACCGCTAGACCTAATTGAGCTACCTAAGCCCAAATACAATTTTATGAATGTATCTTAGATCTAAAAATTTATAATTTTTAGATCTAATTAATTTTATAATCTTAATTCTTAATTAAATTTTGGGTTCATGAATAAAATATGTAACAAAATCCTAGGATTTCAGGATCTAGAATTTTATAGAAAATAAGATTTGATTTCTGATTGAGGATGAATGTGCAGCACCCCAATACATCATAAGAACATCCCATCGAATGAAAAGAAAGGATATTTAAATCCTACTTTATTCTTATGATCGAACGATCAAGGAGAATGTCTTAATTAGAAATATATTTTTTAAAGCAAAACTAGTTAGATCTAAATCATATATCACATATACAAAAGATCTAACCTATATATGTCTTGCATACATCTCATGTACCATAACTCAATAAACCATGCATGCTTTCTAGATCTGAAATATTACATATTAAATCTAAAAAAAAATTTAAACTTGATTACATCAAAAATAAAACTATTCTAGATATTTTATAGAACTATTCTATAACTAGTCTAAGCATGCATCTTTCATATCTCATATGAGTAAATTAAAAATTAAAAACTATATTTTCTATTTTTTAGATCTAGTTATAACAATTATAACATCAAAAAATAAAAATAAAATAGATCTAAAATTATATTTCATCAAATTAACAACATGATCATACTAGATTACACATAAAACAATTCTATTCCCAGTCTATTCATGCATTTCATACATTATAGATCTAAATTATATAATTTTAGATATAATCACATCTGATGTGATATCTAAAATTATTTAATATCACATCATAAATAAAAATTAAGTTAAATCTAAAAAAGATTTGAAGAACTACTAACATAGCTCTAATACCAGTTGAAGGAAAAATTTAATTTTTTGTCGTAGGATCGTCCAGATCTGATCAGATCTGAGATGAATTTTTTTACAAAAAATTTTATAATCTGATCAGATCTAATAGTTCATAGATATAATCATGGTGATCTAATATTAAAAGTTAAAAATAAAATTAAATTAGATTTAATTTAAGGTACCTTGTTGGATAATCTGATTATCCTGTGATGATCCTGTTGGTTCCTAAGGTTCTAGAAGGAGCCACACATGCACCTGATCTTTACCAGTATCCACTCAGGTAGGATCTAAATACCTTCTCCTCATGAATCTCTCTTCCAAAGATCATATCTAAATCTAATCTGTAGATCCTTCAAAACTATTTCTGAAGTTAGCTCATCCATCATATGAACACTGTCGCATAGATCCTGAATCTTGCACCAAAAATCTTGGACCTTCTTCTTAGATTTGTGCATAACTTTTTAGGCATGTAGAAGAGAGGGAGTGAAAGGATAGAGGGGGAATGGAATATTGTATGGGCAATAGCACCTCTGCTTGGAAAATAACATCATGCGATGCTCTCTTTGGCGTGAAAAAGGTTTAAAAACCAACACCATATAGAGTCCTTCTTTGACCAAATAACATATTTATTTGATCATTGGGACTCTAGAACTTATTCTCCACATGAAACCCCAGATCTCATCTAATTTTTGAAACCAAAAGTCATTCAAAAAGTGGGCGACAGGAGTAGATAAGGAAGAGTCCATTGCGCTAGGACTCTTCCCTTAAGAGTTTGATCTAAATCAAAATCTATAAAAAAATCTAGTCAAACCACCACCATAAATCATAAAATCTAGCACACCCATAGCATGACTCGAGCCCTATCTCATATCTAAAAATTAGATCAAAAAAAGTTCTAAAGAATTTTCTAAAAGTATTTGATCAGGTGACCCTCAATTCTCTCAATTAGGTCCACTTTTGGCCTTAGTCCAATTGCACTAGGAATGAATTTAATTTCTACAATTTATCTAACCTAGATTTATTTTAGTCAGATGAAAATAAATCTATTCAAGATATAGGAATGAGTTAAATCAAATTTGACTTGATTGCAATAAATCAAAAAGATTATAGAAGGAGAAAGCTGGCCCAATCGTGTGCTAGCAGGATTACCTTGAACCTGATTGGATCTAATCCAAATCAATCAAATTGGGTTAGCTCAATTGATGATATGCAAATCTAAACCCTTATTTGTGTGATCCAATTAGATTCAATTTCATATGGTAATGAGACATGTCACGATGTCTATCATCGACATCATCAAAATATCTTTCGATGGACCCAAACTTTTCTGATTCATACAATTTAGAATGATCGATCATCAAAATAATTTTAATTGCTCCCAAAATCCACCAGTGATGCCTAGCAGTATATGGTGGCAATCCATCAAAACTAAAAAAAAATCTCTTAGTACAGCTACTTGTGTAATTGGATTCTTCTATCTTGAGCCCCAATAGGATTGGGGTTAAGGTGAACTCGTCAACCCCAACATCCATCATATGAATTAATCATTTGGTTCAAGTCCAATATGAAACCCTAATAGAAACACTTTCTATAATCTTCACTCTGCCATGGCCATGGGCTCAAGGACTCAACTCATGATTATCATAAGGCTACTCCTCATCTACCGAGGTAGATATATCTCCTATTGGCGCAATTCAATTCCTACAATGAATATACTATAGCCAACATACACCTCAAGATTCTGAATGACTAGAAGATCGAGTTATGGTATAGTCAAACTATAACACCCTCAAGATAAACTATCGATGCACCTCAGATCAAACAACCATATATACCACTACAACATTGAGCCAGTCATCGATTAGAAGGTAGAATTTCTTATGACTGCTCGAGATGGTCATGCTCAATGCCCTCATTCTCTAATGAGTACCTGTACTCTTGATCAAGTGTCTCCACACCATAAACTTAAGATATATCTATCATAAGAAAGTGATCATACACCAACCTTTCAGATCGATCACCATCCTTATGATGATCCTATGATTGAGAGTAGTTTATGAGTTGATTATAAAAATTCATATGTTAAATTTTAATTTTTGAAAATATGAATTATCATTATCATTAACTCAAAGGATGTATCATAGACACTTTAAATACACACTATGATAGAAAGTAACCCTTTTATTAATTTATAGTCAAAATTATAAAATTGTCCTTAGAAGTGTATTACATGTTTTTAGCCAATCTGGCTTCTAGGGCACACATCTAACACTTATTAGGGATAGGAGGAGGACCTCGTCCTAGCAAAGATAAAGGCCAACTCCATCAGAAATAGGAGGACCTCATCTTGACATGGGGATAAGGAAAAGACCAACCATGTCAAGAATAGGAGGAGAATCTCATCCTAATATGAATGAAGACCTCCAGTTATTTAAGATAGGAGGAGGGGAGAGACCCTAACTACGGTCTTTTTATGCTCCTACGATCTTGTTAGGGACAGAAAGAGGATCTCAGTCTAACAAAAGTAAAGGCCAACCCCGTCAGGAGTAGGAGGACCTTGTCCTAATAGGAGGTCAAAAAAAAGATCAATCATGTCAAGAATAGGAGGATAACCTCATCCTAACATGAATGAGGACCTCTGATTATTTAAAATAGCAGGAGGGAAGAGGCCCTTACAACTGCCCTTTCGTGTCCTAGTAATTTTTTCAGGTATAGGAGGAGAATCTTGTCCTGACAAAGGTGAATACTAACCATGTTAGGAATAGGACGAGAAACTCGTACTAAAATGGATAAAGACCTTTGATTATTTAAGACAGGAGGAGGGAAGAAATTCTAATAATGGCCCTTTTTTGCCACTATGACCTTGCCAGGGACAGAAGGAGGACCTCGCCCTAATAAAGGTAAAGGCCAACCCAATCCAGAATAGGAGGACCTCATCTTGACAAAAAAAAAGGAGAGAAGAAGAGACCAACTAGATCACGAATTGGAGGAGAACCTCGTCCTGACATGGATAACAATCTTCAATTATTTAAGATAGGTGAGATGCATTTTTTGAAGGGAAAACATGATTTCCCGGTCCAGGTTCGTTCAAATCTGATCAGATCAAGAGATATATTTCAAATTTTTTTTTCTTTGATCTATATCAAATCTGGGATGTTTCAGATCTAATTCTTATTATTTTAATAAATAAAATAAAATAAGGATAAATTAAATCAAATTTAATTTACCTAATTTGGGTAATCCTATTACTCGTTGATGATCCTATTTACAGCGGAAGGTTCTGGATCTAGCCACGCAAGTGCCTGGCCTCTATCGATATCCACTCAGGCTGGATCTAGAGATCCTCTTCTTCTCTATCATGTCTCCAAAAATTAGATCTAGATCTGATCTGGAGGATCTTCAAAACTTCTTTTGAAGATCAGCAGTCGTCCTTTGCAGTAGTGCAGCCTTCTAGCTTTTGATCGCGTTTCTCTTGCTTGAATCGCACCAACAAAAATCCAAAACTCCTTTTGGACGTGGAGAGCAAGGGGAGAAGGTGGTTTGGCATGGAGAAGGAGGGGAGAGGCAGCCTTGGGGCATGGGGAATTGTGATTCAATCATCTCATGTAATTTGAGTTGGGCACAGGGTCTTATTTATAGACTGACTGTGATCCAACTTCTCTTCTTCCCAACCAATCACAATCCCTTTGTGAAATCAGATCTAAATCTGATTGGTGGGAATAGAGTCCCCTGGATTCCTCCTTAGAGGGCGCCTAAGACCAGTCAAAGTTGGTTCTTAGAAGAACTCTAATTGGAATCCAAAAAGGAGATGGAGTCCTTGTCCAACAAGGACTCCTAGGCGCCTCCAACTTGGGCACACGCCAAGGGTGGCGTGCGCCCTCCTCCTTGGCGTGCGCCCTCCTCCTTGCCAGGTTCTGGCAGGGGGACAGGCCCCCACCAGCTCTCCAATAGGTGCATGACATGTGGTCAAAAGTCAAAGTATCAATGGTCAACATTTGACCAGTCAAAGGTAGACTTTTGACCAAAGTCAAAGAACAAGAAATGGCAGGTGACCAAAAATGGCAGGTAATGTCTTACAAAATAAGACAACCTTTTCTGACTTGGACAACCTCCAGTCAGACCATATGAAGGCCTCTGATTGAGCACAAACTCCTTTGGCTCAGTCAGGACAACTTATTTATGATAGTAAAAGAAGAACGTTAGGTTCAATCGAGTGCTAGCACGATTTTCTTGAACCTAATTGAATCTCATTCAGATCAATTGAACTAGATCAGTTCAATTGATGATCACCAGATTCAAACCCTTGTTTGTGTGACCCAGTTAGGTTCAGTTCTGTATGGTAATGGGATATGTCATGATCTCTATCATCGACATCATCGAAACTCCTTTCGATGGATCAGAACTCTTCTGATTCGAACAGCTAGAATGATCGATCATCTAAATCATTCTAATTGCTCCCAAAATCCACCAGTGACACCTAGCAGTATATGGTGGCAACCCATCAGAGCTGAATGCGAACCTCTTGGTGCAGCTACCTGTGTGATTAAGTTCTTCTATCTTGAGCCCCGATCAGATTAGGGTTAAGGTAAACTCGTCAAACCCTAGTCTCTGTCATATGATGTAATCATTCGATTCGAAGTCCGAATGTGAAAATCTAAATAGAAACTCTTTCTATTATTTCACTCTGCCATGGCCATGGGCTTCTGGACTTGATTCTCATGATCATCATAGGGCTGCTCCTCTACCACCGAGGTAGATAGATTCCATCTTGATGCAATCCAGTTCCTACAATGAACATGCTATAGCCAACATACACCTCAGGGTTCCATATGGCTAGGAGACCGAGTAATGGTGTAGTCAAACTATAACACCCTCAAGGTGAACTGTCCGATGCACCTCAGGTCAAAGAACCAGACACACTACTGCAGCATCGAGTCAGTCATTGACGAGAAGGTAGACTTCCCTAATGACTACTCGAGGTGGTCACGCTCAGTGCCCTCGTTCTCTAACGAGTACCTGTACTCTCGCTCCGGTGTCTCCACACCGTAGACTCAAGACTCATCTACTAAAGAGAAGCGATTGTACACCAACCTTCCGGATCAATCACCATCCTCGTGATGATCCTATGGTCGGGAGCATTTTATGAGTTAATAATGATTATTCATGTCTTAAATTTTCAACTCTTGAAAATATGAATTATCATTACCATTAACTCAAAGGATGTATCACAGACACTAAATACACATATGTGATAGAAAATAACCCATTTTATTGATTATAGTCAAAATTATAATTTTGCCCCTAGAAGTGTATTACAAGTGTCAGCCAATTCTGGCTTCTAGGGCACATATATCTAACAATCTCCCACTTGTCCTAAAGCCAATTGGCTACAAGTCTAAGTCCCATCTTCTCAAGGTGGGCTTCGATCTTCTGCTGGCCCAACGGCTTTGTAAGTGGGTCTGCCACATTATCTGTGGAGTTGACTCTCTTGACCTCGACGTAACCCTTCTCGAGGTAATCGCGGATGAGGTGGTATCGCCGCTCAATGTGCTTGGATTTCTGGTGAGACCTCGGCTCCTTAGCAAGGGCTATGGCGCCATTGTTGTCGCAGTATAGAGGAATGGCATCTGATGGCATTACTCCGAATTTCTGCAGCAAACTTCTTGTACCAGAATGCTTCCTTCGCAGCCTCTGATGCAGCGATATATTCTGCTTCCATGGTGGAATCTGCTATCACCAGTTTGCTTGGAACTCTTCCAGCTGACAGCACCACCATTGCACACAAACAGACTCCCAGATGTCGACTTTCGATCATCTATATCGGACATGAAATCCGAGTCTGTGTATCCCTGGACTTGGAGTTCTCCATTACCAAAGACCAACATCATATCCTTAGTTCTTCTCAAGTACTTAAGGATACATTTCACAGAAGTCCAGTGTTCTTCACCTGGATTTGACTGATATCTGCTTGTGACACTCACAGCATGGGCTATATCAGGTCGTGTACATAGCATGGCATACATGAGGCTCCCTATTGCAGAAGCATAAGGGATCTTGCTCATGCGTTCTATTTCCTCAGGTGTGCTGGGGCACATCTTCTTGGAAAGATGAATACCATGTCTGAAGGGTATTAATCCCCTCTTAGAGTTTTCCATACTAAACCTCTTTAGTACTTTCCTCTATGTACATCTTCTGTGAAAGTCCTAGCATCCTATTCGGTCTATCCCTATAGACCTTAATTCCTAGAATAAAGGATGCTTCACCTAGGTCTTTCATGGAGAATTCCTTGGACAACCATAATTTGACTGATTGTCAACATGGGAATATCATTCCCAATAAGGAGGATGTCATCCACGT
The DNA here is from genome assembly GCA_006176705.1 of Cocos nucifera. Lineage (NCBI taxonomy): Eukaryota > Viridiplantae > Streptophyta > Magnoliopsida > Arecales > Arecaceae > Cocos > Cocos nucifera. Next base: position 154,954 of record QRFJ01001478.1, on the reverse strand, counting down.
ACAATACGAGGAAGACAACAGCGCTCCCACTGACCCTTTTTGAAAACACATGGTTCCTCTTCATTTTTGATGAAACCAAACTTTTTGATCACATCATTGAAATGAGTGTTCCAGCTCCGAGATGCTTGCTTAAGTCCATATATGGACCTTTGCAGCTTGCAAACCTTGTGATCAGTATCACTGGATGTGAAACCTAGCGGCTGTTCCATATAGATATCTTCCTCAAGATATCCATTTAAGAATGCCGTTTTCACGTCCATTTGCCATATTTCATAATCGAAATAGGCTGCAACGGCAAGCAATGTGCGGATGGATTTTAGCATAGCCACTGGGAAAAAAGGTATCCTGATAGTCAATGCCTTCGCGTTGACTATAACCTTTTGCCACTAGTCTAGCCTTGAATGTCTCCACATTCCCATCTGCACCAATCTTTCTCTTGAAGATCCATTTACACCCAATAGGTACTATACCTTCTGGTGGATCTACCAAGGTCCAGACTTGGTTTGAGTGCATCGAGTCAATTTCTGACTGCATTGCCTCTAGCCATTTCTCGGAGTCGATATCTGATATCGCCTCGTTGTAGGTTTTGGGATCATCACCATGAGCACCATTACCTACGAGGAACATTTTCTCTACTTCCTCTGAAATAATACCTAAGTATCTTTCAGGGGGATGGAAAACTCTTTTCCGATCTACGAGGTGGAGGAGGTAGTGTTCTTATTGGCTCAACCTGATTTGGTTCCAATTGGTCCTTAGCTCGTTGTACTTGTGAGACTTTCTCATCAAGCTTAATCTGCTTTCCAATGCCGCTATCTTGAATAAACTATTTTTCAAGAAAGATGGCATGTCGACTCACAATCACATTGTGGTCTTCTGGAATGTAGAAATAGTATCCTAATGACTCTTTAGGATATCCTATGAATCGAGCTCTAAAGGACCTAAACTCTAACTTGTCCGCTTGTTGTCTTTTGACATGAGCCGGACAACCCCAAATTCTGAGATGACTCAGACTTGGTTTCTTACCATGCCATATCTCATACGGTGTGGTAGGAACGGTTTTAGAGGGAACCCTATTCAGTAGATAAATTGAAGTTAACAATGAGTGTCCCCAAAGAAAATCAGGGAGGTCTGTGAAGCTCATCATGGATCGAACCATATCCAATAGAGTCCGATTTCTCCATTCTGAAAACTCCGTTGAGTTGAGGTGTTCCTGGTGGAGTCCATTGAGAGACTATGCCATTTTCCTTGAGATAGTCTAGGAATTCTCGGCTAAGGTATTCACCTCCTCGATCTGATCGAAGAACCTTAATGGGTTTTCCAGTTTGTTTTTCTACTTCATGTCTGAATTCTTTGAACTTTTCAAAAGCTTCAGACTTGTGTCTCATAAGATACACATACCCATACCTAGACAGATCATCGGTAAAGGTAATGAAGTAGACAAAATTGCCTCTAGCCGGCACATCAAATGGGCCGCACACATCAGTATGTACTAGGGCAAGGAGATCTGTGGCCCTTTCCCCATGTCCTGCAAAAGGGAGTTTAGTCATTTTGCCTTGAAGACAAAATTCACAAGTTGGATATGACTCGGAAGTCAATGGACTCAATAGCCCATTTTTCTCCAATTTGTTGATCCTATCTTCTGCTATATGACCTAATCTCAGGTGCCATAGATATCTATCGTTTGGACTATCTAGGTCGTTTGGCATTCACGTTTTGCTCGATAGTTAGAATAGGTACATCAATATGTAGCTGATAAAGACCATTAATAAGGAAACCATTTGCAATTTTATTTCTTTCATAAAGAATGTTACAATGGTCCTTAAAGAAGGTAATCACATAGCCTTCTTGTGCTAAGCATGAAACAGAAATCAAATTCCTGCTAGCTGCAGGCACATAATAACAGTCTTTCAAAACTAAGTCTAAACCAGATGGTAATCGAAGAGGGTATGTTCCCACGGCTACTGCAGCAACTCTTGCTCCATTACCGATGCGTAGGATCATGTCTCCATCCCTCAGCCTCCTGCTATCCTCAAGACCCTGCATGGAAGTGCACAGATGAGCACTAGAACCAGAGTCAAGCACCCAACTGGATGCAGAAGAAACCATAAGGTTAGACTCAATAACGAGCATACCTCCAGAAGGACCTTCCTTCTTGTTCTTCAGGGTGGCCAGGTAAGTAGGGCAGTTCCGCTTCCAATGGCCGTCGCTGTTGCAATGGAAATACTTTCCTTTGACAGCGGCTTTCATCTTCGGCTCTGCCTTCTTCTTCTTTGCTCCTTCCACCTTCTGCTTTTTCGCAGACTTCTTTTTCTTTCCATAAGACTTTCTTTTGGAAGAAGTCCATTCCATAGCAAGAACTGAGCCTTTAGAATCCTTTCATAGAAAGCTCAGCGGTAACCAGCATATTCATTAATTCGGCCAAGAAATTTTGAAGTTTATGCATGTGGTAATTCATGATGAATTGCCCATATGCATCAGTCAAGGATTGCAGAATAATATCGTTCTGCAGATCCAAGTCTAACTTCACACCGAGCTTCTCAAGCTCTTCCATGTCCTTGATCATTGTCAGACAGTGATCTTGGACTGACTGCCCATCACGCATCTTAGCCTTAAAAAGTCATTTCGTGACTTGATACTTTGGCTGCGCGACTCTGTTCACCAAACATCTCCTACAGGTGAGCCAACATTTGGCGAGCAGTCCCGATATCTTCATGTTGGCGCTGGAGCTCATCAGACATCGAGCCCAACATGTAATATCTGGCCTTATTATCTTCGTCTATCCATTTTTCCAGAGATGCTCTCTGTTCAACAGGATGGACGGGCTGGTAAGGTGGGAGGGTCCTGGTCCAAAACATGGGTTAACTTCTCGGAACCCAAAACTATTTTGTAGTTCCTAAGCCAATCTTTATAATTGGGTCCAGTCAGTCTATGTGTGTCCAGGATACGTGCCAATGGGTTGGACGCAGACATTTTTCTATAGAGAGTCAAAGATTCTAGTTAGATACTGTAATTATGACTTGACCAATTTGTTTAGAGAATTTTATTTTTAAATAAATTAGCTCCCACTATTTTCTCGGATCCCTACACTCCCTCTGTAGAGATGCGAAAAATCTCCATGATTAATGATTTCTAGTGGGTGGTGCGGTCTCACCAACTGACTCATCACCTCACCTAACAGTTATTGGTGATGGGTTAGCCAATGAGTGAACAACTCTTGTTCAATGATTCTCTAATCATGGTGCACCCAAACTTGGTCTCTAATTCATGAATCTCACCGTATCCAGAATATTGATCCACTCCTTAGTTAAGTCAGACCCACCATTTGCATAGACTGGGTTCCTAATTGAGTCTCTCACCGTATCCAGAAATATTGAGCCCAACTCATCCTCCAGCCCATAGCATCCAATGCCTAATAGACATGGTTGCATCTTTCCGGTGCAACTGAGCCACTGTATCCAGCCGAGAACAATCAACCCCGAAAAGGGCCGCACATCTACAATGGTGGAAGACCTCAGACTTAATCTTTTCTTAGGGAGAATTGATTCAGGTCTCATTAAACTAGACTTGTCATAGTCATAACAATTATGACTAACCTAGTGGCATGGGTTAGCTCGGATTATTGACCACCTCAGATCAGAACTGTGTCAACAGATATGGCCAGGTAAGTGAGACCGATGGAAGGAATATGCCATTAACTCATACAAGAATGCATTCAGATCGAGTAGCTTCCAATTAAAAATCAGTCGGTCGTATGTGCCAAACTTACCTTAGACACCAAATTGTTGAGCCAGAACCAATTGGGTTAGCCTACAATCCAGACTCTAACCTCTGAGCCTAATTAGGTCTTGCTTGATCGTGACTCGATCTTGACCCAGACTTAATCCTATTAGGCTGGTCAATTTAAGCATTGTTGATCCCATCTAACCAACTCTTGATTCGGTTTGATCAACCGCTTAGACCTAATTGAGCTACCCAAGCCCGAACCCAGTATTATGAATATGTCTTAGATCTAAAATTCTTAATTTTAGACCTAATTGATATTCCATAATCTTAATTTTTAATTAAGTAGGGTTCATAAACAAAATATGCACAATAAATCCTAGAATTTCAGGATCTAAGGTTTTGCAGAAAGTAAGTTTTGGGTTTCTGATTAAGGACGAATGCGCAGCACCCCTACACATCATAAGAACAGCCCATCGAATGGAAAGAGAGGGCCTTTAAACTCTTCTTTGTTCTTATGACCGGACGGCCAAGAGGAACGCCTTAATCAGGAACATGCAATACTACAAAATAGTTTTAGATCTATATCATATATCTCATATATAAATCAGATCTAATCATGGCATATTTTGCATACATCTCATGTATTGAATCATGCACATTTTTAGATCTAAATTATCTCATAATAATCTAAAAAATTAGATTTAAATTGATCTAATCAAAATAAATTCTAATCTAGACAACTATGTAGAACTATTCTACAACTAGTCTAGACATGCATCAATCATATCTCATATGATATTAAAATTAAATAATTTTATTTGCTATTTTTTAGATGTTATTATAATACTTATAATATCAAAAAATAGTAAATAAAAGGATCTAAAATATGATTTAATCAGATTAAATAAAAAACATGCAAGACTATTCTATAGAACTATTCTATTTTAGAACTAGTCATGCATATTTCCTAATCTTAGATCTAAATCATTTAATTTTAATTTTTTCTGATTTCAGATCTGATCACATCTTATGTGACATCTGAAATCATTTATTTTCTAATTAAAATAAATTTGAAATCAGATCTAAATAATTTAGAACCATGGCTCTGATACCAGTTGAAGGGAAAACATGATTTTTCGGTCCAGGTTCGTTCAAATCTGATCAGATCAAGAGATATATTTCAAAATTTTTTCTCTTTGACCTATATAAGTTCTGAGATGTTTTAGATCTAATTCTTATTATTTTAATAAATAAAATAAGATAAGGATAAATTAAATCAAATTTAATTTATCTGATTTGGGTAATCCTATTACCCGTTGATGATCCTATTTGCAGTGGAACATTCTGGATCTAGCCACGCAAGCGCCTGACCTCTATCGATATCCACTTAGGCTGGATCTAGAGATCCTCTTCTTCTCTATCATGTCCAAAAATCAGATTTGGATCTGATCTGGAGGATCTTCAAAACTTCTTTTGAAGATCAGCAGTCATCCTTTGTAGCAGTGCACCAACAAAAATCCAAAACTCCTTTTGGACGTGGAGAGCAAGGGGAGAAGGTGGTTTGGCATGGAGAAGGAGGGGAGAGGTAGCCTAGGGGGTGTGGGGAATTATGATTCAATCATATCATGTAATTTGAGTTGGGCATAGGGTCTTATTTATAGACTGACTGTGATCCAACTTCTCTTCTTCGCAACCAATCACAATCCTTTGTAAAATCAGATCTAAGTCTGATTGGTGGGAATAGAGTCCCCTGGATTCCTCCTTAGAGGGCGCCTAAGATTAGTCAAAGTTGGTTCTTAGAAGAACTCTAATTGGAATCCAAAAAGGAGATGGAGTCCTTGTCCAACAAGGACTCCTAGGCGCCTCCAACTTGGGCACACGCCAAGGGTGGCGTGTGCCCTCCTCCTTGCCATGTTCTGGTAGGGGGACAGGCCCCCACCATCTCTCCAATAGGTGCATGACATGTGGTCAAAAGTCAAAGTGTCAATGGTCAATGTTTGACCAGTCAAAGGTAGACTTTTGACCAAAGTCAAAGAACAAGAAATGGTAGGTGACCAAAAATGGCAGGTAATGTCTTACAAAATAAGATAACCTTTTTTGACTTGGACAACCTCTAATCAAACCATATGAAGGCCTTTGATTGAGCACAAACTCCTTTGGCTTAGACAGGATAACTTATTTATGATAGCGAAGAAGAACGTTAGGTTCAATCGAGTGCTAGCATGATTTTCTTGAACCTAATTGAATCTCATTCAGATCAATTGAACTAGATCAGTTCAATTGATGATCACCAGATTCAAACCCTTGTTTGTGTGACCTAGTTAGGTTCAGTTCTATATGGTAATGGGATATGTCATGATCTCTATCATCGACATCATCGAAACTCCTTTCGATGGATCAGAACTCTTCTAATTCGAACAGCTAGAATGATCGATCATCTAAATCATTCTAATTGCTTCCAAAATCCACCAGTGACACCTAGCAGTATATGGTGGCAATCCATCAGAGCTGAATGCAAACCTCTTGGTGCAGCTACCTATGTGATTAAATATCTTGAGCCCCAATCAGATTAGGGTTAAGGTAAACTCGTCAAACCCTAGTCTTTGTCATATGATGTAATCATTCGATTCGAGTCCGATGTGAAAATCTAAATAGAAACTCTTTCTATTATTTCACTCTGCCATGGCCATGGACTTCTAGACTTGATTCTCATGATTATCATAGGGCTGCTCCTCTACCACCGAGGTAGATAGATTCCATCTTGGTGCCATCTAGTTCCTACAATGAACATGCTATAGCCAACATACACCTCAGGGTTCCATATGGCTAGGAGACCGAGTAATGGTGTAGTCAAACTATAACACCCTCAAGGTGAACTGTCGATGCACCTCAGGTCAAAGAACCAGACACACTACTGCAGCATCGAGTCAGTCATTGACGAGAAGGTAGACTCCCTAATGAGTACTCGAGGTGGTCACGCTTAGTGCCCTCATTCTCTAACGAGTATTTGTACTCTCGCTCCAGTGTCTCCACACCGTAGACTCAAGACTCATCTACTAAAGAGTAGCGATTGTACACCAACCTTCCGGATCAATCACCATCCTCGTGATGGTCCTATGGTCGAGAGCATTTTATGAGTTAATAATGATTATTCATGTCTTAAATTTTCAACTCCTGAAAATATGAATTATCATTACCATTAAGTCAAAGGATGTATCACAGACACTAAATACACATATGTGATAGAAAATAACCCATTTTATTCATTATAGTCAAAATTATAATTTTGCCCCTAGAAGTGTATTACAAGTGTCAGCCAATTCTGGCTTCTAGGGCACATATATCTAACATTTTTCAATGGTAATTTTGATAACAGATAAGGTGAAGGAAATAACAAATTCAATAGATGCCAAACCCATGCAAGACAAAGAGACAATTGAAGAAAACATCATTCTATTAAAGCCAAAGTTCATTACAATGTAAAGGTCCATGAGACCAATTACAAAAATTAAAAGGGAAAGGAAGAAAAAGGAGACAAGTCCTATTTGGGGTCGGACTTCGGGCTGCCAACTCCAGCCATTGCAAGGAAGAGTTTCAGACCTTCAACCTCCTCCTCGACTCTTTGTTGAGCTTGCAAACTCTCCCTCAGCATCCTCTCCCACCTACATGACTCCTCCTTCATCTTCCTTAGCCTCTTCCTTAGAACTTTAGATTCGACTTCGATATCCTTTACGATGTCTTTTTGGTACTTTATTTAAATCTACAATTCACATAGCTCGATTTTATCTTTTTCGTGTGTGGTGGACAGGCTCTCCAAGGTGCCTCTCAAAGAAAGAATCTCTTATGACTCTCTACTCGAACTGATTTGAGCTCTATTCGATAATTCCTGTCGAAGTCTAGCAATCTCACCATCAGCCTTTCGGAGTCTATGCTGAATGTTGGCAAGTTGACCATACCAACCTTGCCAAAAATCATTATATGAGTATTCGGCTGCATGTAACTGGCCCTATAACTTAGAAAATCATTTTGATCAATCCCAGCCATACTTAATCCGGTTGGTGGATCATATTGAACTCCCTTTGAGTATTTGGATCTTCTCCTATGCGACCTTCAGCTTGATTTCTAGAGACCTTGCCTTGGCAGTCAAAGTCCAAGCTTTCTCGCTGCTGAGCTTCTTCGCCCATTCCAACTCTTCAGTTAAATGGCATTTGTTATTGATATAATCCATAAAATCCTTCCTTTGCACTTGGCATAAGTGAGTAACCTTAATCATCAACTCTGAATAACTTTTCCTTGATTTTCGAAGCTCATCTTCCATCTTTTCCAACTTCTTCTTTAAATGATGAACTTCCTTTTTCAAATTTTTAACTATGGACCTCATAGGAACACCTTGAGGTAGTGGCTTAGCCTCGACTGGGGGCGACAGGTTGAGGCTTTGGTTACTAGAAGGATTTTGAATGACACATACCATAACACAAGTATAAAGAGAAGAAACATATTTTCATTGCTCAAAATTATCTATATAAATCAGAAGGAAAAAAAAATAATTATCAAAAATTATTTGACCTTGGGTGGTGCGGTAGTAGTTGAGCTCGATGCATCCCCCGCAATCTTGGGTTCGGGAGCTGATTTAGGGGCTGCTATTGCAGGCTCAGAAGCTTCGATGGTTGGTTCAACTATGGGAGAGACAACATCGGCATCGAAGGCACCTACCTCTTTTTCAGGCTCGTCTGTTAGAAGGTCGATGTCCACATCCAAAAAGTTTATTGCAACCCTCTCCATGTAGACCTCGAACCGCTCTAGGAAAGACTCCTGGGCGAAAGCGATCTTGATGTCTTCCATAGCCTTGGTAGACTTAAAAGCCTCGATAGCCCACTCCCTGTTGGTGCCAACCTCCTCTTCAACCTTCTTTCTTTTCTCCTCCATAAGAGTCAGAGCGACCTTCATCCCCTCTGCTGCTTCTTCTTCCTTCTACAATGCTTCTTAAAGGCATTTGATTTTCGCAGATTGAATATCTGAGGCCTTCTTCAAACAGTCGACCTTGGCCCGAACCTTCTCGATCTCCACTCGAGCCTCCTGGAGGTCTCTAGAAGCCTCAGCCTGGTAGAGGTCCACTGCCTTCAAATGGGCAAACAAGTAGTGCCCTAATTACAAAGTGAAGACCAGGTCGAATCTTCAAAAAGTACATTCTTTGTTCAAACAAGTTCGAAAAAATTGATTACCTCTAGGTAGGCAGCGAAGGACTCATCAAACCTCTCCACATTCTCTATCTAGATCATCTTGTCAATGATATGCAGGAGAATGCTACCCTCCATCAGAGATTCGATGACCTCCCGGTCGTCCAAAGAATCTTGCCACTGGATGGAGCTCTCACCACTAGAGCACCTGACTTTTCTCTTGACCCTCTTGGTGATGGTGTTTTTATCCTTCCTCATTTTCTTCTCCATAACCTCCCCTTGCTTAGGAGGTGCAGGAGGAGCGGCTTCATTAGGCATGGTTGGGCTTGGTGCCGCCATGACGGGTTCTAGGATAGGCATGGCCTAGATCGGCATGGTCGAGGTCAGCTCTCCAATGTGAGCCTTCTTTGATGGTTTCCTAGCAGAACCATCCTTCCTCTTGAGAGATTTGATCTCCTTGGACAAATGCTTGCATTCTTTTGGTGTTATCTCTATGATAGAAAAGGTTAAAGTTAGAAGAAAAATAATGCAAGATTGACTGGTTATGGGTGACTACCTCCTAGATTAAGGGGACTAAGACTGAGGTTAAATAAAGTTTGGTCATCCAAAAAGAGATCTGATAGTTCTTTATTCTGTCAGCCAAGTCCCAATCTTCTTTCTCAAGCCTGGGAGCTCGGTAGGCCGAATCTCTAATATCCCCTCAGGAAGAAAGTTCTAATTCCAAGGAGGGACATGAAATAAAGAAAATTTCTCCTTGCAGTTATGAATGGAAGGAGTGCCCTTAAGCAACTCCTTCTTTCCGAACTAAAAAGAGACATACCACCAACCTTTGGCGGTAGGGTGATGTTTAAAAGTAAAGAAGTTATGGAACAAAGAAAGGGTAGGTCGAACATCGGCCATGATGCACAAGAAAAAAAATCCTATAATAAATCTAAACGAGTTTGGCACTATGGAAGCGAAGGAGATATTCAAGAATCTAAAAAGGACAACCATGAAAGAAGGGATTGGTAACCTAATTCTGGCTTGAAGGATCTCAACATACAAACAAATGCAGCCCGAGGGAGGGGAGTAGGCTCGGTCACTACGACTAGGAATTTTAAGCTTATATTCGAAAGGGATCTTGAACTGGATTCTAATTAGGGAATGGTCTTCATGTCGAAGTTTATAAGGGATGGTATCAGGGATGAATGGAGGTTGGGATGTTTCTACAGGTTTGATGTTCTGATGTGATGGATCCATCAGGGCCAGGTGGGATGAACTCCCAAAACAGATTGATCAGGATTCTTCGGTAGACATATGGATCAAATTAGGCTTGGAAAAACCCCCAAAAATTTAAGAAAAATAAGATTCAAGACTTCTTTGAAGAAACCAAAAGGACCAGGTTTAAAAAACATAGGAATAATCGAAGGAGGGGTTTAGGAACTAACCTAATTAGATTAAGAGGTATGAAGAGATGATGAACATGATGGAAATCGAACGGGAGGATGTCTGGGACTAGGGAAGATGGTGAAGGAAGCTAAAACTCTTGAGCAGGAGGAAGATGAAGACCAGAGAAGGAAAGAGAGAGTCTCAATCGAGATGAAGCTCCGAAGGAAGAAGATGAGCTTAAATAGTCTGAAGAATCCAAGGCAGTTATGATTACAGGTCTCCTCCAACCAATCTTTGGTTGATGCATGTCCCACTCATCATGACAGAGGACGGGCAATTGATGAAACCTTAATTGCACCATGCCTCGAGCAGATTTTCAGTAGGAGTTTTGAAAAATCATCTTTTTGGGTCACCTCATGTTGAAAAGATCTTGGCGCTAGTATGGATAAAGCTAGAATTTTCCATCCAACAAGTGTGGGAATCAAAAAAGGACTTCGGTAGTCACCTTGTTCTTAGTCCCTTCAAACTTCAAACTCAGAAGTGGGGAGACTATTGTTGGGGTTGAACCCGCACCTACCAAAGTTAGGCCTAATGTCTAGTCGCAAGGCAGTCCCGTGGTGGCCAATTTTCAACCCATCGGGTGATCTTCTAGGATGTATGAGTAAACCGCAGAGCCCATAACATGCTGCAAACCTCGTGCAGATGAGTTCAATGGTTGACCATGAAAGCAGTCGAGTTCCTTCATTGTTAGTGGCTGGCTCCAATCAACCTTCTTTGATAAACTCAAATAGTGAGAGGAATCATCTAAGCAACTAGTTGAACATTCAATTCTTACATAACCTAGCCTAACCGACCTTGAAGCTGGTGGAATCTCCATCTAACCAGACTCCATTTAGGCTAAATTTCTTCATTACAGACTAGATCTCACGACAAGTGCCATAGGACAAAGTTAGCAGAAGGACCTTAACTTCAAATTGGTCACTTACAAGCCACCCTAAAACTCCCAGTTGAACTTCTTCCAATCTCCGAGAAGAGCTCCCTCCAGTTGCAAAGAAGAACTCCCTCCAGTCACCAAGCAGAACTCCCTCCAATCACCAAAAAGCTAGTCGCCAAGAAGAGCTCCCTCCAATCGTCCACGGGGCTCCTTTCGATTAAAAACTTTGCAGTCGCTCAGAAGGACCTCGTCATCTATGCAAATTCAACCTTGAGCTTAGTGCAAGCTAATCTACATGCAGACAATCTCGGAGAAGCCTAAACTTCTTTAGAACTATTGTAATATGAAGCCTTTCATTACTGATAGATGCTCCATCCAAACTCCAATCATTAATCTCCAATAGACTGGCATGTCGTGACAACAGACACCACCTTTTGTAACAAACTCCGTGTGGTCCCGAATGGCCCACTACCGGATAGTTACGACTGTCACCATCAGTTTATTACGAGCTCCATCTATATAAAGGATCCGCAAGATACGTTTTTTGGCTAAGCTCAAAACTCTATTTCAATTATCCCTAAGCACTCCATTTTTGTTGGTCAGAAGAGCTGACTTGACCGTCGGAGGGTTCTGCCAGAGCCACCCAACCTCTGGTTTGGACTTGTTTTATAGGTCTCGATGGTGACCTCATGTTCTTCGACTCCAGCTAATTCCAATGTCTTTAGTTTTCTGCACCAACAAGTTTTAAATAGACTCCTAGTTGGACAAGGATCATCCTTCATTAGGTTGCACCAATCCTAATTTAATTGAGCTTAAAATTTGATTTGACCAAAGAAAACTAAATAGTCCAGTTGGACTAGGACTCTCTCTCTTTCCTTGCACCTACTCACCCCATGCCCATGCCCACTAATTCTTTGATTTTTGCATGACATGCCTCACACACAGAGTAGCCCATGCATGCCCCTTATCCCCCTACTCTCTTAGTTTGGAAATTAGTTTTGACTGGATCAACAATAGTAAGTTGTTTTGACCTAGGACTCTGTTTGATAAAATTTTCAAATACATAAACACATCCATTGGAGGTGCCACTTGTGATCAGATTTGATTTGATTTTTAGCACTGGAAAGGAAGGAAATTTGCATGTGTTTATGGTATCCAACACCCAAAAATAATGAGGTACCGAATATTGCCCCCTTTGATCTTTCTTATTCTAGGTATTTGACCTAGACTGGGACTCCTCTTGATCTCCTAATTTAAGAGGAGTCTTGGCCTAAAATTTTAGAGGAGTTTCACCATGGGATAGAGCTATTGGGCATGGTTTATTTGCTGCAAAATACTTCATGGCATCAGCTTTCTTTAGGACAAAATCTTGGTATGTCCTGGTGAGAGAAAAGTAAGAAGAGAAGAAAGGATACTTTTCTAAGGTTTTGATCTAGTTCTTCCACAAACTTTTGAGAGATAAGAGAGGAAGTGTTTATAGGAAATATACAGGATTTCATGCTTGAATTTTAAAATATTTTTGAAATAAATCATAGCAAAAGATGCAGATTAAACTATTTAATCTACAAAAAGCATATAATCTAATTATTAAACCCTACATCTAGGACCTATAATATGTCATAATGCATTTTTAAAATGAAAAATAAATATTTTAGTATTGATCAAATCAATATCCTAAATTTAGAGCAGTTCTAGATCTAAATCCTAGATCGCATCTAGGTGAGAGAAGAGATCAAATCTCTTACCTTTGTTTGGGTCGAGAACTCCATGGTTGATTTCTGTTGTTGCCTTTGGAGTTGCACATGTGTCTGGCCTCTATAGGTAATTTACACGAGGCTACAACAAAAATTGAAGGTTCATCGAATGAAGATCTGCTCGAAGTGCTAGCTTCTCACGGATTCCTCCTGATGGATAATCTAAAATTTATTCTTCTGATCTCTTGGACACTTAAAAAAATGAAGAATAAGAGGAGGAATAAGGAAGAAATTTAATTTTTAGATCTCTCATAAATTAAAAAATAAAAGTTAAATAAAATTATCCTAAGAGAAGACACATCTTTTCTTTCAGCACGTCAACCTTTGATATTATGAATGCATCTCCATGATAGGACAAGAGGAGACCTTCTCCTCTAGAATTTTTTCATGTTTTAGGTCTTTTCCTCTTTGATTTTTTTCATAAAAAAATTATATAATAATTAAGAGAAAAGGATTCTCAAAAAAACTCTAATAGAAGACTATCTTCTCTTCTCTTTCTTCTCATCAGGACATGATCAAATAATGTCCAAAAGCGATCATGATGCCCCAACACCTTGGAGCATCCATTCCCCATGCCCTCTCTCTCTTTCTATCATATTTTTATCACATGAAAATCATATAAAAATAAATAAAAGAGGGTTAGAAATAAATCTCTAAGAGATAATAATTTTTTTCTTACCTTTCATTCTTCAAGACATCAATAATTGATGTCTTAATGGAAGGCTCTTCTCCAAGAATCTTGGGGCCCCAAACCACCATGCCATCACCCTCTTTTCTTCCCAAATTTTTACATGGAATACTTGGGATCTCAGGCACACACCCATAAAAAATTAGGCACCGTTCTTAGATTAGGAAGACTAGGTCAAACAAGGTAGTTAGGTGTTGGAATTTCAAGAGTTTGGGGGGCATCCAACTCTTGGATGCCACCCCCTAAAAACATGGCATGAAGACCAGGAATCCCTTGCACAAAAGAAAGGAAATTGGCCAAACAAAATATTTGTGGGCATGGGAAAGTAGTTGTAGTTTATATGAAGGACGGACTAGGTCAAAACCTAGTCAAGCAAAGAGTCTTGGTGGCATCCAACTCTTAGATGCCACCTCATTCTTTTTAAACATGGGGAACTAGGTATTGGGGCATGAAGAAGCTTATCTTAGGCATGGGAAATCATGTAAAAAATTCTGGAATTAATTAGTGGGCATAGAACCTCTAATATGGTGCAAGGAAAGGTGTCATAGTCTAACTAGGACTCTCCTATTTTGTCTAGGTCAAAGCTATCTTAAACCTAATTTAAATCTCATTTAAATTAGATTTGAGTCAATCTAATTAATAGACAATTTTAATTTAATTATAAGCTTAATTAAATAATATTTAATTTATATTTAAATTTTATTTAATTTTTAATTAAAATAAAAATTAGATGCACTCAAGTCCTAGTCGAATAGGGACTTGTTCTTCGTTGTGATTGGTTTATCCAATAAACTAATTAGACTTAATCAAATTATGTCCAAACCAATTTTAATTGAATCTAATTCAATTAGACTTGATTTTAGCTTGATTTCTCAATCAAATTGAGCCAATTAGCAATTTAATTGCTAATCGATCTCCGTATAACACTTGCATTAGGTCAAACATTAATCGCATTGATTGTTTGACCTTAGAATGATTCTCAATCATCGATTAACCATCTAATCAGGTTACAATCTCTTATATATATGAATCCATAGGTTCAAACCTAAGCTGGTAGCATTGAAATTAATTTTTGTATCAATCAAAATGACCATCTAGTAATGGTATCGATGTTCGGATAGGTCGAATATATGTAAAGTAATATTCTTAGAATCCTAGCCCATGGTTACCATATAATTCATCCCTATAATCAATAATGTTGAAGATGACTTCGAGCATGCTATCAATACCCATATAAGTCATCTCTATTATGTCTCAAAATTTTGCAAATCTCGTGACTCCTCACAAGGATTACCTAGGTCTAGGTTTTGCTAAATTGAAACACAACAAATCATTCTCTTCTTAAAGTTAATCAGGAGTGGTCAATCCTATCTTGACTCACACACCGACTCTACAAGTACTTGACTATACCCAAAAATCTATAAAATCTATATTAAAAATACAAGCAGTCCAGCACCAAATTTTAGTTAATTGCTTGCAAGTCACCGTGGTGATCTCAGATCGGAGGGATAATTATATCCATTGGCCTTAGCTAGCTACTCTTAATAGTAGAGCACTACATTAGTCATGTTGAGTGCAGATATACTCTTACATCTCATCTGAATGCCATACCAGTATCTTCACACCATTTGGTTATGAGGACAATCAATGCATATGGCATACAGTGACCTACACTCAATAAGTTATCATTCTTATTAATAACATATTAATTGATCATGAATAATTTAAGAACCATCCGATAAATCCTTCTTTATCAATTGATTATGGTTCTAAAAATTTTATCATAATTTCAGAGATCATTTAATGAAGATAAAAATTTTATGATGAACCAACCAAATAACTATTATTATTAAATAATTCATATACTAATTTCAATCATCTACCACTTAGATGATTGGCTTTAGGACATATTTTTTAACAACTCTCACTTGGACTAAAGCCAATCAGAATGATATCAAATATCCTATCTTTGACTTGAGTTTGTAGAACTCCTTAGTTTCGAGGCCTTAGCAAATGGGTTGGTCAAGTTGTCCTTTTTCATCGATCTTCCAAAAATTGATGTCATCCTGTTCTAAAATCAAAGGTGATATTGATGCAGAATATGCTGCTCCTTCTATTCTTTAGCCTGAGTTATGGCTCCAATGCTATGATAGAATTGGACCATCGATGGTGGGTGCCACTTCCAATCTGCTAATGATCCTTTGTAACTACACAGCTTATATGGCAGCATCATATGCCATGATGTACTCTACATCACTAACTGAATAGACTACAGTATCCTGCTTGGAACCATTTCAGTAGATTGCTCCTACAATTAGGATATGACCCAACACTCTCTTGCTATCATCTTGATCTGATTAAAAACTAGAATCAAAATATCTATAAGTTTTAAGTCAGTATCTCCATATTTGAGTCACTAGATCTTAGTATTTCCTAAATACTTAAGGATGGTCTATACAATCTTTCAATGGTTCTCACTTAGATCAGACTGGTATCTACTCACTACCATTAGGGAGCATACCATATCTAATTTTGAACATGTAGAAATTAGATGACAGCCAAATCTTTATTCCTTGCAATGCTGGAATGCCATTCCCGATTTAGAGAATTTCATTCAAAGACAACACAAGGAATAACACTACAGAACATTTTGCTCAATTACAAATGCAGGATTTATCTTTGTTCATAATAAAGACATACGTTCAAAATATATGTTTGAACTCTGAGCTGATAGTCAGACATGCTTTATAGGTCCTTACCTTTCCATCTGTGCTATTCTGATCCTTTTCAAAATCCATTCACACCCAATGGATTTTATCTCTTCAGGTGAATCAACTAGTATCCACATACTATTGATTTTAATGCACTTCAATTTTGATTTGATGGCTCCAAATCAATTCTTAGAGTCAGACCACTACAATGCATCCCTATAGGTGATCAGATTTTTATTATTCTAATCAAGCTCAACAAGATCGCCATCCCAAACCAAGATACTAAAGTATCTATCTAGCTAATGTGGTACTCTACCTAATCTTCTTAAAGGTGCCACTTTAATTGGCTCTGAGTTTAATCTGATCAAATCTAATTCTGTAGGTTTACTAGATTATGTTGGTTCATTTTCTACTAGTCAAACTTCTCCTAGGCATTAGCTCCTTCTCTAAGAAACTTCTTTCCAAAAGGAATGCCCTACTGTTGATGAACATCTTATATTCTTCAGCATAGTAGAATTAATAACCCTTAAACATCTCTTGGAGCAGGATCCAAGTTTATCGATGTGCAAACCTTTGACGTAGGCCAATCAACTCCAAACTTGAAGGTGAGAGAGTTTAGGTCTACATCCAATCTATATCCCACATGAAATCTTTACAATAGATTTACTTGATATATTTTTTAGAGTAAAATAAGTAGTCATAAGAGCACCATCCCAAAACATGCAGACTGGTGAATCCTATCATGGATTGAACCATGTCTAACAAAGTTTAATTTCTTCTTGTCTGATATACTATGTTTTAAAAAGAAATCCACTGGGAGAAAATTCTATTCTCTCCTAGATATGTCACAAACTTACTGGATAAGTATTCATCTCCTTGATCTAATTAAAGAGTTCTAATATCTTTTTTAGTTTATTTTTTTATTTCATTATTGAATCATTTGAACATTTCAAATCATTCAAGCTAGATGCCCCTATGCCCAGATAGGTCGTCTATAATAAAATATTGATATCTTCCTCAAGCACTTTGGTTCATAGGTCCACATACATCACTATGTATTAGACTTAGAACTTTATAAGCTCCTTCATCTTTCAAAATAAAAGGTGACTTTGTCATCTTTATAAGAAAATAAGACTCACAGGTCATTAATGATTCACAATCATTGATGTCGAGATTTTTCACTCAAGCTAACCTATTTATTCTGTTCTTGTTAAGATGACTAAGCCTATAATGCCAAATGTAAACATCCATGACATAATCTAACTTGGGTGTTAATGTGCACATTATACTTAACAAGCTGTATAAATGTTAAATATCATTTATTTATTATTCATATATTATTATAATATTATTCATAATAATATCATAACAATCTTCTTTATTAATAAATGATAACCATCTCTAGCCAAAAGGCCAATAGAGATCACATTTATCATAAATGATGGATAATAGTGACAATCACTCAAAATGACATCTTTTGAAAATAAGCTTGATAATTTCTAAAGCTAGGATTGGAACAAGACTTTCATCCCAAATATTTAGGTATTTCTCATCATTTTTAAATATTCCACTTACTTGTAGATCTTGCAACAAATTGCATAGGACCACCGGCATGCAATACCCGGGTAGTAGAATTTTAAATAGAAAAATTTTAAGATGTTATCATATAACATCCTTGATGTGTGACTCTTACTTCTTTCTGTTGTTTAGCCTATTGGGGTCAAGGAAAGCAAGATAATTCTTCTTACTATGATCTTCCTTCTAATACTAGAAGCACTATGCCTGATTTGGATCAATATTGGACTTATTGTTTTGACTGGACTTAGAAGCCCCAGCACAAATCCATTCATATTGTTGAACTAAATTCAACTTTCGATACTAATTATCAAAGTTGGGTCCCATAAGTCATTATTGTCTGACAGTGATTAGAGCAATTAGGATTTAGCCTTATTCTATGAAAAGAGAATAATGACCTAATGTATATGAGTTATTTTAAGAAAAAAGACTTGGACTTTAGTCTAAAGATTCTTCCACTATTTTATTCAAATTGGTAGCCTCTACCTTCAATTCAAAAAATTACTTTAATTTTCTAGTAGGTACTAGAATCCACATAGACTGCACACAAGTCCGACTTTGGTCGGTCAATCCATGTACATCTACGGATAGATTCATTAACCAATTATTTTCTTAAATAATTTTTAGTAATTTAATTTTATCTTAGAAACCTAATCAGTAGGCTTTGACCTTCATTGTAAGCATTCGGTTACGTCCAACCATTAAAATGACCATACTTGGTGCATCTAACTAACAAATGATTAAGCCAAACTTTAGTTGATCAACCTAACCATCATTAGAGAGACATTACCAAGTTATCATATTATCAATGATAATTTCATTAGTCAATAAGCACCAAACCTTTGGGCCTTTAATGATTATTGAGTTAATGGACCCATTATCATCCAACTTAATAAAAGTCTATGACTCAGTTATTTTCATAACTTTATCATTTTAGGGATCTAATAATTTTAAAAAATTTAAATTATTAGTGATTTAAGATTAAAAAGGACATGGACCAATTTACTTCTACTGACTTCACCAAGTCAAGTTCTCCCATTAACTTCTCAAGTCTTTGACAAGGACTAGGATCAATATCAGTTCATGGACACCTAGATCAGTCTCACTAAATAAAATCAGTCTCATTGATTTTTTATGTGACATGGGTTTGCATGAATCAGTGAGCAACCTAATCAAGACCTGATTAACCACATTAGCTAGGTAAGTGAGATTGGTAGGGGGTCTGCCAAGATTTGCATTAAACACCTTCAGAAATGGCCAAGTAAGCAGGCCATTAATTAAAAATCATCGGTCTAGAAATGCCAGACTTACCTTAGACATCAATCAATTTATCAATTTTAATTTGATCTGCCTAAAAACTCAGACTCGACCATTGAGCCACGATCAGTATCCATTTGTTAGATGTATGGACTTTGATCAACTATAACTATTGAATTGATCTATATAAATGATCTAATTCTAATTAACTATTAATTAGGTTTGATCAATTTCTTAACTTAGTCCATATTTAATCTAACCCTAGGTCTAATCCAGTTAAGGACCTAATCAAAGCTAATCCATTATCCTTTAACCCATGTTTTATGAAATTATCTTAGCATCTTTAAATCACAAAGCTAGATCCTAAACAAACACATAATTCTCAATTAAGTTCAAGACTTATGGGTTTGGATTTATGGAATCTCAGAACTAATTTTTGATTTGATCATTTGAAATATTTTTAAATTATAAATAGTTTACATTGAATCATATTCAATATATAGTTTTAGATCTGATTTATTTTAATGTTTAGATCACAACTTAGGATTTTGAATCTAGGATTTTGCAAAAAGTAAGTTCTCAATTTAAATTCTATAAAATAAATTTATCATACACATATATTCTAGATTTAAAATAAAAGATACATATCAACATATGAAATAATAGGATCTAGATCTAAACATAAAATATATCATATAAATTATATCATAAACCATTTAAATTTAGATTTAAAATTTTAAAATAAATCATAAATCATCTTAGATCTTATCCAACATATTTATGATTTATTCAGGTTAGCACTTATAAGGACAATCTCTCCACTATAAGGGATAATCCTTATAGTAGGACAACCTTATAATCAGTATATCCGATCCGATATTATTTAGATCTAATCTAAATAATGTAAAATAGATCTAACATCTATTTAATTTTAAATTTAAAATTATAAAATAAATTATAAAATTATTTATATCATATCTAACTTATTTATGATTCAAAATTACAAATCAGCACATACCAGGATAATCTCTCCACTATAAGGGATAAACCTTAAAGCAGGATAATCTTATAATCAGTATGTGCGATCTATAGAGTTTTATTTTTAGATTTTTTTTGATACAAATATGATCATGTTATAAAAGAACCTAGATGCTCTAATACGACTGATGGAAAATATGCAGGGTTTGATGCTTGAACTTCAAAATATTTTTAAAATAAATCATAGTGGAATATGTAGATTAAACTATTTAATCTATAAAAGTATGTACTATAATTACTAAATCCTATATCTAGGATCTATAACATTTCATAATGCATTCTCAAATCTAAAAATAAATATTTTGGTATTGATCAAATCAATATCCTGGATCTAGAATAGTTCTAGATCTAAATCCTAGATCACATTTAGGAGAGAGAAGAGATCAAATCTCTTACCTTCGTATGGATTGAAAACTCCATGATTGATTTTTGTTGTTGTCTTTAGAGCCATACACCTATCTGGCCTCTATAGGTAATCCATACGAAGTTGCAGCACAAATTGGAGGTTCGTCGAAAGAAGATCTGCTCGAAGTGCTAGCTTTTTGTGGATCCCTCCTGATGGTTAATCTAAAATTTATTCTTCTGATCTCTTGGATAATCCAAGAGATAAAGAATAAGAGGAGGAACAAGAGAGAAATTCAACCCTTGGATCTCCCAGAAATCAAAAAATAAAAGCTAAATATAATTGTCCTAAGAGAAGACACATCTTCTCTTTCAGCACATCAACCTTTGACATTCTGAATGCATCTCCATGCCAAGACAAGAGGAGACATTCTCCTCTAGAATTTTTTCATATTTTAGATCTCTTCCTCTCTGATTTTTGTCATATAAAAATCACACAAAAATTGAGAAGAAAGGATTCTTAAAAGAACCCTAAGAGAAGACTATCTTCTCTTCTCTTTCTTCTCATTAGGACATGATCAAATTTTGTCCAAAAGAAACCATGATGCCCCAACTCCTTAGGGAATCTATTCCCCATGCCCTCTCTCTCTTTCTTTCAAATTTTTATCACATAAAAATTATATAAAAATAAATAAAAGAGGGTTAGAAATAAATCTCTAAGAGAAAATAGTTTTTCTCTTACCTTTCTCTCTTCAAGACATCAATAATTGATGTCTTAATGGAAGGCTCTTCTCTAATAATCTTGGGGCCCCAAACGACCAAGCCATCACCCTCATTTCTTCTCAGATTTTTCATGGAATACCTAGGATCTCATGCACACACCCATAAAAAATTAGGCGCCCACAGATTAGGAAGACTAGGTCAAATAAGGTAGTTAGGTGTTGGAATTTCAAGAGTTTGGGGGGAGTCCAACTCTTGGACACCACCCCCTAAAAACATGGTGTGAAGACCAGGAATCCCTCACATAAAAGAAAGGAAATTGGCCAAACAAAATATTTGTGGGTGTGGGAAAGTAGTTGTAGTTTCTATGAAGGGTGGACTAGGTCAAAACCTAGTCAAGCAAAGAGTCTTGGTGGCATCAACTCTTGGATGCCACCTCATTCCTTTTATACATGGGGAACCAGGTATTGGGGCATGGAGAAGCTTATCTTAGGCATAAAAAATCACATAAAAAATTGTAGAATTAATTAGTGGGCATGGAACCTCTAATATGGCGCAAGGAAAGAAGGAGTCCTGGTCTAACTAGAATTCTCCTATTTGACTAGGTCAAAGCAATCTTAAGTCTAATTTAAGTGATATTTAAATTAGATTTTAGTCAACCTAATTAATAAATAATTTTAATCTAATTAGAAGCATATTTAAATTAGATTTAAATTAGATTTAATTTTTAATCAAATTAAAAATTAGGTGCACTCAAGTTCTAGTCGAACAGGGACTTGTTCTCCCTTGCAATTGACTTATCCAATAAATCAATTAGATTTAATTCAATTAAGTTTAAACTAATTCTAATTGAATCCAATTTAATTAGACTTAATTCTAGCCTAATTTTTCAATCAAATTAAGCCAATTAGCAATCCAATTGCTAATTGATCCTCCTACAATACTTACATTAGGTTAAACATCAATCACATTGATTGTTTGACCTTAGAATGATTCTCAATCATCAATTAACCATCTAGTTAGGTTATAACCTCTTATGTGAATGATCCTATAGGTTTAAACCTAAGCTGGTAGCATAGAAATCAATTCTTATACTAATCAAATAACCATCTAGCAATGGTACCAGATGTCCGGATAGGTTGAATGTATGCAAAGCAACATTCTTAGAACCCTGGCCCATGGTTACCATATAATTCATCCCTATGACCAATAATGCTCAATATGACTTCAAGTATGTTGGCAATACTCATACAAATCATCTCTATTATGTCTCAATTTTTTGCAAATTTCATGACTCCTTATGAGGATTACCAAGGCATAGGTTCTGCTAAATTGAAACACAATGAGTTATTCTCTTTTTGAAGTTAATCAGGAGTGGTCAATTCCATCTTGACTCATACATTGACTCTACAAGTACTTGATTATACCTAAAAATCTTTTGAATCTATATTAAAAATATAGATAATTTTGCATGAAAGTATAGTGAGTTGCTTGTAAGTCATCATGATGATCTCAAGTCGGAGGGATACTTATATCCATTAGCCTTAGCTAGCTACTCTTGACAGTAGAGTGATACATTGGTCATGTTCAATGTAGATATACTCCTACATCTTACCTAGATGCTATACCAGTATCTCCACACCACTTGGTTATGGGGACAACCAATGCATATAGCATACAACGATCTATACTCGATAAGTTAACATCCTTATTAATAACTTATCATTTGATCATGAATAGTTTAAGAACCATCTGATAAATCCTTCTTTATCAATTAATTATGGTTCTAAGGACTTCATCATAATTTAGGAGTTCATTTAAGGAAAATAGAACTTTTATGATGAACCAGCCAAAGAACTATTATTATTAGATAATTCATATACTAATTTCAATTATCTATCACTTAGATGATTGGCTTTCGGACATATTTTTCAACAAGTATTTCTCCTTCAAATCCTCTAGTTCTTTATCTCTTGGAAGATCCAAGAGATTCGTAAAAGAAGAATCAAGATCAACTATCAGGAGAGATCTATAAAGTACTCCCATGCTGTGCAAATTTTCAATCATTAAACCTTCGATCATCCTAGAAGCCTCATGTGGACAACCTATAGAGGCTGGATGACTTATGTAGTTCTAAGCAATGTTCTCATCCATGTAATCAGTAGTGGAGTTCTCGATCTATGATCAGATATAGAGATCTGATCTCTATATGATAATAGATTAGATCTAGATCGATATTCATATGATCAATACCTATTAGCCTTATTTTTTTCTGATTTATACTTATATCATGTCATAAGATCCTAGTTGTAGGTATTTTTACATGCATTAATATATTAATTTGTTTAATCTAGGTCTTCCACTATTCAATTTTTGAATAAGTTTCAAAATCTATGCATGAAATCCTAGAATTTTTTCCATCATTGGTATTAGAGCCTAGGTTGATTGACATGATATTTATGCATGCTTATATATGATTATTTAGATTAGATCTAAATTTTATTTTTATATTTAAATCTAAAATAAATAATTTGTAGATTGCATGGATTGATTATAAGGTTGTCCTATTGTAAGTTTTATCCCTTATAGTATAAAGATTATCCTAGTACGTACTGATCTAAAAATAAAATTATAAATCTTAAATATGTTAGATATGATTTGAATAGATTTATGGTTTAATAGCTTTGAAATCATTTCAATCTGAAAATAATGATCATACATATGTTTAGATTAGATCTAAAGTCGATTTATGATTTTATCTGTGTTATGTGTATAGTTTATGATTCAAATATACAACTGGTTGCTGTTTATGAAATGAGTCGATTAGTTTCTAAAATAAATCAACCTATTTAGTGGATAGAACCAGATTATAAAAAATATTTTACAAAGCGTGAAAACTATTTTCAAAAGTTGAACCCTAACCCATCAGCCCAATACTTAATTAAGAATTAATGGTTATTAATTAGGATTTAGAATTATGAATTAAAGATTCTAAGACAAAATCATAATACATGGGTTAATAGGTTAGTATGAATTAGGTCCATTAATTAGGTTAGACCTAAGGTTAGATTGAAGAACGAACTTAATTAGAGTAATTGACTAAATCTAATTAAGTGGTCTTAGATTACGTCAAGAACACTCTAAATCAATTGCTATAGTTGTAGTTAGTCAAGTTCGTGTCTTTAACAATAACCAAATGGACTTGATTCATGACTAAGTGGTCTTGCCCAAATTGTTAGATGGATCCATCAAATCTAATTTATTAGTTAGTGTTTAACATAAGTCTGGCAATTTATAACTAGTGGTCTTTAATTGAGAGCTACTCATATTGATTTTGTCTTTGACGAGTTATTGGTATATCCCTCCCACTGATCTCACTTACTTGGATATCTTGGTAAAATTATGTTTTAATCAGATCACTTGATAATTTGAGCTAACCCATGTCAATTAGGTAAATCAGTGTGATTGATTTAGGTGACCTAGACCGACTTATCTCTGATCTCCATTAATCTGACTTGGTGAATTCAATGGGAGGATCATGATTAACTAGTTAATCTTTTCTCTTTTCTTACAATGAGTTAATCAAAATCTCTAAAATTATTAGATCCTTAAAAATAAAATAGTTATAATGATAACTAGATTATAGCCTCTCATTAAGTTGAGTAATAATAGATCCATTAGCTCGATAATCATTGGAGGCCCAAAGACCTGGTGTTTATCAGCTATTGGAATTATCATTCATAATATAATTACTTGGCCATGTCACTCTAAATGGTGGTTAGGTTGACCGATCAAAGTCGGGCTTAATCATTCGTTGGTTAGATGGATCAAGTGTGATTATGTTAAGGGTTGGGTCTAATCAGATCTTTTAAGTTTAGGTCAAAGCCTACTGATTAGGCTTCTAAGGCAAAATTAAATTACTAGAAGTTGTTTAGAGAAATAATTGGTTAAGAACCTATCCATAGATGCATATAGGTTAATCGGCTAAAGTTGGGCCTGTGTAGTTTACGTGGATTCTAGTACCCACTAAGAAATTAGGGTAGTTCCTCGAATTAGATGTAGAGACTATTAATTCATATAAAATATTGAAAGAACCTTTTGACTAAAGTCCAAGGCTTTCGACTTAATAAATCATATACTAATTATGTTTTTGGTTTTTCTTTGTGTAATTATGGCCACTACCTTGTTGCTCCGATCATTATTGGACAATGATAAATTAATGGGACCTAACTTTAGTAGTTGATTTTAAAAGTTAAAGATAATCCTAAAGCATTAGTGAATTCTATACATTCTAACAGATCTGGTACCTAAGGCGCCAGCTCCGAACGCAAGCTGGATGGTTCGAGATGCTTATCAAAAGTGGCTCAATGACCGAACCATAGTTCATTGCATCATGCTTGCGGCCATGAGCGATGTGTATGGAATTATGTCCCAAAGCCAATCGGTAGCTTGTTGATGGTTGAGATATTGTAATTGATTTATTAATTCATATAAAATATTTTGGCATCTTTTTTCATCATAAGTTAACATCTTCTAATAAACTCCATTGTTGTGATGAAGTTCTTAGGACTATTTAGTTTCGATAAAGAGAGAATTTATCGATTAGTCCTAAATTTATTCACGACCAAATGATAAACTATTAATTAGGATGATAGCATCTATCGAGCATAGGTCGCTATATGCCATATAGGTTAGTTATCCTCTTAACCAAGGTGTTTGGAGACACTAGTATGGCATACAGATGAGATGTATGGGTACATCATCATTGAATATGACCAACTTCAGAGCATTTTGCTATCGAGAATATCTCTGATGGGATATAGGTATAAGTGTCTCTTAGGCCTAAGATCATCTTAGTGGCTTGCAAGCAACTCACTGTACTTTGCTACTGGACTAACTAAATTTCTAATTCAATAATGGAATAATTTTGGACACAGTCAAGTACTTAAGAAGTCAAAGTGTGATCAAGATGGAATTGACCACTTCAAGAGTTGGAGAAGAATGTACCACTATATTTCAATATAGCAAAACCTTGGCCATGGTAATCCATTAGATTGATTTGATATTTTGAAATACAATGTGGACAACCTGATCAGAGTTAATAGTTGAACTCTGAGGTGTCCTACAAGCATTGTGGTTAAGGGGATGAATTATATAGAAACTATATCTGCATAGGTTCTAAGAATGGTGTTCTACACCTTCGACCTATCCGGTCGTCGAGTATCCTTACAAGATGGTCATTTTGATTGATATAGAAATTTATTTCTATACTACTGGCTTAGGTTTGGATCTATGAGGTCACACATATTAGAGCTTATGATCTGATCGGATGGTTGATCAATGATTAAGAATCGTTCTAGGGATAAATAATCAATACGATTGGTGTTTAACCTAGTGCAAGTGTTGCAGGAGGATCAATTAGCAATTGGATTGCTAATTGGCTTAATTTGATTAAGTCAATAGGTTGAGATTAAGTTTAATTAAATATAATTTAATTAGATTTGGTTTGGGCTTGATTGGATCAAGTTTAATTGGTTTATTGGATAAGCCAAGTGCAAAGAAAAACTAGTCCTAGTCTAACTAGAACTTGGATTAATCCAATTTTTTAATTAGATTAGAAAATAAATTAAAATTAATTCTAATTTGATCTAATTTAATCAAATTATTAAATGGGTTAGGATCTTATTTAATTGGGTTGGGTTAATCTTAATTTTATTTGATTAAAAGATCTTGTTTGACCAAGTCAAAATAGGAGTCCTAGTGTGACTAGGACTCCCTATCTCCTTGCACCACCTTGGTCCCAACACCCTCCATACCTATTTTTTAGGTATTTCTCATGGATAATCCATTTCTTCCTAATTTTCATGCCTCCTATCTCCCTCCAAGTCATATTTGGAAGTTAGGAGGAAGACCAAGTCAAAGGAGGAATTGGTTTTGCTTAGGATTCTATGAGATAGAATTTTTATTGACCAAAACATCTTCTCATGAGTGCCGCCCCCTCTTTTAATTAATTCTTCTCTTATTCCATGAAAATAATCTCTTTTATTATGCACCCTCCCTTGCTGGTCCATGCCAAAAATTATGGAGGAGGCACCCAAGAGTTGGGTGCCCCAATAACTTTCCATGTTTGGATATTCCTAGTCTAGGAATTTGACCTAACTTGGACTCTTACTTTTCTCTATTTATTGAACGAATTTTATTATGATTTTTTTATCAAATATATAGATTTCAGAGTGGTTTGGGGTGTGAAAAAATTAGAGGATGAGGGTCCTTGGGCAAGGGGGTTCCATAGGCACCAAACTAGGTGTCTAGGTGAGAGAAAAGAGAAAAAGAAGAGGGTCTTCTTCTAGGTGTATTTTATTTTCAATCTCTCCTCCTTTATTTTGAGTTTTTTTTGAGAGAGTCTCAGATCAAAAAAATCTCAACTTCATTCTCATATTATGGAGAGTCTAAATTTTGAAGAAGAAAGCATCGGATCGATCGTCGAAGAAGGATCAGCACAGTACTAGCATGCTGTGCTGATTTCCTGCATCGGACTTCAGATCAAAGATCGTTGGCTCGTATGGATGACTCCTAGAGGCCGGATGCATATGTGGCTCATGACTTCATCCTCAAATCTAGATCAGAAAATTAGAACATCTAAGCTTGCTCAGGTAATAGATCTGATCTATAAACATCATACCTACATTTGATGTAGTGTAGATCTAGGTTGATTTGATCAATCTTTTTTTCTTTCTTATTTAATTTTAATTTTTGATTTAATATCATGCCTTGATTATGTAATAGATCTTAAATCTAGGTATTTATATATTTATTTAAATAAATATTATATTTATTTAAGTCTTTCGCTTTAAGATCTTGAAAAAGTTTCAAGATCTGCCTGTGAAACCCTAGATCTAGTTCCTTCAATTGGTATCGGAGCCTGGGTTCTTATTACATGATTTTTGTGTATGTCTAGATTATCTCTTAGATTAGATCTAATTTATAATCTAATTATTGAATCTAGAATTAAAAAATAAAATATTTTAGATTGCATGGACTGTCATGAGGTTGTCCTGCTGTAAGGTTTACCCCTTACAGTGCATAGGTTATCCTAGTATGTGCTGATTTAAAATATTGATCATAAAATTTTAGATTAGATCTAAAAATTTTTATGATTTGATTAAAAATATTTTAATCTAATTTTAATCATCATAAATATAATAGATTTGATTTAGGAAGATTTATGATTGACTATTATTAAAACTATTTCAATTACATGAACCTGTTTAGATTAGATCTAAAGTAGTTTTATGTTTATTTTACTTGCATATTGATTATGAATCAAACATACAATTTGATTGATAGAACCATGTTGTAAAAATATTTTATAAATATGAAAATCATTTTGAAAAGTCGAACCCCAACCCTCAGCCTAAAAGTTAATTGAGAATTAAGAAGTTGATTGATTAGGATCTCGGATTATGAATTGAAGATCCTAAGACACAAATCATAACACATTGGGTTAAATAGGTTAGTGGGGATTAGGTCCATTAATTGGGTTAGACCTAGGGTTAGATTAAAGAATGGACTTAATTAGAGAATTAACTAAATCTAATCAATTGTTGTCTTAGATTAGGTCAAGGATTCTCTAGATCAATTGCAATAGTTATAGTTGGTCAAGTCCATCTCTTTAACAAGACCCAAGATGGACTTGATTCTTGACTACGTGGTCTAGAGTGAACTGTTAGGTTGATCTAATTAAAATTAATTAAACCAGTTGGTGTCTAAGGTAAACCAAACTAGTGGTTTTTAATTGATAGCTCGCTTACCTGGCCATTTTTGATGGTGTCTAAGGCAAGCCTGGCAGACCCTTCCACTGATCGAACTTATCTAGCCTCTTGATGAGATTATGTTTTGATTACATTGCTTAACTATTCGAGCTGATCCATGTCAGCTAGGTAAATCAGTTTGATTGATTTAAGTGCTTCTAAACCAGCCTATTAATGATCTCCCTTAAGCTGACTTGGTAAAGTTAGTGGGAGGATCATCACAAACTGGTTAATTTGACCTACTCACTTCTATAAATAAATCCTCTAAAATTATTAGTTTCCTAAAATAAAATAGTTATATGATAACTAGATCATAGCCTTCCATTAAAGTAGATGATAATGGGTCCATCAGTTGGATAATCATTGGAGGCCCAAAGGCCTAGTGCTTATCTGTTGATAAAATTATCATTCATTACATGATCTCTTGGATACATCTTTCTAAATGATGGTCAGGTGGACCAACCAAAGTTGGGCCTGATCATTCATTGGTTGGATGGGCCAAGTATGGTCATGTTAATGGTTGGACCTAACTGGATCCTTTTCTGAGAAGGCCAAAGCCAACTGATCAGGGCCTAGGGCAAAATTTAATTACTGAAAATTATTTGAAGAAATAATTGGTTATGAACCTACCCTTAGATATACATAGGTGGGCCAACCAAAGTTGGGCTTGTGTACAGTCTATGTGGATTCTAGTACCCACTAAAGAATTAGGATAATTCCTCGAATTGGAGGTAGAGGCTAGCAATTCGAATAAAATAGTGGAAGAAACCTTTTGATTAAAGTCCAAATCTTTAGGTTTAATGAATCAATTACTAATTAGATTTTGGTTTTTCTTTGTGCAGACATGACCACTTCTCTATCACTCCGATCATTGTTGGACAATGATAAGTTGATGGGATCCAACTTCAATAGCTGGTACCAAATGTTGAAGATTGTCTTAGAGCATGAACAGATCCTATATGTGCTAATGGATCCTGCACTTGAGGATCCAACTGTCAATACACGTGGAATAGTCAGAGATAGTTATCAAAAGTGGCTTAGTGATTGAACCATGATGCGCTGCATTATGTTGGCTGCGATGAGCGATAAGTTCAGTCGTAGGTTTAAGACAGCTCAGTCAAATGAAATGCTCCAAGTGTTGGAGGATTCTTTTGGCACACCTAATGATGTTGAGAGCCACAAGACTAGTTACACCATCTTCAATGCTAGAATGCGGGATGGAGCCTCTATCATTGATCATGTGTTGGAAATTACGTCCTAAAGCCAATCGTTAGTCTATTGACGATTGAGATATTATAATTGATTTATTAATTAATGAAAAATATTTTGGCATCTTTTTTAATCATAATTTTACATCTTCTAATGAACTTCATTGTTGTGATAAAGTTCTTAGGACTATTTAGTTTCAATAAAGAGAGGATTTATCGATTAGTCCTTAAATTTGTTTACAACCAAATGATAGACTGTTAATTATGATGACAGTATCTATCGAGTATAGGTCGCTATATGCCATATAGGTTGGTTGTCCTCTTAACCAAAGTATATGAAGACACTGGTATGGCATATAGGTGAGATATATGGGTACATCATCATTGAACATGACTAATTCTAGAGCATTTTGCTGTCGAGAATGTCTCTGATGGGATATAGGTATAAGTATCTCTTAGACCAGAGATCACCTCAATGACTTGCAAGCAACTCACTATGCTTTGGTACCAGACTAACTGAATTTCTAATTCAGCAAAGAAAGGCTTCTGGGCACAGTCAAGTACTTGCAAAGTTGGAGTGTGATCAAGATGGAATTGACCACTCCAAGAGTTGGAGAAGAATGTATCACTATATTTTAATATAGCAAAACCTTGGCCAAGAAAATCCATTAGATGGATTTGATATTTTGAAATACAATATGGACAACCTGATCAAAGTTGATAGTTGAACTCTGATGTGTCCTACGAGCATTATTGTCAAGGGGATGAATTATTTGAAAACTATATCCGCATGGATTCTAAGGATGGTGTTCCACACCTTTGACCTATCCGACCATCGGGTATCATTGCTAGATGGTCACTTTGATTGATACAAAAATTTATTTCTATGCTATCGACTTAGGTTTAGACCTATGAGGTCCACACATTAGAGCTTATGATATGATCGGATGGTTGATCAATGATTAAGAATCGTTCTAGGGTTAAACAATCAATACGATTGGTGTTTAACCTAGTGCAAGTATTGCTGGAAGATCGATTAGCAATTAAATTATTAATTAGCTTAATTTAATTAAGCTAATAGATTGAGATTAAGTTTAATTAAATATAATTTAATTAGATTTTGTTTGGGCTTGATTGGATCAAGTTTCATTGGTTTATTGGATAAGCCAAGTGCAAGGTAGAACTAGTCCTAGTCTAACTAGGACTCGGATTAACATAATTTTCTAATTTGATTAAAAAATAAATCAAAATTAAATCTAATTTAATATAATTTAATTAAGTTTTTAAATGGATTATGATCTTATTTAATTAGGTTGGTTTAATCTTGATTTTATTTGATTAAAAGATCTTGTTTGACCAAGTCAAAATAGGAGTCCTAGTGTGACTAGGACCCCCTATCTCCTTGCACCACCTTGGTCCCAATGCCCCCCATACCAATTTTTTATGTATTTTTTATGTAAAATCCCTTTCTTCCTGATTTCCATGCTCTCTCTCTCCCTCCAAGTCATATTTGGAAGTTAGGTGGAAGACCAAGTCAAAGGAGGAATTGGTTTTTCTTAGGATTCTATCAGATAGAATCCTTGTTGACCAAAACATCATTCCTTGAGTGCCACTCCCTCTTTTAATTAATTTTTTTCTTATTAGATGAAAATAATCTCCTTTTTTTTATGCCCTCCCTTGGTGGTCCACGTCAAAAATTATGGAGGAGGCACCTAAGAGTCAGGCGCCCCAACAACTTCCCTTGTTTGGATATTCCTAGTCTAAGAATTTGACCTAACTTAGACTTTTCTTTTTCTCTATTTATTGGATGAATTTTATTTTGATTATTTTATGAAATATAGAGATTTGGGAGAGGTTTGGGGTGTCTAGGTGTTCCATAGGCACCAAACTAGGTGTCTAGGTGAGAGAAAAGAGAAGAAGAAGAGGGTTTTCTTCTAGGGCGGTTTTATTTTCAATCTCTCCTCCATTCTTTTGAGTTTTTTTGAGAGAGTTTCAGATCAATAAACTCTCATCTTCTTTCTCATATTTTAGAGAGTCTAAATTTTAAAGAATGAAGCATCGGATCGATCATCGAAGAAGGATCAGCACAGTACTAGCATGCTATGCTGATTTTCTGTATCAGACTTCAGATCAGAGATCGTAGGCTCGTATAGACGACTCCTAGAGGTCGGATGCATGTGCGGCTCATGACTTCATTCTCAAATATAGATCAATAAGTTAGAATATTTAAACATGCTCAGGTAATAGATCTGATCTATAAACTTCATACCTACATTTGATGTAGTGTAGATTTAGGTTGATTTGATCAATCTTTTTTTTTCTTATTTAATTTTAATTTTTGATTTAATATCATACCTTAATCATGTAATAGATCTGAGATCTAGGTATTTACATAATTATTTAAATAAATTTTAGATTTATTTAAGTCTTTCGCTATAAGATCTTGAAAAAGTTTCAAGATCTATCTATGAAACCCTAGATCTGGTTCTTTCAATTGGTATCAGAGCCTTGGTTCTTATTACATAATTTTTGTGCATGTCTAGATTATTTCTTAGATTATATCTAATTTATAATCTAATTTTTAAATCTAAGAAAAATAAAATATTTTAGATTGTACGGACTGCCATAAGGTTGTCCTGCTGTAAGGTTTATCCTTTATAGTGAATAGATTGTCCTAGTACGTGTTGATCTAAAATATTGATCATAAAATTTTAGATTGGATTTATGAGATTTTATGATCTAATTAAAAATATTTTAATCTAATTTTAATCATCATAAATATGTTAGATTTGATTTAGAAAGATTTATGATTGATTATTATTGAAACTATTTCAATTACATGAACCTATTTAGATTAGATCTAAAATAGTTTTATGCTTATTTTACTTGCATATTGATTATGATTCAAACATGAAACTTGGTTGATAGAATCATGTTGTAAAAATATTTTACAAATATGAAAATCATTTTTGAAAAGTCGAACCCCAATCCTCAGCCCAAAACTTAATTAAGAATTAAGAAGTTTATTGATTAGGATCTAGAATTGTGAATTGAAGATCGTAAGACACAAATCATAACACATTGGATTAAATGAGTTAGTGAAGATTAGGTCCATTAATTAGGTTAGACCTAGGGTTAGATTAAAAAATGGACTTAATTAGAGAATGGACTAAATCTAATCAATTATTATTTTAGATTAGGTAAAGGATTCTCTAGATCAATTGCAATAGTTGTAGTTGGTCAAGTTCATATCTTTAACAAGATCTAAGATGGACTTGATTCTTGACTACACGGTCTAGCACGAATTGTTAGGTTGATCTAATTGAAACTAATTAGCTAGTTGGTGTCTAAGGTAAACCAGATCAGTGGTTTTTAATTGGCAGCTCGGTTACTTGGCCATTTCTAATGATGTCTAAGGTAAGCCTGGCAGACCCTTTCACTGATCGAACTTACCTGGCCTCTTCGTGAGATTATGTTTTTATCGGATTGCTTGACTATTCAAACTAACCCATGTCAGCTAGGTAAATCAGTTTGACTAATTTAGGTGCTCCTAAACCTGTCTATTAATGATCTCCCTTAAGCTGACTTGGTGAAGTTAGTGGAAGGATCATGACAAGCTAGTTAATCTGATCTACTCCCTTCTATAAATAAATCCTCTAAAATTATTAGGTTTCTAAAATAAAATAGTTATATGATAACTGGATCATAGCCTTCCATTAAAGTGGATGATAATGGGTCCATCAATTAGATAATCATTGAAGGCCCAAAGGCTTGGTGCTTATCGGTTGATGGAATTATCATTCATTATATGATCTCTGGGATACATCTTTCTAAAATATCATCAAGTGGGCCAACCAAAGTTGGGCTTGATCATTCATTGGTTGGATGGGCCATGTATGGTCATGTTAATGGTTGGACCTAACTGGATTCTTTTTTGAGAAGGCCAAAGCCAACTGATCAGGGCCTGGGGCAAAATTTAATTACTAGAAATAGTTTAAAGAAATAATTGGTTATGAATCTATTCTTAGATGTACATGGATGTGCCAACCAAAGTTGGGCTTGTGTACAATCTATGCGGATTCTAGTATCCACTAAGAAATTAGGATAATTCCTTGAATTGGAGGTAGAGGCTACCAATTCAAATAAAATAGTGGGAGAAATCTTTTGGTTAAAGTTTAAATCTTTAGGTTTAAGGAATCAATTACTAATTAGATTTTGATTTTTCTTTATGTAGACATGGCCACTTCTCTATCACTCTGATCATCGTTGGACAATGATAAGTTGGTGGGATGCAACTTTGGTAGCTGGTACTGAAAGTTGAAGAATGTCCTGAAGCATGAATGGATCCTATATGTACTGATGGATCCTGCACCTGAGGTGCCAGCTGTCAATGCACGTAGAACAGCCAAAGATACTTATCAAAAGTGGCTCAGTGATTGAACCATGGTACACTGCATTATGCTGGCTGTGATGAGCGATGAGTACAGTTGCAAGTTTAAGATAGCTCAATAAAATGAAATGCTCCAAGTGTTGGAGGATTTTTTTGGCACATCCGATGACATTGAGAGGCACAAGACTAGTTGTATCATCTTCAATGCTAGAATGTGGGATGGTGCCTCTGTCATTGATCATGTATTGTACATGATAGAGCTGATAGAGTGCTTGAGCAAGCTTGATTTTTCTTTGCACAAACAACTTAGGAAAGATGCAATACTGAACTCACTGCCCAAGTCTTATCTCCCATTCCTTACACATTATAGAATGTCAAAGCCTGACGTGGACTACCATGGGTTACTGGGGTTACTTTAGAACTTTGAGAAGGATCACCAACTCAATAAGGAGTTGGTGAACTTAGTGGGAGGTTCATCTTCTCGTTCTCGATCCTTTGGGAAAAGAAAGAAGAATAAGAAGAAGAAAGCCAAGAAGGTGCATGTTCATGCTAGGATACCTATGCAGGCTCAGACCCCAAAGACCAAGCCCGATAAGAGTAAAGCCGAATGCTTCTTTTGCAAGAAGCTGGAGCACTGGAAGAGGAACTATCCTTAGTACATTGCCTTCCTAGACCCGAGTAGAGAAAGAAGCAAGCTGTTGCTGGGTAAGGTATTTATATGATAACTCCTTTTAATTTTTTTATTTATGAAATTACTGACTGGATATTGGATACCAATAGCCTTTACCATATTTGCAATTCATTGCAGGGGTTGCAGGTCAGTAGAAGATTCGAGCAAGATAAGAGATTCCTAAATGTTGGAGATGAAAGACTAGTTCCAGTTCTAGCTTTAGAAATTTTGAAACTTGTATTTGAATCTCATATCGTTGTTCTTAGTGATTATCATTTATGTCCTAGTTTCTTTCTAAATATCATTTCTATAGGCCTTTTAGCCATGAACAATTATGAAATTTTAATAAAAAAATGAGTTTATAATGTCATTATGAATGATGTTACTGCTTTCTGTGGATAATTGAATAATGGTGTATATATGTTATCACAACCTATGAATGTAGTCTATTCTATTGGCAAGCACCCAAAATTAGATAGTATATCAGATATCTACCTAGGGCACTGTAGGCTAGGTCATATAAATAAAAATAGGATAAATAGGTTGACTCAGGAGAGAATCCTCGAAGTTAATGATTGTGAATCACTTCCAACCTGTAAGTCATGTCTTCTTAGTAAAATGACCAAATCACATTTTATTGGAAAAGATGAGAGAGCCGATGAGCTCTTAGATCTAGTACATACTGATGTATGTGGTCTAATGACAAGTGCTAGAGGTGGATATGTCGACTTTATCACTTTCATAGATGATCTATTCAGATATAGATATATCTATCTGATGAAACATAAGTTGGATTCTTTTAAAATATTCAAACGATTTCGAAGTGAAGTAGAAAAAAAAACTAGAAAGAGTATTAAAACTCTTCGATCTGACTGAGGAGGAGAATACCTTTCTGGTGTGTTTCTCACATATCTAGGCGAGAATGGAATTCTCTCCCAATGGACTCCTCCTGGAACACCACAGCATAATGGTATGTTTGAAAGAAGGAATCAGACTCTATTAGACATGGTCGATCCGTGATAGGATTTGCCAGCTTGCCGATATCCTTCTGAGGATATGCACTCGAATCGACTTGTTATCTATTAAATAGGATTCCAAGTAAGTCTGTAGTTAAAATCTCATATGAGATATGGACAGGGTGTAAACCAGCACTTTCACGTCTTAGGATTTGGGGGTGCCCGACTTATGTCAAATGGTTAGTTTCAGACAAACTTGGACCTAGGTCTGATAAGTGTACATTCATAGGGTACCCAAAAGAGTCCAAAGGATACTATTTCTATCATGTTGATGAACAAAAGGTGTTCGTCAGTCTTAGGGCAACCTTTTTGGAAAAGAAGTTCTTTGATGAAGGAACTATTACCTCTAAGGTTGAACTTGACGAAGTTCAATAGGTAGAAAGTCTGACATAGAATATTGAACCTAAGTTGGATTTGATCAGATCTGATCTGAAGCCTAGTGAATCCGCACCATTAAGGCGATACGGTAGAGTATCCTACGATCCAGATAGATACTATAGATTCTTGGTCTAGGATGATGATCCCATCGAACTTGATGAAAATGATCAGGACCCAATCACTTATATGGACATGATGCAGAGATCCGATTCTGACAAATGGCTAGAAGCAATGAGATCCAAAATGGATTACATGAAGGTTAATGATGTATGAATATTAGTTGACCCACCTGAAGGGATTAAACTCATTGAATGTAAATGGGTCTTCAAAAGGAAGAGGTGCGCTGATGGAAAGATGGAGACCTATAAAGCTCGTCTAATTGTCAAGGGATATCATCAACATTATGGTATTGACTATATTAAGACATTCTCTCCTATGGTAATGCCTAAGTCCATTCAGATTATGCTTGCCATTGCTATCCATCTGGACTATGAGATCTGATAGATGGATGTGAAGATAGCTTTCCTAAATGAAGAGCTGACCGAAGAGGTATATATGATACAACCTGAAGGATTCACATCCATAGACGAGTCCAAGGTGTGCAAGCTTCAGAGATCCATTTATGGATTGAAGCAGGCATCTTGAAGTTGAAACATGCATTTTGATAAAGTGATCAAAATGTATGGCTTCATTAAGAATGAAGAAGAACCCTACATTTATAAATGGGCAAATGGTCTAGCAGCTACATTTCTTATTTTGTATGTGGATGATATTCTCTTAATTGGAAATGATCTTCCCACACTACAAGGAATAAAAGTCTAGTTATCATCACAGTTCTCCATGAAGGACATGGGTGAAGCATCCTACATCCCAGGGATGAAGATCTATAGGGATAGATCTAAAAGGGCATGAAGAATTTCAAAAAGGGCCATCTTTTGATAGGCCAAGGAATTTCTCTCTCTAAGAAGGATTGTCCGACAACTTCTGAACAGAGAGAGTGTATGAGTAGAATTCCATATGCTTCGATAGTGGGATCTATTATGTATGCAATAAAATGTACAAGACCTGACGTAGCATACTCACTAGGAGTAGTGAGTAGATACCAGTCTGACCTAGAGAAAATCACTGAAAGGTGGTTAAAACCATCCTTAAGTATTTGAGAAATACTAAGGATCAATGGTTGGTTTATGGTGAGTCAGATTTGAAGCTTGTGGGGTTTATAGACTTCAGCTTTCAATCTGACCATTATGATAGTAAAAGTGTGTCGGAATATATCTTTACTCTAAATGGTGGAGCCATCTATAGGAAAAGTTTCAAGCAGCATATTGTGGTTGACTTTGTTTGCTAAGCAGAGTACATTGCAGCATCAGATGCAGTAAAGAAAGTTATGTGGCTAAGAAAGTTCATCACCGAGCTCGAAGTAGCACCCTCCATTGATGGTCGAGTTCTGCTCTACTGCTACAGCACTGATGCCATAGCTCAAGCAAAAGAACCAAAGGCACACCAACGAACAAAGCATATTCTATGTCACTTCCATTTGGTTTGTGAGATCGTGGATCATAGTGACATCGACCTTCAGAAGATCAATGGAAAGGAGAACCTAGCCGACCCCTTCACTAACGCACTGGCAATCAAGGAGTTCGACAAGCATAAGTCGAAGATGGGTATTAGATACTATGCCGAGTGGCTTTAGGATAAGTGGGAGTTGTTGGAAATTATATCCCAAAGCCAATCATCAATCTTTTGATGGTTGAGATATTGTAATTGATTTATTAATTAATGAAAAAGATTTTGGCATCTTTTTTCATCACAAGTTTACATCTTCTAATGAACTCCATTATTGTGATGAAGTCCTTAGGACTATTTAGTTTAGATAAAGAGAGGATTTATTGATGTGTCCTTGAATTTGTTCACGACCAAATGATATGTTGTTAATTAGGACGACAGCATCTATCGAGCATAGGTCGCTATATACCATATAGGTTGTTTGTCCTCTTAACCAAGATGTGTGGAGACACTGGTATGGCATACAAGTGAGATGTATGGATACATCATCATTAAACATGACAAACTTCAGAGCATTCTACTGTCAAGAATGTCTTTGATGGGATATAGGTATAAGTATTCCTTAGACCTGAGATCACCTCAGTGACTTGCAAGCAACTCACTATGCTTTCGTACTGGACTAACTAAATTTTTAATTCAGCAATGGAAGGCTTCTGAGCATAGTCAAGTACTTGCAAAGTTGGAGTGTGATCAAGATGGAATTGACCACTCCAAGAGTTGGAGAAGAATGTATCACTGTATTTCAATATAGCAAAACCTTTATCAGGATAATCCATCAAATGGATTTGATATTTTGAAATACAATGTGGATAACCTGATCAGAGTTGACAGTTGAACTTTGATTTATCCTATGAACATTGTGCTCAAGGAGATGAATTATATTGAAACTATATCCGCATGAGTTCTAAGGATGGTGTTCTACACCTTCGACCTATACGGCCATCGGGTATCATTGCTAGATGGTCACTTTGATTGGTACAGAAATTTATTCCTATGCTACCAACTTAAGATCAGACCTATGAGATCACACACATTAGAGCATACAATCTGATTAGATCATTGATCAATGATTAAGAATCATTCTAGGATTAAACAAACAATACGATTGGTGTTTAACCTAGTGCAAGTATTATAGGAGGATCGATTAGCAATTGGATTGCTAATTGGCTTAATTTGATTAAACCAGTAGACTGAGATTAAGTCTAATTAAATATGATTTAATTAGATTTAATTTGAACTTGATTGGATCAAGTCCAATTGATTTATTGGATAAGCCAAGTGCAAGGAAGAACTAATCCTAGTCTAACTAGGACTCAGATTAACCTAATTTTCTAATTTGATTAGAAAATAAATTAGAACTAAATCTAATTTATTTAAGTCTTTAAATGGATTAGGATCTTATTTAATTGGGTTCATTAAATCTTGATTTTATTTGGTTAAAAGATCTTGTTTGACCAAGTCAAAACATGAGTCCTAGTGTGACTAGGACCCCCTATCTCCTTGCGCCACTGTGGTCCCAACACCCTCCATACCTATTTCTTAGATATTTTTCATGGAAAATCTCTTTCCTCCTGATTTCCATTCCCCCTCTCTCCCTCCAAGTCAAATTTGGAAGTTAGGTGGAAGACCAAGTCAAAGGAGGAATTGGTTTTGCTTAGGATTCTATAAGATAGAATCCTTGTTGACTAAAACATCTTCCCTTGAGTGCTGCCCCCACTTTTAATTAATTTTTCTCTTATTCTATGAAAATAATCTCCATTTTTATGCACCCTCCCTTGCTGATCCATGCCAAAAGTTGTGGAGGAGGCACCCAACTCTTGGGCGCCCCAACAACTTTCCATGTTTGGATATTCCTAGTCTAGGAATTTGACCTAATTTGCACTCTTCTTTTTCCCTATTTATTGGATGAATTTTATTCTAATTTTTCCATGAAATATAGAGCTTTGGGAGAGGTTTGGAGTGTGCAAAAATTAGATGATGAGGGTCCTTGGGCATGGGGGTTCCATAGGCACCCAACTAGGTGTCTAGGTGAGAGAAAAGAGAAGAAGAGGGTCTTCTTCTAGGACTATTTTATTTTAAGTCTCTCCTCCTTTCTTTTGAATTTTTTTAAGAGAGTCTCAGATCAGCAAACTCTCATCTTCTTTATCATATTTTGGAGAGTCTAAATTTTGAAGAAGGGAGCATCGGATTGATCGTTGAAGAAGAATTAGCACAGTACTAGCATGCTGTGCTGATTTCTTGCATCGAACTTCAGATTAGAGATCGTAAGCTCATGTGGATGACCCCTAGAGGCCAGATGCTTGTGTGGCTCATGACTTCATCCTCAAGCCTAGATCAGTAAGTTAGAATATCTAAACTTTCTCAGATAATAGATCTGATCTATAAACTTCATACCTGCATTTGATGTTGTGTAGATCTAGGTTGATTTGATCAACCTTTTTCTACCTTATTTTATTTTAATTTTTGATTTAATATCATGCCTTAATCATATAATAGATCTGAGATCTAGGTGTTTATATGATTATTTAAATAAATTTTAGATTTATTTAAGTCTTTTGCTGCATGATCTTGAAAAACTTTCAAGATCTACCTATGAAATCCTAGATCTGATTCCTTCATCATATACTGTATATGATCGAGCTGATAGAGCGCTTGAGCAAACTTGATTTTTTCTTACATAAATAACTTGGAAAAGATGCAATACTGAACTCATTGCCAAAGTTCTATCTCTCTTTTTTTACTCATTACAGAATGACAAAGTCTGAAGTAAACTACCATGACTTACTAGGGTTACCTCAGAACTTTGAGAAGGATCACTAGCTCCATAAAGAGTCGGTGAACTTAGTGGGAGGTTCATCTTCTAGTTCTCGAACCTTTAGGAAAGAAAAGAAGAACAAGAAGAAAAAAAAGAAGGTGCAAGTTCTGGCTGGGACATCAATGCAGGGCCATATCAGAAAGATCAGGCCCAATAAGAGTCAAGCTGAATGCTTGTTTTGCTAGAAGCAGAGGCACTAGAAGAGAAACTATCCTCAGTACATTGCCTCTCTAGATCCGAACAGGTAGAAAAAGAAGCAAGCTATTGCTGGACAAGGTATTTATATGATAACTTCTTGCAATTTCTCTATTTATGATATTACTGACTGGGTATTAGATACTGATAGCCCTTACCATATTTGCAATTCATTGCAGGGATTGTAAGTCAGTAGAAGATTCGAGCAAGGTGAGAGATTCCTAAATGTTGGAGATGAAAGATTAGTTCCAGTTCAAGCTTTAGAAATTTTAAAACTTATATTTGAATCTCATACCATTGTTCTTAGTGATTGTCATTTCTATCCTAGTTTCCTTTTAAATATCATTTCTGTAAGCCTTTTGACCATGAACAATTATGAAATTTCAAAAAAGAAATGAGTTTGTAATGTCATTGTGAATGATGTTACTGCTTTCTATGGATAACTGAATAACGGTGTATATATATGTTATCACAACTGTTAATGTAGTCTATTGTACTGAAAAGCATCTTAGATTAGATAGTGTATCAGATATCTACTTATGGCACTGTAGGCTAGGTCATATAAACATGAACAGGATAAATAGGTTGACTCAAGAGACAATCCTCGAAGTTAATGATTGTGAATCACTTCCAACCTTTGAGTCATGTCTTCTTGGTAAAATGACCAAGTCATCTTTTACTGAAAAAGGTGAGAGAGCCGATGAGCTCTTAGGTCTAGTACATATTGATGTATGTGGACCAATTAGCACAAGTGCCAGAGGTGGATATGTCTACTTCATCACTTTCATAGATGATCTATCCAGATATGGATATATCTATCTGATGAAATATAAGTCAGATTCTTTTGAAATGTTCAAATGATTTTGAAGTGAAGTAGAAAAACAAACTGAAAAGAGTATTAAAACTATTCAATCTGATTGAGGAAGAGAATACCTTTCTGATGAGTTTCTCACATATCTAGGAGAAAATGGAATTTTCTTCCAATGGACTCCTCTTGGAAAACTACAGCATAATGGTGTGTCTAAAAGATGGAATCGGACTCTATTAGACTTGATCCGATCCATAATAGGATTTGCCAGCTTGTCAATATCCTTCTACAAATATGCACTCGAATCGACTTATTATCGGTTAAATAGGATTCCAAGTAAGTCTATAGTTAAAACCCCATATGAGATATGAACAAGGCATAAGCCAGCACTTTCATACCTTAGGATTTAGGGGTGCCTGGCTTATATCAATTAGTTAGTTATAGACAAACTTGGACTTAGCTCTGACAAGTGTACATTCATAGGATACTCAAAAAAGATTAAAAGATACTATTTCTATCATGCTGATGAACAAAAGGTGTTCATCAGCCTTAAGGCAACCTTTTTAGAAAAAAATTTTCTTGTTGAAGGAATTGTTGCCTTTAAGGCTGAACTTGATGAAGTTCAATAGGTAGAAAGTCCAACACAGAATGTTGAACCTAACTTGGATTTGATTAGATCAGATCCATAGCCTAGTGAATCCACACCATTAAGGCAATCCAATAAAGTACCCCACCATCCAAATAAATACTATGGATTCTTAGCCAATGATGGTGATCCCATCGAACTTAATGAGAACGATGAGGATCCGATCATTTATATGGATGCCATGTAGAGATCCGACTCTGAGAAATGGCTAGAAGCCATGAGATCCAAAATAGATTTTATGAAGGTCAATGATGTATGGACATTAGTTGACCCACCTGAAGGGGTTAAACCCAATGGGCGTAAATGGATCTTCAAAAGGAAGACAGGCGCAGATGAAAAGGTGGAGACCTATAAAGTCCATCTGGTTGCCAAGGGATATCGTCAACATTATGGTATTGACTATGACGAGATGTTCTCCCCTATGGCAATCTCAGGTCCTTTCAGATCATGCTTGCCATTACTGCCCATCTAGACTATGAGATCTAGTAGATGGATGTGAACAAAGCTTTCATAAATGGAGAGCTGACCGAAGAGGTGTATATGATACAACCTGAAGGGTTCACATCCACAGATGAGTCCAAGGTATGCAAGCTTCGGAGATCTATTTATGGATTGAAGCAGGCATCTTGGAGTTGGAACATGTGTTTTGATAAAGTGATCAAAATGTATGGCTTTGTTAAGAATGGAGAAGAATCCTGCATTTACAAATGGGCAAATGATCCAACAATGGTATTCCTTATTTTATACATGGACGATATTCTCTTAATCGAAAATGACATTTCCACACTATAAGTAATAAATGTCTGATTGTCATCACAGTTCTCCATGAAGGACTTGGGTGAACCATCCTACATCCTAAGGATGAAGATCTATAGGGATAGATCTAAAAGGATGCTTGGTATATCCCAATCCATGTACATAGAAACTATGCTGATGAGGTTCAGCATGGAGAATTCCAAAAAGGGCTATCTTTGGATAGGCCAAAAAATTTCTCTCTCTATGAAGGATTGTCCGACAACTCCTGAAGAAAGAGAGCATATGAGTAGAATTTCATATGCATCGGTAATGGAGTCTATTATGTATGCAATGACATATACAAGATCAGTCATGGCATACTCACTAGGAGTAGTGAGTAGACACCAGTCAGACCCTGGAGAAAATCACTGGAAGATGGTTAAGACCATCCTTAAGTATTTGAGAAATACTAAGGACCAATGATTGGTTTATGGTGAGTCAGATCTGAAGCTTGTGGGGTTTACAGGCTCTAGCTTTCAATCTGATCATGATGATAGTAAAAGTGTGTTGGGATATATCTTTACTCTAAATCATGGAGCCATCTATTGGAAAAGTTTCAAGCAGCATATAATGGCTAACTCTGTTTGTGAAGTAGAGTACATGGCAACATCAGATGCAACAAAAAAAGTTGTATGGCTGAGGAAGTTCATCATGGAGCTCATAGTAGCATCCTCCATTGATGGTCCAGTCTTGCTCCATTATGACAGCACTGGCGCCATAGCTCAAGCAAAGGAACCGAAGGCACACTAGTGAACAAAGCATATTCTGTGCCACTTCCATTTAGTCCATGAGATCATGGATCGTGGTGACGTCGATCTTCATAAGATCGACGAAAAGAAAAATCGAGCGACCCCTTCACTAAAGCCTTGGCAATCAAGGAGTTCGATAATCATAAGTCGAAGATGGGTATTAGATATTGTGCCGAGTGGCTTTAGGATAAGTGGGAGTTGTTGGAAATTGTGTCCCAAAGCCAATCATCAGTCTATTGATGGTTGAGATATTATAATTAATTTATTAATTAATAAAAAATATTTTATCATCTTTTTTCATCATAAGTTTATATCATCTAATGAAGTCCATTGTTGTGATGAAGTCCTAAGGACTATTTAGTTTTGATAAAGATAAGATTTATCGATTAGTCTTTAAATTTGTTCATGACCAAATGACAGACTGTTAATTAGGATGACGGCGTCTATTGAGCATAAGTTGCTATATGCCATATAGGTTGGTTGTTCTCTTAACCAAGATGTGTGGGGACACTGGTACGGCATACAGGTGAGATGTATGGATACAACGTCATTAAACGTGACCAGCTTCAGAGCATTCTACTATTGAGAATGTTTCTGATGGGATA
This sequence comes from Cocos nucifera, assembly GCA_006176705.1. NCBI lineage: Eukaryota > Viridiplantae > Streptophyta > Magnoliopsida > Arecales > Arecaceae > Cocos > Cocos nucifera. The sequence continues at coordinate 110,015 of QRFJ01001478.1, read as the reverse complement.
TAGATATTAGTGTCGCATAGACCTGAGATCACCTCAGTGGCTTGCAAGCAACTCACTATACTTTGGTATTGGACTAACTAAATTTTTAATTCAGTAACGAAAGGCTTTTGGGCACAGTCAAGTACTTACGATGTCGGAGTGTGATCAAGATGGAATTGACCACTCCAAAAGTTGGAGAAGAATGGATCACTGTATTTCAATATAGCAAAACCTTGGCCAGGATAATCCATTAGATGGATTTGATATTTTGAAATACAATCTGGACAACCTGATCAGAGTTGACAGTAGAACTCTAAGGTGTCCTACAAGCATTATGGTTAAGGAGATGAATTATATGAAAACTACATAGGGAATGGTGTTCTACACCTTCGACCTATCCAGTCATTGGATATCATTGCTAGATGGTTACTTTGATTGGTACAAAAATTTATTCTTATGCTACCAACTTAGGTTCAGGCTTATGAGGTCACACACATTAGAGCTTACGATCTGATCGGATGGTTAATTAATGATTAAGAATCGTTCTAGAGTTAAACAATCAATACGATTGGTGTTTAATCTAGTGTAAGTGTTGTAGGAGGATCAATTGGCAATTGGATTGCTAATTGACCTAATTTGATTAAGTCAATAGGCTCAGATTAAGTCTAATTAAATATAATTTAATTAGATTTGATTTTGGCTTGATTGGATCAAGTCCAATTGGTTTATTAAATAAGCCAAGTGCAAGGAAGAACTAGTCCTAGTCTAACTAGGGCTCGGATTAACCTAATTTTTTATTTGATTAAAAAATAAATTAAAATTAAATCTAATTTAATCTATTTTAATTAAGTTCTTAATTAGTTTAGGGCCTATTTTAATTATGTTGGTTTAATATTAAATTTATTTGGTTAAAAGATCTTGTTTGACTAAGTCAAAATTGGAGTTCTAGTGTGACTAGGACTCCCTATCTCCTTGTGCCACCTTGGTCCCAACACCCCCCATACCTATTTTTTAGGTTTTTTTCATGAAAAATCTCTTTCTTCCTAATTTTCAAGCCCCCTCTCTCCCTCCATGTCATATTTGTAAGTTAGGTGGATGACTAAGTCAAAGGAAGAATTGGTTTTGCTTAGGATTCTATGAGATAGAATTCTTGTTGATCAAAACATCTTCGCTTGAGTGTAGCCCCCTCTTTTAATTAATTCTTCTCTTATTCTATGAAAATAATCTCCTTTTCTGTGCACCTTTCATTGCTGGTCCACAACAAAAATTGCGGAGGAGGGGCCCAAGAGTTGGGCACCCCAACAACTTCCCATGTTTGGATATTCCTAGTTTAAGAATTTGACCTAACTTGGGCTCTTCATTTTTCCTATTTATTGGATGAATTTTATTTTAATTTTTTCATGGAATATAGAGCTTTAGGAGAGTTTTGGGGTGTGCAAAATTCAAAGGAAGAGGATCCTTGGGTGTGGGGGTTCCATAGGCACCAAACTAGGTGTCTAGGTGAGAGAAAAGAGAAGAAGAAGAGGATCTTCTTCTAGGACTATTTTTTTTTCAATCTCTCCTCCTTTCCTTTGAGGTTTTTTTGAGAGAGTATTAGATCAGCAAACTCTCATCTTCCTTCTCATATTTTGGAAGTCCAAATTTTGAAGAAGGGAACATCAAATCGATCATCAAAGAAGAATCAGCACAGTACTAGCATGCTGTGCTGATTTCCTGCACCGAACTTCAGATTAGAGATCGTAGGCTCGTGTGGATTAGTCCTAGAGGCCGGACACATGTGCGGCTTGTGACTTCATCCTCAAGCTTGGATTAGTAAGTTAGAATATCTAAACTTACTCAGGTAATAGATCTGATCTATAAACTTCATACCTGCATTTGATGTAGTGTAGATCTAGGTTGATTTGATCAATCTTTTTTTCTTCATTATTTAATTTTAATTTTTGATTTAATATCATCCCTTGATCATGTAATAGATCTGAGCTCTATGTGTTTATATATTTATTTAAATAAATATTATATTTATTTAAGTCTTCTGTTGTAAGATCTTGAAAAGGTTTTGAGATCTACCTATGAAATCCTAGATCTGGTTCCTTCACGATAAGTTTAGTCATAGATTTAAGAATGCTTAACTAAAAGACATGCTTTAAATATTGAATGAGTCTTTTGGCACTCTTGATGATGTTGAGAGGCACAAAACTAGTTGTGCTATGTTTAATGCTCGAATAATAGATTGGGCATCAATCACTGATCATATATTGTACATATTCAAGATGATGGAGAATCCAAGCAAGCTTGGCTTTTCCTTGCATGAGCAGCTTGGGAAAGATGCTATATTAAACTCCTTACCTAAACCCTTTTTCTCTTTTCTTACTCATTTTAGAATGACAAAGCCTACAGTTAACTACCATGGTTTACTGGGATTGCTGCAGAACTTTGAGAACGATTACTAGCTCTACAAAGAGTTGGTGAATGTAGTAGAAGGGTGTTCTTCTGGTCATCGATCCTTTAAAAAAGAAAAGAAGAACAAGAAGAAGAAGAAGAAGAATAAGAAGGTGCAGGAGCATGCGGGATATCTATGTAGGGTCAGACAAAGAAACCCAAACCTAATAAGCGTCAGATAGAGTACTTCTATTATAATAAGTAGGGTAACTGGAAGAGGAACTGTTCTTAGTACATTATCTTTTCGAATCCAAATAGGTCAAGGAAGAAGCAAGCTGTTGTTGGATAAGATATTTATATGATAACTTTTTATAATTTTTTAATTTATAATACTACTGACTGGGTATTAGATACTAGAAGCCCTTATCATATTTATAATTCGTTACAGAATTTACAGGTCAGTAGGAGGTTTGAAGAAGGCGAAAGATTTCTGAACGTTGGAGATGGAAGATCAATTCTAGTTCCAGCATTAGAAATCATGAAGCTTGTATTTGATTCTTGTACTATTGTTTTAAGTAAATGTTACTTTTGTCCAAGCTTTTTATTGAACATCATTTCTATAGGCCTTTTGACCAAAAATGATTATGAAATTTCAACAAAAAAAAATTGTAATGTCATTTTGAATGGTATTACTATTTTTACTGGATAATTGACAAATAATTTTTTTTTATCACAACCTATTAATATGGTCTATTCCATCAACAAATATCCTAGAATAGATAATGTGTTTAAAATCTATCTTGGGCACTATAGTCTAGGTCACATTAATAAGAACAGAATAAATAGGTTGACTCAAGAGGGAATCCTCAAAGTCAGTGATTTTGAATCACTTTCCATCTGAGTCCTATCTTCTTGAAAAAATGACTAAGTCATCTTTTACTAGAACAGGTGAGAGAGCCAATAAGCTTCTAGATCTAGTACATACTGATGTATATGGACATAGGAGCACAAGTACTAGAGGTGAAAATTTTTACTTCATTACTTTTATAGATAATCTATCTAGGTATGGATATATCTACTTGATAAAATATAAGTCAGAGATATTTGAAATGTTCAAATGATTCCATAATGAGATAGAAAAATAAACTAGAAAGAGTATTAAAACTCTTTAATCTGACTGAGGGGGTGAATACCCTTCCAGTGAGTTTCTCACATATCTAAGATAGAATGAGATTCTCTTCCAATGAACACCTCTAGGGACACGACAACATAATGGTATGTCAGAAAAAAGGAATGGAATCCTTTTAGACTATTGAAAAATATGTCTTAAAGTCAACCATCAACCTATTGACGATTGTGCTATTTTATAAATATAAATAATTTATTAATAAATAAAATATTTATTCTAGCATTTTTCATCATAAATTTATATCTTCTAATGAACTCCTATATAATGATGAAGTTCTTAGGACTATTTAGATTCGATAAAAAGAGGATTTATCAATTAGTCGCTAAAATTATTCGCGACCAAATGATATGTTGTTAATCAAGATGATAATATTTATTGAGTGCAGGTCATTGTGTACCATATGGGTTGGTTGTCCACTTGACCAAAAAATCTAGAGACATTGGTATGACTTATGGATGAGATATAGAGGTACATAGTCACTGAACGTGATCAACTTTGGAGCATTCTACTGTAAAAAATTGCTCTGATGGGATATGGGTATAATTATCCTTTGGACATGAGATCACCATGGTGGCTTGCAAGCAACTCACTATGCTTTGGTGCTGGACTGCCTAAATTTTTAATTTAGTAACAAAAGATTCTGGGTATAGTCAAGTACTTATGAAATTGATGAGTGATCAAGATAGGATTGACTACTCCAAGAGTTTAGAGATAATACGTCGCTGTATTTTAATTTTGCAAAATCTTGGTAGGATAATCCATGAGATTGATTTGGTATTTTGAAATACAATGTGGATGACCTAATTAAGATTGATAGTTAAACTCTAAGTTATCCTATGAGTATTTAGGTCAAAGGGATGAATTATACAAAAATCATATCCACATGGGTTCTAAGAGTATTGCTTTATACATTCGACCAACTTGGCCATCGGATGCCATTGCTAGATGGTCATTTTAATTGATACAAAAATTTATTTCTATACTACCAGTCTAGGTTCAAACCTATAGGATCACATACATTAGAGATCTTGATTTGATCGGATGGTTGATTAATGATTAAGAATCATTATAAGGTTAAACAATCAATACGATTGATGTTTGACCTAGTGCAAGTATTACAGAAGGATCGATTAGTAATCAAATTGCTAATTGGCTTAATCTGATTGAGCTAAAGGACTGAGATCAAGTATAATTAAATAAGATTCAATTAGATTTGATTTGAACTTGATTGATCAAGTCCAATTAGTTTATTGGATAAGCCAATTATAAAGGAATATAATTCCCAATTGAATTAGGACTTGAGTGTACCTAATTTTTAATTTGATTAGAAATTAAAATTAAAATTAAATTAGATTTAATTGGATCTCTAATTGGATTAGAAATATCATTAATTGGGTTGCATCAAGATCTATTTTAATTGGGCTAAAGATTTGGTTTGACTAGTCAAAGCAAAAAGTTCTAGTTAGACTAGAACTCCTCCCTTGCACTATTTTCTCTTTCTCCAGGCCCCACCCTTAGCTATGGAGTGTGAAATTTGATTTCTAGAGTGGCTCCATGCCAATCCTTGCACCCATAACCCTCTTGGATGGTTTGTCGTCTTGGGTTTGATCAAAACTAAGAAGTAGTCACGATCTTAAACTCTATTTAATAGAGTTTTACAAACCCAAAACTATATCTATTTGTGGTGCTGATTATCCTTATTTTTTCCTAAAATATTCATGAAAATTATGAGACTTATTATGCACCAAAACCTGGGTTTCCATGCTTGGAAATATTGTGGAGGCGCCCAAGAGTTGAGCACCCAAATCCTACTCTCTTTTCGATTCTCTATCTTGGTGTTTGATGTAGATAGGGACTCTTTTTTAACTCTCTATATAAAGGATGTTAAGCCATGACTTTTTAGGGATTTTACACCTAAGAGAGAGGGCATGGGCATGGGAGACTTGGGCACATCAAAGCTTTCGACGTGAGATTTTGTAAAGGCATAAATCATTGTGCCTAGGTGAGAGGAAAGGCCTAGAGAAGAAGGGTCTTCTCTAAGGTTTGTGTTTTAGATCTTCTTCCACCAATTTTCTAAGAGAAAAACATAAAAAGAATTATTTTTCTAGATCATTCCTTCTCCTTCTTTGATCCTTGAAGAGTTTCAGTTGTTTGAAGAAGGAGAATCGGCACCAACCATCAAAGAAGGATAAGCGCAATGCTAGCATACTATGCTAATTTCTAGATTGCTAGACTTCAGATCATGATCGGGGCTTCGTATGGATTTTGCATAGAGACCGGATGCACATGTAGCTCAAAGTAACAACCTCAACCTTAGATTAGCATGTGGAGATCAAAATCTATGAATAAGGTATTGAGATTCAATCTTAATTCTAGACTAGATCAGATCTAGTTTTTCTTGTTTGATGTTGATATGATCAACATCATTATTTTTATTTTTTTATTTAATTTTTATATTTATATGTATGCATAAATCATATCATTAGATCCTAGATTAAGAGTTTATTTGTGTTAGATTTTGTAATTAGACTTGACCAATTTGTTTAGGTGTTTTATTTTTAAACAAATTAGGCTTCCACTATTTTCTCAGTTTCCTACACTCCCTTGGCAAAGATGCGAAAATCTTCACGATCATAGATTCTTAGTGGCTAGTGTGGTTCCACCTACTGGCTCACCACCTCACCTAACAGTTATTGATGATAGATCAATCGATGAGTGGACAACTTTTGTCCAATGATATTTTAATCATAGTGCACCCAAACTAGGTCTCTAATTCATGAAGTTCATAGTGCCCGAAATATTGCTCTACTCCTTAGTTAAGTCAGATCCATCATTTGCATAAATTGGATTTTTGATTGGATCTCTCATTGCATCCAAAATATTGAGTCCAACCCATCCTCCAACTCATAGCATCCAATGCCTAATAGACATGGTTGCATCTTCCAAGTGCAACTGAATCAGTGTAACCAGCTGAGAACAATCAACCCTAGAAAGGACCCACACATCTACAATGGTGGAAGACCTATGACTTAATATTTTCTTAGGAAGATTTGATTTAGATCTCTTTAAACTTGACTTGACTTAGTCATAACAATTATGACTAACCTAGTGGCATGTGTTAGCTCGAATTATTAGTCACCTCTAATCAGAACTGGGTTAAACAAATGGACAGGTAAGTGAGACCAGTGGAAGGGATATGCAATTAACTCGATAAGAATGCATTCAGATCAAGTAGCTTTCAATTAAAAACCAATCAGTCATATCTACTAGACTTACCTTAGACACCAAATTATCGAACCAAAACTAATCAGGTTAGCCTATAATTTAGGCTCGAACTGTAGAGCCAAATTAGGTCTTGACTTGGTCAAGCACATATGACTATGAATCGATCTTGACCTAGACCTAATCCTATGGGGCTGGTCAATTCAAAGTACTCTTGATCCCACCTAACCAACTCTTGATTCGGTTTGATCAATCGCTAGACCTAATTGAGATATCCGAGCCTAAACCCAAATTTATGTAGGTAGATCTAATTGATTTCATAATTTTAATTCTTAATTAAGTTTGGATTCAAAAATAGAAACATGCCAAAAAAATCCTAGGATTTTAGGATCTAGAATTTAATAGAAAAGTAAGTTTTTTGATTTTTCATTAAGGACAAACGTGTAGCACCCCTGCACGCCATAAGAGCACCCCTTGAATGGAAAGAGAGGACCTTTAAATCCTTCTTACTCTTATGATTGGACAGACAAAGAAAGTTCCTTAATCAAAAATAATAACTATACTACAAAATAATAAGATCTACAACATATATCGCATATAAAATTATAGATCTAATCATGCATATTCTGTGTACATCTCATGTATCAATCATTAAATCATAAATGCATGCTTTCAGATCTGATATATCACATATAATATCTAAAAAATAAGATTTTGAATTGATCACATCAATTGAAACTTTGTCTAGATAATTCATAGAACTATTCTACAACTAGTCTAGGCATGTATCTATCATATCTCATATGAATATTTAATTAATTTAATTTTCTATATTTTAGATCTGATTATGATATTTATAACATAAAAAAATAAAAATAAATGGATCTAAAAAATCATATTTAATCATATCAACAAGAAAAACTATACTAGACTATAGATAGAATAATTCTACACCTAGTCTAGACATATATCTCATACATCATTAATATGAATCTTAAATTTTTAATTTTTCTAATTTTAAATCTAATCACATCTGATGTGACTTCTAAAATTTTTTAATATCAAATCATAAAATTTTAAAAAATTAGATCTAAAATAGATCTGAAGAACTGCTAATACAATCGTTGGGGGTAAAATAACCCCCATCGAAATTCTTAGCCACCGACCCTTATTCTGAAAGAATTCACTGAACTAACCAACAACAACTCCATAACATGGAACTTATTGAAGGTATATTGAAGCCCAGCTAGACGATCTTGAATAGTAAAAGAGTGTTGCCCAGAGGTAGCTAATAGGAGCGCGATGTTATCGTTAAGACACCATATTTATCGGTTTAATCTGACTTCTTAAAAATACGTAGATAGCAATGAGTCGGGTCGAATCCATAGGAAAGATAGTATTTTTAGATTTAAAATATTTAATTTTTGAAAAAAAAGAAAAAATAGTTTTGAAATAAAAAATAAAGTCAAAAAATAAAAAAATAAAAATTAAAAGATGCAAGAATTTAAACTTGGTACTAAAATCTACTAGTTAGATCTTAGCATCTACTTGCAATAAAATAAAAAAGCAATAATTAAAGTATAGAACTTAAATTATAATAAAAATAAAGAGCTAAAATCAAAGTGCAAAAAATAAATTTTTCATTAATTAAAACTTTAGAATTTAAATACATGGAATTTTAAAAAGAAAAGAAAATAAAATAAAATAGCCTAATCTCTGATCTTAAATCGACATTGGTAGAAAGATGGTATAGAAGCCTAGCTTTTCTCCTTGGTACTAGTTGCCTCGAAGTAACCATTAATCCAAAGCCTGGCTTCACCCTGTACCAAAGCTTCACCTTGATCGAAGATTGTAAACTCTGGAGGCATGAAGTCTTATTTATAGGTGTTGGAAGACTGGAGAGTATTTCTATAGGTAATGTGGAACTAAGGAGGTCTTTGATCTTCAAAATATGGAGAAATCTGAATGAAAATTGGATTAAAAGAAGTCTTGGTTGAATTCTACTGAGTTCCCTATATTCTGGCCATCGGATTTAGATCAAAAGGTCCAAAAGGTGCCCAAATCAGATGTGTATCAGCCCAAATCAGGTCAAATTAAATTTTCACCATTGATCGTATGTTTATGGAGAAAATCTAGCCACTGATCGCACATTTGGAGTCCTAATCACTATTAGGAGCTCTCTCCACCGTCGGATCATGCCCTGGATCGAGTGCTATCATTGATGGCGATCCGTGCGAAGCTAATTTCAAATCAAATTTGATTTTAAACCTCCAGTGTCCGATCTTGATCGTAAGCTACTACAGCCATTCGATCGCGTAATTACTATTCTCATGGACCGCGTGGATCGACTGCACCATACACCGCAATGAATCAGCGCCTCCTTTCATCGAGTGAAAAATCCAAAATATCCTATGAGCTACAATAGATTTTTTATAAATCCTTTAAGGATCTAGATCCACCATGTGTCGCTCTCTGATTCGTTGGTTTGTGCTGAGCTGACGGTGTACACCTAGATCGTGGACCGACAGACGGCTTCCATGGCTGAGTCGGCTAGCATGGCTTGCTTGATGTGTTGGCTTTGTTGGCTTGGCTCGGTGCGTTTGGATGCGCCGATTGATATAACGTAGTAGCTTAAGCCGACTGAGCCATATGTTATTTATTATTTAATTTTTATTTATTTTATTTCTTTAAAAATTCATATCTTCTTCGTTTTAGCTTTATTTTGTATAAAACTTATTTTGTTATAATCAAAAAAATAATTTCTTTCCATTGATTATAAAATTTTATTTTTAAATTTTATTTTTTTAAATTAATTTTTTAATTAATAAAAATATGAATTTCTTAAAAATATATAAAATTAATCATTAATTTTTAAAAATTAATATAAATTAATTGATAAATTAATACTTTTACTAATGAATTTATGGTACTTATCACATCCCCCAACTTAAGCTTTGCTTATCCTCGAGTAAAGAAAGAATTTGGTTTTAAATATCTTTTAACTTTAGAATTTTGAATTTTACCTAAGCAATTTTCAAAATGGCTATTGATATTCAGTAGAGCTTAAGTGAGATATATCATTGGAGTATTAATACTTATCAATAAAAAAAATTAAGTAAAGAATATTAAATTTTTTCTAAACTTTGTCTAAATTATCCTACCCTAATCTTTAAATTGTCAAAACTTTCATATAGGCAAGTGTATTGCTACTTGCGCCCTTCATTTATTGATTTTTATTTTCACATTGTCTACTTTTTGATTCAAATATCATTGCTTACTTAGGCAACAGGACCTGAGTAGAAAATCAATATTTTTTTTTCTTTTTTTTTTAACATTATACCACTATTAAGTGTCTTAATCCCTTAAGCTTTCTATTTGATCCATGTGGCGAGTCTTGGGCCAATGACTTCCAAATAAGTTGGCTTTAGGGCACTAGATATAGAATACCCCTCGGGCTTACTAGCTCGAATCAAACAGGCTACGAGTGAAGACTAGCTTTATAATGAGCTTTTTTGCCCTTTTCACCTGAGTTAAGAGTAGCTTTATAATGAGTTTTTTTGCCCTTTTCATCTTTTGATGCGAAACTCAATGTTTGCTTAGGCAAAGAGGCCCATTTACTCAGTAAGAAATACTTGAAAACTATTTTATTTTAATTTATTTTATATGGAAAAATATATAGTTACCCTTAACAAGCCCATAAAAAGTAAACTTTTCTTTGATGCTAATAGAAAAAATTAGAAATGCTCAAAGAGAAAAAAACTTTTTATGTTCTAGACTTAACTCTTTATTGGATTTTCTTAATACTTGATTCCTCAATATCTCACAGATTCTCTAATCCATGAATCAATTTTTTTTAAAAATGCTTAGTTTAATTTGATTCTTAAGCATAATCGGTGTCTAAATACTAAATACTATCTTTTTTGAGGACATAAAATTTTAAAATTTTTATTTTTCTCTCCTCCAACTTAATTGACATTATCCTCAATAGAGAAAAAAAATAAAGAATGTAATAAGAAACATAAAAAAATATACCTGACTCAGTATATTTTTGGTCTAGCACATGCCTTTGAGAATTTGGCTCTCCCTCTAACTTATTCAACATGTCCTAAAAAAAAAAATTAAAAAGATAAATTAGATGAAAAAAAATTAAATATTGGGTTGCCTCCCAACAAGCGCTAAGTTTACCATCTTCATCTAGACACAATGTAGCTTACTATCCTATATCAAATATTGGATTGACAAATTTCTATGGTTTTGGATTGTTAGATATGTGTGCCCTAGAAGATAGAATTGGCTGACACTTGTAATATACTTCTGGGGATAAAATTATAATTTTGACTATAATCAATAAAATGGGTTATTTTCTATCACATATGTGTATTTAGTGTCTGTGATACATTCTTTGAGTTAATGGTAATGATAATTCATATTTTCAAGAGTTGAAAATTTAAGACATGAATAATCATTGTTAACTCATAAAATGCTCCCGACCATTGGATCATCATGAGGATGGTGATTGATCCGAAAGGTTGGTGTACAATCGCTTCTCTTTAGTAGACGAGTCTTGAGTCTATGGTATGGAGACACCAGAGCGAGAGTATAGGTACTCGTTAGATTACAAGGGCACTGAGTGTGACCAGCTCGAGTAGTCATTAGGGAGTCTACCTTCTCGTCAATGACTGACTCGATGTTGCAGTAGTGTGTCTAGTTCTTTAATCTGAGGTGCATCAACAGTTTACCTTGAGGGTGTTATAGTTTGACTACACCATTACTCGATCTCCTAGCCATTCGAAACCCTGAGGTGTATGTTGGCTATAGCATGTTCATTGTAGGAACTGGATGGCATCAAGATGGAATCTATCTACCTCGGTGGTAGAGGAGCAGCCCTATGATAATCATGAGAATCAAGTCCAGAAGTCCATGACCATGAAAGAGTGAAATAATAGAAAGAGTTTCTGTTTAGATTTTCATATCAGACTCGAATCGAATGATTACATCATATGATAGAAACTAGGGTTTGACGAGTTTACCTTAACCCTAATCTGATCGGGGCTCAAGATAGAAGGACTTAATCACACAGGTAGCTGCACCAAGAGGTTCGCATTTATCTCTGATGGGTTGCCACCATATACTGCTAGATGTCACTGGTGGATTTTGGGAGCAATTAGATTGATTTAGATGATCGATCATTCTAGCTGTTCGAATCAGAAGAGTTCTGATCCATCGAAAGGAGTTTTGATGATGTCGATGATAGAGATCATGACATATCCCATTACCATGCAGAACTGAACCTAACTGGGTCACATAAATAAGAGTTTGAATCTGATGATCATCAATTGAATTGATCCAGTTCAATTGATCTGAATGAGATTCAATTAGGTTCAAGAAAATCATGCGAGCACTTGATTGAAGCTAACGTTCTTCTTTTGCTATCATAAATAAGTTGTCCTGACTGAGCCAAAGGAGTTTGTGCTCAATCAGAGGCCTTCATATGGTTTGACTGGAGGTTGTCCAAATTAGAAAAAGTTGTCTTATTTTGTAAGACATTACCTACCATTTTTGGTCACGTGCCATTTCTTATTCTTTGACTTTGGTCAAAAGTCTACCTTTGACTGGTCAAATGTTGACCATTGACACTTTGAGTTTTGACCACATGTCACGCACCTATTGGAGAGCTAGTGGGGGCTAGTCCTCCTGCCAGAACCTGGCAAGGAAGAGGGCGCATGCCACCCTTGGCGTGTGCCTAAGCTGGAGGCGCCCAGGAGTCCCTGTTGGATAGGGACTCCATCTCCTTTTTGGATTCCAATTAGAGTTCTCCTAAGAACCCACTTTGACTGGTCTTAGGCACCCTCTAAGGAGGAATCCAAGGGACTCTATTTTCACCAATCAGATTTAGATCTAATTTCATAAAGAGTTATGATTGGTTGGGAAGAAGAGAAGTTGGATCACAGACAGTCTATAAATAAGACCCTGCGCCCAACCCAGATTGTAATTTCGAAGTGATTGAAAGCAGTCACAATTCCCCATGCCCCAAGGCTGCCTCTTCCCTCATCCTCCATGCCAAATCATCTTCTCCGCTTCCTCTCCATGTCTAAAAGGAGTTTTAGATTTTTGGTTGGTGTGATCCAGATCAAAGAAAGGTGACTGAAAGCTAGAAGGCTGCACTGCTACAAAGGACGACTGCTGATCTTCAAAAGAAGTTTTGAAGATCCTCCAGATTAGATCCAGATCAATATTTTTGGAGACATGATAGAGAAGAAGAGGATCTCCAGATCTAGCTCGAGTGGATATTGGTAGAGGCCAGGCACTTGCATGACTAGATCTAGAACCTTCCGCTGCATACAGGATCACCAATAGGTAATAGGATTATCATATCAAGGTAAATTAAATTTAATTTAATTTATCTAGATTTTATTTAATTTTCAAAATAATAATAATCAGATCTAAAATATCTCAGATCTGATCTAGATCAAAGAAAAAAATTTTGAAATATATCTCTTGATCTGATCAGATCTGATCGAACCTAGTCCAAGAAATCAGGATTTTCCTTCAACTGGTATCAGAGCCAAGGTTCTAAAAGTGTTTAGATCTAATTTTAAATTTATTTTAATTAGAAAATAAATAATTTTAGATTTCACATGAGATATGATCAGATCTGAAATTAGAAAAAATTAAAATTAAATAATTTTGATCTAAGATTAGGAATATGCATGACTAGTTCTAAAATAGAATAGTTCTATAGAATAGTCTAGCATGTTTTTGATTTAATCTAATTAAATTATATTTTAGATCTATTTATTTACTATTTTTTGATATTATAATAGTTATAATGACATCTAAAAAATAGTAAATAAAATTATTTAATTTTAAATATCATATGAGATATGATAGATGCATGTCTAGACTAGTTGTAGAATAGTTCTACATAATTATCTAGATTAGAATTTATTTTGATTACATCAATTTAAATCTAATTTTTTTAGATTATTATGAGATAATTTAGATCTAAAAATATGCATGATTCGATACATGAGATGTATGCAAAATATGCCATGATTAGATCTGATTTGTATATGAGATATATGATATAGATCTAAAACTATTTTGTAGTATTGCAAGCTCCTGATTAAGGCGTTCCTCTTGGCCATCCGATCATAAGAATGAAGAAGGGTTTAAAGGCTCTCTCTTCCCATTCGATGGGGTGTTCTTATGATGTGTAGGGATGCTGCGCATTCGTCCTTAATCAGAAACCCAAAACTTACTTTCTGCAAAATCCTAGATCCTAAAATCCTAGGATTTATTATGCATATTTTATTTATGAACCCTACTTAATTAAAAATTAAGATTATAAAATATTAATTAGGTCTAAAATTAAAAATTTCAGATCTAAGACATATTCATAATACTGGGTTCGGGCTTGGGTAGCTCAATTAGGTCCAAGCGGTTGATCAAATCGAATCAAGAGTTGGTTAGATGGGATCAACAAAGCTTAAATTGACCAGCCTAATAGGATTAAGTCTGGGTCAAGATCGAGTCACGATCAAGCAAGACCTAATTAGGCTCTGAGGTTAGAGTCTAGATTGTAGGCTAACCCAATTGGTTCTTGCTCAACAATTTGGTGTCTAAGGTATGTTTGGCACATACGACCGACTGGATTTTAATTGGAAGTTACTCGACCTGAATGCATTCTTATACGAGTGAATGGCATATTCCTTCCATCGGTCTCACTTACCTGGCCATATCTGTTGACATAGTTCTGATCCGAGATGGTCAATAATCCAAGCTAACCCATGCCACTAGGTTAGTCATAATTGTTATGACTATGACATGTCTAGTTTAATAAGACTTGAATCAATTCTCCCTAAGAAAAGATTAAGTCTGAGATCTTCCACCATTGTAGACCTACGGAGCCTTCCCGAGGTTGATTATTCTCGACTGGATATAGTGGCTCAGTTGCACCGGGAAGATGCAACCATGTCTATTAGGCATTGGATGCTATGGGCTGGAGGATGAGTTGGACTCAATATTTTGGATATGGTGAGAGACTCAATTAGGAACCTAGTCTATGCAAATGGTGGGTCTGACTTAACTAAGGAGTGGATCAATATTTTGGATATGGTGAGATTCATGAATTAGAGACCAAGTTTGGGTGCACCATGATTAGAGAATCATTGAACAAGAGTTGTTCACTCATTAGCTAACCCATCACCAATAACTGTTAAGTGAGGTGATGAGTCAGTTGGTGAGACCGCACCACCCACTAGAAATCATTAATCGTGGAGATTTTCGCATCTCTGTAGAGGGAGCTAATTTGTTTAAAAATAGTGGGAGCTAATTTGTTTAAAAATAAAATTTCTAAATAAATTGGTCAAGTCATAATTACAATATGTAACTAGAATCTTTGACTCTCTACAGAAAAATATCTGCGTCCAACCCATTAGCACGTATCCTGGACACACATAGACTGACTGGACCCAATTATAAAGATTGGCTCAGAAACTACAAAATAGTTTTGGATTTCGAGAAGTTAACCCATGTACTGGACCAGGAACCTCCCACCTTGCCAGCATGTCCATTTATTGAATAGAGGGCATCTCTGGAAAAATTGATAGACGAAGATAATAAGGCCAGATATTACATGTTGGGCTCGATGTCTGATGAGCTCCAGCGCCAACATGAGGATATCGAAACTGCTCACCAAATGTTGGCTCACCTACAGGAGATGTTTGGTGAACAAAGTCGCACAGGCAAGTATCAAGTCACGAAATGATTTTTAAAGGCTAAGATGCGTGATGGGCAGTCAGTCCAAGATCACTGTCTGACAATGATCAAGGACATGGAGGAGCTTGAGAAGCTCAATGTGAAGTTAGACTTGGACCTGTAGAATGATATTATTCTGCAATCCTTGGCTGATACATATGGGCAATTCATCATGAATTACCACATGCATAAACTTCAAAATTCCTTGACCGAATTAATGAATATGCTGGTTACCACTGAGCTTTCTATGAAAGGTTCTAAAGGCTCAGTTCTTGCTATGAAACAGACTTCTTCCAAAAGAAAGTCTTATGGAAAGAAAAAGAAGTCTGCGAAAAAGCAGAAGGTGGAAGAAGCAAAGAAGAAGAAGGCAGAACCGAAGAAAAAGGCCGATGTTAAAGGAAAGTGTTTCCATTGCAACAGCGACGACCATTGGAATCAAAACTGTCCTACTTACCTGGCCACCCTAAAGAACAAGAAGGAAGGTCCTTCTGGAGGTATTCTCGTTATTGAGTCTAATCTTATAATTTTTTCTGCATCCAGTTAGGTGTTTAACTCTGGTTTTAGTGCTCATCTGTGCACTTTCATGCAGGATATTGAGGATAGCAGGAGGTTGAGGGATGGAGACATAATCCTATACGTCGGTAATGGAGCAAGAGTTGCTGCAGTAGCCGTGAAAACATATCCTCTTCGATTATCATCTGGTTTAGACTTAGTTTTGAAAGACTGTTATTATGTGCCTGCAGCTAGCAGGAATTTGATTTCTGTTTCATGCTTAGCATAAGAAGGCTATGTGATTACCTTCTTTAAGGACCATTATAACATTCTTTATGAAAGAAATAAAATTACAAATGGATTTCTTATTAATGGTCTTTATCAGCTACATATTGATGTACCTGTTCTAACTGTCGAGCAAAACGTGAATGCCAAATGATCTAGGGATAGTCCAAACGACAGATATCTATGGCACCTGAGATTAGGTCATATAGTAGAAGATAGGACCAACAAATTGGAGAAAAATGGGCTATTGAGTCCATTGACTTCTGAGTCATATCCAACTTATGAATCTTGTCTTTAAGACAAAATGACTAAACTCCCTTTTGTTGGACATGGGGAAGGGCCACAGATCTCCTTGCCCTAGTACATACAGATGTGTGTGGCCCATTTAATGTGCTAGGTAGAGGCAATTTTGTCTACTTCATTACCTTTATCGATGATCTATCTAGGTATGGGTATGTGTATCTTATGAGAGATAAGTCTGAAGCTTTTGAAAAGTCCAAAGAATTCAGACATGAAGTAGAAAAATAAACTAGAAAACCCATCAAGATTCTTCGATCAGATCGAGGAGGTGAATACCTTAGCCGAAAATTCCTAGACTATCTAAAGGAAAATGGCATAGTCTCTCAATGGACTCCACCAGGAACACCTCAACTCAATGGGGTTTCAGAATGGAGAAATCGAACCCTATTGGATATGGTTCGATCCATGATGAGCTTCACAGACCTCCCTGATTTTCTTTGGGGACACTCATTGTTAACTTCAATTTATTTACTGAATAGGGTTTCCTCTAAAACTGTTCCTATCACACCGTATGAGATATGGCATGGTAAGAAACCAAGTCTGAGTCATCTCAGAATTTGGGGTTGTCTGGCTCATGTCAAAAGACAACAAGCGGACAAGTTAGAATTTAGATCCTTCAGAGCTCGATTCATAGGATATCCTAAAGAGTCATTAGGATATTATTTCTATATTCCAGAAGACCACAATGTGATTATGAGTCGACATGCCATCTTTCTTGAAAAATAGTTTATTCAAGATAGTGGCATTGGAAGGTAGATCAAGCTTGATGAGAAAATCTCATAAGTACAATGAGCTAAGGACCAGTTGGAACCAAATTAGGTTGAGCCAATAAGAACACTACCTCCTCCACCTCATAGATCGGAAAGAGTTTTCCATCCCCCTGAGAGATACTTAGGTATTATTTCAGAGGATGTAGAGAAAATGTTCCTCATAGGCAATGGTGCTCATGGTGATGATTCCAAAACCTACAACGAGACGATATCAGATATCGACTCCAAGAAATGGCTAGAGGCAATGCAGTCAGAAATTGACTTGATGCACTCAAACCAAGTCTGGATCTTGGTAGATCCATCAGAAGGTATAGTACGTATTGGGTGTAAATAGATTTTCAAGAGAATGATTGGTGCAGATGGGAATGTGGAGACATTCAAGGCTAGACTAGTGGCAAAAGGTTATAGTCAATGCGAAGGCATTGATTATCAGGATACCTTTTCCTAGTGGCTATGCTAAAATCCATCCGCACATTGCTTGCCGTTGCAGCCTATTTTGATTACGAAATATGGAAAATGGATGTGAAAACGGCGTTCTTAAATGGATATCTTGAGGAAGATATCTATATGGAACAGCCGCTAGGTTTCACATCCAGTGATACTGATCATAAGATTTTCAAGCTGCAAAGGTCCATATATGGACTTAAGCAAGCATCTCGGAGCTGGAACACTCGTTTCAATGATGTGATCAAAATGTTTGATTTCATCAAAAATGAAGAGGAATCATGTGTTTTCAAAAAGGTCAGTGGGAGCGCTGTTGTCTTCCTCGTATTGTACGTGGATGACATCCTCCTTATTGGGAATGATGTTCCCATGATGACACAGTCAAATTATGGTTGTCCAAGGAATTCTCTATGAAAGACCTAGGCGAAGCATCCTTTATTCTAGGAATTAAGGTCTATAGGGATAGACCAAATAGGATGCTAGGACTTTCACAGAAGATGTACATAGAGAAAGTACTAAAGAGGTTTAGTATGGAAAACTCTAAGAGGGGATTAATAAAGGGAAATCCTGATTTCTCGGACCAGGTTCGTTCAGATCTGATCAAATCAAGAGATATATTTCAAAATTTTTTTTCTTTGATCTAGATTAAATCTAAGATGTTTTATATCTGATTAATATTATTTTAGAAATAAAATAAAATCTAGATAAATTAAATCAAATTTAATTTACCTTGATATGGGTAATCCTATTACCCGTTGATGATCCTATATGCAGCGGAAGGTTCTGGATATAGCCATGCAAGTGCCTGGCCTCTACCAGTATCCACTCGGACTGGATCTGGAGATCCTCTTCTTCTCCACCACATCTCTAAAAATTAGATCTGGATCTGATCTGGAGGATCTTCAAAACTCCTTTTGAAGATCAGCAGTCGTCCTTTGTAGTAGTGCAGCCTTCTAGCTTTCAGTCGCCTTTCTTTGATCTGAATCGCACCAACCAAAAGTCCAAAACTCCTTTTGGATGTGGAGAGCAAGGGGAGAAGGTAGGTTTGGCATGGAGGAAGGAGGGGAGAGGCAGCCTTGGGGCATGGGGAATTATGATTCCTTTCAATCACTTCCAATCACAATCTGAGTTGGGCGTACAGGGTCTTATTTATAGACTATCTGTGATCCAACTCCTCTTCTTCCCAACCAATCACAACTCTTTGTGAAATCAGATCTAAATCTGATTGGTGGGAATAGAGTCCCCTGGATTCCTCCTTAGAGGGTGCCTAAGACCAGTCAAAGTTGGTTCTTAGGAGAACTCTAATTGGAATCCAAAAAGGAGATGGAGTCCCTTGTCCAACAAGGACTCCTAGGCGCCTCCAACTTGGGCACACGCCTAAGGGTGGCATGCGCCCTCTTCCTTGCTAGGTTCTGGTAGGGGGACAGGCCCCCACCAGCTCTCCAATAGGTGCATGACATGTGGTCAAAAGTCAAAGGGTCAATGGTCAACATTTGACCAGTCAAAGGTAGACTTTTGACCAAAGTCAAAGAACAAGAAATGGCAGGTGACCAAAAATGGCAGGTAATGTCTTACAAATAAGACAACCTTTTTTGACTTGGACAACCTCCAGTCAGACCATATGAAGGCCTCTGATTGAGCACAAACTCCTTTGGCTCAGACAGGACAACTTATTTATGATAGCAAAAGAAGAACGTTAGGTTCAATCGAGTGCTAGCACGATTTCCTTGAACCTAATTGAATCTCATTCAGATCAATTGAACTAGATCAGTTCAATTGATGATCACCAGATTCAAACCCTTGTTTGTGTGACCCAGTTAGGTTCAGTTCTGTATGGTAATGGGATATGTCATGATCTCTATCATCGACATCATCGAAACTCCTTTCGATGGATCAGAACTCTTCTGATTCGAACAGCTAGAATGATCGATCATCTAAATCATTCTAATTGCTCCCAAAATCCACCAGTGACACCTAGCAGTATATGGTGGCAACCCATCAGAGCTGAATGCGAACCTCTTGGTGCAGCTACCTGTGTGATTAAGTTCTTCTATCTTGAGCCCCGATCAGATTAGGGTTAAGGTAAACTCGTCAAACCCTAGTTTCTGTCATATGATGTAATCATTCGATTCGAGTCCAATGTGAAAATCTAAATAGAAACTCTTTCTATTATTTCACTCTACCATGGCCATGGACTTTTGGACTTGATTCTCATGATTATCATAGGGCTGCTCCTCTACCACCGAGGTAGATAGATTCCATCTTGATGCAATCCAGTTCCTACAATGAACATGCTATAGCCAACATACACCTCAGGTTTCCATATGGCTAGGAGACCGAGTAATGGTGTAGTCAAACTATAACACCCTCAAGGTGAACTGTCGATGCATCTCAGGTCAAAGAACCAGACACACTACTGCAGCATCGAGTCAGTCATTGACGAGAAGGTAGACTCCCTAATGACTACTCGAGGTGGTCACGCTCAGTGCCCTCGTTCTCTAACGAGTACCTGTACTCTCGCTCCGGTGTCTCCACACCGTAGACTCAAGACTCATCTACTAAAGAGAAGCGATTGTACACCAACCTTCCGGATCAATCACCATCCTCGTGATGATCCTATGGTCGGAAGCATTTTATGAGTTAATAATGATTATTCATGTCTTAAATTTTCAACTCTTGAAAATATGAATTATCATTACCATTAACTCAAAGGATGTATCACAGACACTAAATACACATATGTGATAGAAAATAACCCATTTTATTGATATTAGTTAAAATTATAATTTTACCCCTAGAAGTGTATTAAAGTGTCAGCCAATTCTGGCTTCTAGGGCACATATATCTAACAATTAATACCCTTCAGACATGGTATTCATCTTTTCAAGAAGATGTGCCCCAGCACACCTGAGGAAATAGAACGCATGAGCAAGATCCCTTATGCTTCTGCAAGGGAGCCTTATATATGCCATGCTATGTACACGACCTGATATAGTCCATGCTGTGAGTGTCACAAGCAGATATCAATCAAATCCAGGTGAAGAATACTGGACTTCTGTGAAATGTATCCTTAAGTATTTGAGAAGAACTAAGGATATGATGTTGGTGTTTGGTAATGGAGAACTCCAAGTCCAGAGATACATAGAGTCGGATTTCATGCCCGATATAGATGATCGAAAGTCGACATCTGGGAGTTTATTTATGTGCAATGGTGGAGCTATCAGCTGGAAGAGTTTCAAGCAAATGGTGATAACAGATTCCACCATGGAAGCAGAAGCTATCACTGCATCAGAAGTTGTGAAGAAAGCATTCTGATATAAGAAGTTTGCTGCAGAAATAGGAGTAATGCCATCAGATGCCATTCCTCTATACGGCGACAATAATGATGCCATAGCTCTTGTTAAGGAGCCGAGGTCTCACTAGAAATCCAAGCACATTGAGCGGCGATACCATCTCATCCACAATTATCTCGAGAATGATTACGTCGAGGTCAAGAGAGTCAACTCCACAGATAATGTGGCAAACCCATTTACAAAGCCATTGGGCCAGCAGAGGATCGAAGCCCACCTTGAGAAGATGGAACTTAGACTTATAGCCAATTGACTTTAGGACAAGTGGGAGATTGTTAGATATGTATGCCCTAGAAGCCAGAATTGACTGACACTTGTAATATACTTCTAGGGGCAAAATTATAATTTTGACTATAATCAATAAAATTGGTTATTTTCTATCACATATGTGTATTTAGTGTCTGTGATACATCCTTTGAGTTAATGGTAATGATAATTCATATTTTCAAGAGTTGAAAATTTAAGACATGAATAATCATTGTTAACTCATAAAATGCTTCCGACCATAGGATCATCATGAGGATGGTGATTGATCTGGATGGTTGGTGTACAATTGCTTCACTTTAGTAGATGAGTCTTGAGTCTACGATGTGGAGACATCGGAGTGAGAGTATAGGTACTCGTTGGAGAATGAGGGCACTAAGCGTGGCCATCTCGAGTAGTCATTAGGGAGTCTACCTTCTCGTCAATGACTGACTCGATGCTACAGTAGTGTGTCTGGTTCTTTGACCTAAGGTGCATCGACAGTTCACCTTGAGGGTGTTATAGTTTGACTACACCATTACTCAATCTCCTAGCCATTCGGAACCCTGAGGTATATGTTGGCTATAGCAAGTTCATTGTAGGAACTAGATGGCATCAAGATGGAATCTATCTACCTCGGTGGTAGAGGAGCAGTCTATGATAATCATGAGAATCAAGTTCAGAAGTCCATGGCCATGGCAGAGTTAAATAATAGAAAGAGTTTCTATTTAGATTTTCACATCGGACTCAAATCGAATGATTACATCATATGATAGAAAATAGGGTTTGACGAGTATACCTTAACCCTAATCTGATCGAGGCTCAAGATAGAAGGACTTAATCACATAGGTAGCTGCACCAAGAGGTTCGCATTCAGCTCTAATGGGTTGCCACCATATACTGCTAGGTGTCACTGGTGGATTTTGGGAGCAATTAGAATGATTTAGATGATCGATCATTCTAGCTATTCAAATCAGAAGAGTTCTGATCCATCGAAAGGAGTTTCGATGATGTCGATGATAGAGATCATGACATATCCCATTATCATACAAAACTGAACCTAACTGGGTCACACAAACAATGGTTTGAATTTGGTAATCATCAATTGAATTGATCCAGTTTAATTGATCTGAATGAGATTCAATTAGGTTCAAAAAAATCATGCTAGCACTCGATTGAACCTAACGTTCTTCTTTTGCTATCATAAATAAGTTGTCCTAACTGAGCCAAAGGAGTTTGTGCTCAATCAGAGGCCTTCATATGATCTGACTGGAGGTTGTCCAAGTCAGAAAAAGTTATTTTATTTTGTAAGATATTACCTGCCATTTTTGGTCACCTACCATTTCTTGTTCTTTGACTTTGGTCAAAAATCTACCTTTGACTGGTCAAATGTTGACCATTGACACTTTGACTTTTGACCACATGTCATGCAACTATTGGAGAGCTGGTGGGGGCCTGTCCTCCTGTTAGAACCTGGCAAGGAAGAGGGTGCATGCCACCCTTGGCATGTGCCCAAGCTGGAGGCGCCCAGGAGTTCCTGTTGGACAGGGACTCCATCTCCTTTTTGGATTCCAATTAGAGTTCTATTAACAACCAACTTTGACTGGTCTTAGGCACCCTCTAAGAAGAAATCCAAGGAACTCTGTTCCCACCAATCAGATTTAGATTTGATTTCATAAATAGTTGTGATTGGTTGGGAAGAAGAGAAGTTGGATCACAGACAGTCTATAAATAAGACCCTGCGCCCAACCCAGATTGTTATTTTGAAGTGATTGAAAGCAATCATAATTTCCCACACCCCAAAGCTGCCTCTTCCCTCTTTCTCCATGCCAAACCACCTTCTTCCCTTCCTCTCCACGTCCAAAAGGAGTTTTGAATTTTTGGTTGGTGTGATCCAGATCAAAGAAAGGCGACTAAAAGCTAGAAGGCTTCACTGCTGCAAACGACGACTGCTGATTTTCAAAAAAAGTTTTGAAGATCCTCCAGATCAGATCTAGATCTGATTTTTGGAGACGTGATAGAGAAGAAGAGGATTTCCAGATCCAGTCTGAGTGGATACCGGTAGAGGCTAGGCACTTACATGGCTAGATCCAGAACCTTCCGCTGCATACAGGATCATCAACGGGTAATAGGATTATCCATATCAAGGTAAATTAAATTTGATTTAATTTATCTAAGTTTTATTTAATTTTTAAAATAATAATAATCAGATCTAAAAATCCCAGATTTGATCTAGATCAAAGAAAATTTTTTTTGAAATATATCTCTTGATCTGATCAGATCTGAACGAACCTAGTTCGAAAAATTAGTATTTTCCTTCATGGATTGCCAATCTTAGAAAGTTGATTTATAATCCCATTATTGATATAATCATTGTTAATTTTAGGGACATAATTTATGATCCCATTCTTAGATCCATGTTTATTAAGAATTTCTCCTATTTGTTCTTCTAAAATACCATGAATGGAGTTTTTGTATTAGGAGTTAAGTTTAATACACTGGGTCTAAAGACAAGTTTAATTCTGGAGGTAAATTAATATAATCTTGTTTAAATAACTCCATTGACATTTTGTTACATGCCTCTTGATTTTTGTAAGAAGAACCGACTTCTAGGGTTGAAGGGAATAGGATATTAGGTTTATAAATCTCAGGTAAATCATCTATTCACTTTTTCCCTATGTCTATCTTATTTAAATTGGAATTAGCTTCAGTACTAGTTTCGAACTTGGATTCTTCTATGTGGTTAGCTTCAGCACTAACCTATTCAACTAAACTTTCATTTTGGTTAGCATTAGTACTAGCCTATTCCTCTAAATTTTTATTTTGACTAGCATCAGTACTAGCCTCTCTCACCTGATCTTAGTATGGGTCCATAAGAATCCTATAGCTTTTAAGTTCAGGAATTACTTTGGCATTCTTAAATTGGGGATTCTTAAGTGAGACATTAAATTGATAACATGGTATAGATGGTTGGTGGACAATAGATGGATTGTTTGAAATTGGTAGGCTTGATAGTTGATCTAGTTCTCTCCTCATGTTAGACTCAACTAATTATCCTATTTGAGCTTCTAGCTTGGCAATAGATTCTTGTTAAGTCAAGATGGATTGTTGTTGATTCAAAATTAATTATTGAAGTTGGTTAAATCTATCGTCAGCTAGATTAGTTTATTGAGTAGGTGGGTATGATAGCTGGTTATAATGTGGTGGCTGGATAAACTGACTATGCTGACCATTATTATAGGCATAGTTTTGGTATTGCGGTCTATTTCAATAGCTTTGGATAGGTAAAATTTTGGTCTAAGTCTGAGTCTGTTGGGATGTCCAAGAAAAATTAGAGTAGTTACTCTAATGTCGGTTATATGAATTTGAAAGGAGATTATTAACCGGCTTGGAGTAGCCTTGAGTAGTTTGGACTTATTTTTAGATAAAAGATGAAAATTATGCAGCCGTAGGGTATTCATTCATACGATGGGTTGGGCTAGCATAGATTGAATAAATCTCCTGATAATTAGTAGATAATGTGCATGGTGCAGGAGATTATTGACCTAGGATTAGGAGTTAATCAAATTTCTGGACAAGAAGGTCAACATTATCTAATTTTTGGACTATTAGGTTCAGATCAGCCATTTAATTATCAGGTTTAGTATGAATCAACCATTCAATTAAGTTCAACTAAATCAGAAAAAGTGATTTCCTACCATGCATGTATTAGTGTAACCCTAATGTATGGTTCAAAATTTTTTAAATTTTTTTAAAAAAATTATATATATATATATTTATTATTTTATTATACTATTATTCTTTTAATTTTTTTAATTATTTTATTTATTATTTTTAATTTAATTTAATTATCATTTTTAATATTCTTTAGTTAGTTTAATTTAATTTAATTTAATTTTTAGAAGAAAAAGGAGAAGAAAGAAAGAAGAGTTCTAAAGAAGAGGTCCTAAGGAGTCCTAGAACTAAGAAGAGAGAGAAGAATTAGGTTTAATTAAGTTTGATGTTGGTTAGCAATCAAGTTGGTCAATCAATCCTGACTAAGGGTTATCTTTGATATAGATAGCTCCTAACTACCAAGATCACCTTTAAGCCCTCCAAGTATAGGATTAGCCAATCAACTGGCCAGGTAAGTATAAGGTTGATGGGAGTCCCCCCGTTGCTTGCCTTAGACACCAATTATGCTTGGCTAGAAAAGCTAATTGAACCAATTAAAAACCACCTTCCTTCGAGCCCAGTCATCCCTGAATCACTTTTTTAGACATCAGTCAAATTGACTAGCCCTAACCTGGTTCAACTCTTAGGGTTCCTTGTCCTATTGAGCTTGAGCTCCTAGGACTGATGTCTAATTGATTTTAAAATTAAAGGCTTAGGTCAATGCAGGATGCTGGTTGGTTGTTTGTGAGATAAGGAAGGATGATCAAATCCTCATCTTATCTTATTTAATTGGGTGTTGCCCTTAATTTAATTTAAAAATGCATATGCACAATCACTTTCAATAAGGAATTCTATGCAACTAAAGTAGATGCATGAAATTGATTAAACTTAAGAGCTTACCTTGTCTCTAGCAATCACTAAATAAAATAAAAATAAAACTAATATGTTGCATGTTCTAAGCAGTTAGAATTTCTAATCTTATCATGAGATTTTTAATTAGATTTAAGTAGATATATATTTTTAATTTAATTTGAAAATAAAATAAATAAATAAATAAAAAGAGAAAAGGACTAGGGTTAGGATGTTACATATATGTGCCCTAGAAGCTAGAATTGGCTGTCACTTATAATACACTTATAGGGGCAAAATTATAATTTTCACTAATATCAATAAAATGGGTTATTTTATATCACATATGTGTATTTAGTGTCTGTGATACATCCTTTGAGTTAATGATAATGATAATTCATATTTTCAAGAGTTGAAAATTTAAGACATGAATAATCATTATTAACTCATAAAATGCTCCTGACCATAGGATCATCACGAGGATGGTGATTGATCAAAAAGGTTGGTGTACAATCGCTTCTCTTTAGTAGATGAGTCTTGAGTCTACGGTGTGGGGACACCGAAGCGAGAGTACAGATACTCGTTAGAGAATGAGGGCACTGAGCGTGACCACCTCGAGTAGTCATTAGGAAGTCTACCTTCTCATCGATGACTGACTCGATGCTGCAGTACTGTGTCTGGTTCTTTAACCTAAGATGCATCGACAATTCACCTTGAGGGTGATATAGTTTGGCTACACCATTACTCGATCTCCCAGCCATATGGAACCCTGAGGTGTATGTTGGCAATAGCATGTTAATTGTAGGAACTGGATGGCATCAAGATGGAATCTATCTATCTCGGTGGTAGAGGAGCAGCCCTATGGTAATCATGAGAATCAAGTCCAGAAGTCCATTGCCATAGTAGACTAAAATAATAGAAAGAGTTTCTATTTAGATTTTCACATCGAAATTGAATCGAATGGTTACATCATATGACAGAAACTAGGGTTTGACGAGTTCACCTTAACGCTAATCTGATCGGGGCTCAAGATAGAAGAACTTGGTCACACAAGTAGCTGCACCAAGAGGTTCGTATTCAGCTCTGATGGATTGCCACCATATACTGCTAGGTGTCACTAGTGGATTTTGGGAGCAATTAGAATGATTTAGATGATCGATCATTCTAGCTGTTCGAATCAGAAGAGTTCTGATCCATCAAAAGGAGTTTTGATGATGTCAGTGATAGAGATAATGACATATTCTATTACCATATAGAACTAAACCTAACTGGGTCATACAAACAAGGGTTTGAATCTGGTGATCATCAATTGAACTGATCCAGTTCAATTGATCTGAATGAGATTCAATTAGGTTCAAGGAAATCGTGCTAGCAATCGATTGAACCTAACGTTCTTCTTTTGCTATCATAAAATTAGTTGTCCTAACTGAGCCAAAGAAGTTTGTTCTCAATTAGAGACCTTCATATGGTCTGACTGGAGGTTGTCCAAGTCAGAAAAGGTTGTCTTATTTTGTAAGATATTACCTGCCATTTTTGGTCACCTGTCATTTCTTGTTCTTTGACTTTGGTCAAAAGTCTACCTTTGATCGGTCAAATGTTGACCATTGACACTTTGACTTTTGACCACATGTCATGCACCTATTGGAAAGCTGGTGGGGGCCTGTCCCCCTATCAGAACCTAGCAAGGAAGAGGACGCATGCCACCTTTGGCGTGTGCCCAAGTTGGAGGCGCCTAGGAGTCCCTGTTGGACAGGGACTCCATCTCCTTTTTGGATTCCGATTAGAGTTCTCCTAAGAACCAACATTGACTGATCTTAGGCGCCCTCTAAGGAGGAATCTAGGGGACTCTATTCCCACCAATCAGATTTAGATCTAATTTCACAAAGAGTTATGATTGGTTGGGAAGAAGAGGAGTTGGATCCTAGTTAGTCTATAAGAAAGGCCCTACGCCCAACTCAAGGAGAAATTTGAAGTGATTGAATCACAATTCCTCATGCCCCAAGGCTACCTCTCCCCTCTTCCTGCATGCCAAACGCACCTTCTCCCTCTCCTCTCCATGTCCAAAAGAGTTTTGGAGCTTGGTTGGTGCGATCTAGATCAAAGAATGGCGAGTGAAAGCTAGAAGGCTGCACTGCTGCAAAGGACGACTGTTGATCTTCAAATGAAGTTTTGAAGATCCTCCAGATCAGATCTAGATCTAATTTTTAGAGACATGATAGAAAAAAAGAAGATCTCTAGATCCAGTCTGAGTGGATACCGGTAGAGGCCAGGCACTTGCGTGGCTAGATCCAGAACCTTCCGCTGCATATAGGATCATCAACGGGTAATAAGATTACCCATATCAAGGTAAATTAAATTTGATTTAATTTATCTAGATTTTATTTTATTTTTAAAATAATAATAATTAGATCTAAAATATCTCAGATCTGATTAGGATCAAAGAGAAAAATTTTTGAAATATATCTCTTGATCTGATCAGATCTAAACAAACCTGGTCCGAAAAATCAAGATTTCCCTTCAACTGGTATCAGAGCCAAGGTTCTAAAAGTGTTTAGATCTGATTTTAAATTTATTTTAATCAAAAAATAAGTGATTTCAGATGTCACATGAGATGTGATCAGATCTAAAATCAGAAAAAATTAAAATTAAATGATTTGGATCTAAGATTTGAAAATATGCATGACTAGTTCTAAAATAGAATAGTTCTATAGAATAGTCTTGCATGTTTTTGATTTAATCTGATTAAATCATATTTTAGATATATTTATTTACTATTTTTTAATATTATAATGGTTATAATGACATCTGAAAAAGAGTAAATAAAAATTATTTAATTTTAAATATCATATAAGATATGATAGATGCATGTCTAGACTAGTTGTAGAATAGTTCTACATAATTATCTAGATTAGATTTTATTTTAATTAGATCAATTTAAATCTAACTTTTTAGATTATTATGAGATAATTTAGATCTGAAAATATGCATGATTCGATATATGAGATGTATGCAAAATATGCCATGATTAGATCTAATTTGTATATGAGATATATGATATAGATCTAAATTTTTTTTTGTAGTATTGCATGTTCCTAATTAAGGCGTTCCTCTTGGCCGTCCGGTCATAAGAATGAAGAAGGGTTTAAAGGTCCTCTCATCCCATTTGATGGGGTGTTCTTATGATGTAGGGGTGCTACGTGTTCGTCCTTAATCAGAAATCCAAAACTTACTTTCTGCAAAATCCTAGATCCTGAAACCCTAGGATTTATTATGCATATTTTATTTATGAACCCTACTTAATTAAAAATTAAGATTATGGAATATTAATTAGGTCTAAAATTGAGATTTTCAGATCTAAGACATATTCATAATACTGGGTTCGGGCTTGGGTAGCTCAATTAGGTCTAAGCGGTTGATCAAACCGAATCAAGAGTTGGTTAGATGGGATCAACAATGCTCAAATTGACCAACCTAATAGGATTAAGTCTGGGTCAAGATTGAGTCACGATCAAGCAAGACCTAATTAGGCTCGAAGGTTAGAGTCTGGATTGTAGGCTAACCCAATTGGTTCTGGCTCAATAATTTGGTGTCTAAGGTAAGTTTGGCACATACGACCGACTGATTTTAATTGGAAGCTACTCGATCTGAATGCATTCTTGTATGAGTTAATGGCATATTTCTTCCGCCGATCTCACTTACCTGGCCATATCTGTTGACACAATTCTGATCTGAGGTGGTCAATAATCCAAGCTAACCCATGCCACTAGGTTAGTCATAATTGTTATGACTATGATAAGTCTAGTTTAATGAGACCTGAATCAATTCTTTTCTAAAAAAGATTAAGTCTGAGGTCTTCCACCATTGTAGATGTGCGGGCCCTTCTCGAGGTTGATTGTTCTGGGCTAAATACAGTGGCTCAATTGCACCGGGAAGATGCAACCATGTCTATTAGGCATTGGATGCTATGGGCTGAAGGATGAGTTGGGCTCAATATTCTGGATATGGTGAGAGACTTAATTAGGAAATCCAGTTTGTTGCAAAATGGGGTGGCTGACTTAACTAAGGAGTGGAATCAATATTCCGAAATATTGGTGAGATTCATGAATTAGTGATCAAGTTTTGGGTGCACCATGATTAGAGAATCATTGAACAAGAGTTTGTTTCACTCATTGGCTAACCCATCACTAATAACTGTTAGGTGAGGTGATAAGTCAGTTGGTGAGACCGCACCATCCACTAAAAATCATTAATCATGGAGATTTTTGCACTCTCTACAGAGAAGTATAGGAATCCAAGAAAATAGTGGGAGCTAATTGTGTTTAAAATAAAATTCCTAAAATAAATTGGTCAAGTCATAATTATTACAGTATGTAACTAGAATCTTGGACTCTCTATAGAAAAAGTGTTCTGCATCCAATCCATGCACGTATCTGGACACACATAGACTGACTGAACTAGTTAAAAGATTGGCTCAGAAACTACAAAATAGTTTTGGATTCTGAGAAGTTTAACCCATGTTTTGGGACCAGGACCTCCACCTTATTCAGGTCCATCTGTTGGAAGGGAGCGTCTCTCAGAAAAATGGACGAAGTAGGTAGAACGAAGATAATAAGGCCAGATAATTTAAATGGTTGGACTCGATGTCTAATGAGCCTCCAGTGCCAAATCGAAGAGTATCGGGACTGTTCATCAAATGTTTGGCTCACTTGTTAGGAGATGCTTTGGTTGAACAAAGTTGCGCAGCCAAATATTAAGTCACAAAATGACTTTTTAACACTAAGATGCGTGATGGGCAGTCAGTCCAAGATCATTGCCTGACAATGATCAAGGACATGAAGGAGCTTGAGAAGCTTGGTGTGAAGTTAGACTTGGACCTGCAGAACGATATTATTCTGCAATCCTTGATTGATGCATATGGGCAATTCATCATAAATTACCACATGCATAAACTTCAAAATTCCTTGGCCAAATTAATGAATATGCTGATTACTGTTGAGCTTTCTATGAAAGATTCTAAAGGCTCAGTTCTTACTATGGAACGGACTTCTTCCAAAAGAAAGTCTTATGGAAGGAAAAAGAAGTTTGCAAAAAAGCAGAAGGTGGAAGGAGCAAAGAAGAAGAAGGAAGAGCCGAAGAAAAAGGTCGATGTCAAAGGAAAATGTTTCCATTGCAACAGCCATGGCCATTGGAAGCGGAATTGCCCTACTTACCTGGCCACCTTGAAGAACAAGAAGGAAGGTCCTTCTGGAGGTATGCTCGTTATTGAGTCTAACCTTATGGTTTCTTCTGCATCCAGTTGGGTGCTTGACTCTGGTTCTAGTGCTCATCTGTGCACTTCCATGCAGGGTCTTGAGGATAGCAGAAGGCTGAGGGATGGAGACATGATCCTACGCATCGGTAATGGTGCAAGAGTTGCTGCAGTAACCATGAAAACATACCTTCTTTGATTACCATTTGGTTTAGACTTAGTTTTGAAAGACTGTTGTTATGTGCCTGCAGGTAGCAGGAATTTGATTTTTGTTTCATGCTTAGCACAAGTAGGCTATGTGATTACCTTCTTTGAGGACATTGTAACATTCTTTATGAAAGAAATAAAATTTCAAATGATTTCTTTATTAATGGTCTTTATCAGCTACATATTGATGTACCTATTCTAACTGTCGAGCAGAACGTGAATGCCAAATGACCTAGGGATAGTCCAAATGACAGATATCTATGGCACCTGAGATTAGGTATATAGCAAAAGATAGGATAACAAATTGGAGAAAAATGGGCCTATTGAGTCATTGCCTTTCGAGTCATATCCACTTTGAATTTATCTTCAAGGGCAAAATGACCAAACATGCCCTTTTATTGTTGATCATGGAGAAGAGAGCCACAGATTCCCTTGCCCTATGTACAGTTGGGTGTAGTTTTGAATGTGTGCGGCCCATTTGATGGTGCCAACTAAGGTATTTTGGTCTAACTTGTCATTACCCTTACCCGATGATGCTGGTCTAGGTAATGGGTAAAAGTGTTATCTTATGAGACACAAAGTCTGAAGCTTCTTGAACAATTCAAAGAATTTCAGCACATGAAGTAAGAAAAATAAACTGAAAAACCCATTAAGGTTCTTTCGATACAATCGAGGAGGTAAATACCTTAGCCGAGGAATTCCTTAGCTATCGTAAAAGGAAAATGAGCATAGTCTCTCATGGCTCCACCAGGAAAATCTCAAACTTAGTGGGATTTTAGAACGAAGAAATCAGACCTATTGGTATGGTCGATCCATGATGAGCTTCACAGACTCCCTAATTATTCTTTTGGAGACATTACCATTGTTGAACTTAATTAATCTATGTGAATAGAATCCTCTCTAAAAATCGTTTGCCTACCCAGCACGACGTACTCCGATGAATATGGCCGGTAAGAATCCCCAATCTCAAATCAAATCTCAAAATTTGGGAATTAGTCCAGCTCATGTCAAGAAGACATACAAGGCCAATAGTTAGAGTTTAGTGTCCTTCAGAGCTTGATTCATAGGATATCTAAAAGAGTTCATTAGGATACTATTTCTACATGTCCAGAGAGACCACAATCTGGTGGTCCAGTCGACATGCCATCTTTCTTAAAGAATAGTTATTCAGATAGCGCGTTTTGGGAGAGGCAAAATCAGCTTGATGAGAAAGTCTACATAAGTACAGACGATGCTAAGGATCCAATTGGAGCCAAATCAGGTTGAGGCTCAATAGAAAACACCCATCTCCCACTGCGTGAGATCGAAAAGAGTTTTTCCATCTCCCAAAGATACTTAGGTATTATTTCACGGGAAGTAAGGAGGAAACATTCCTTCATTAGGCAATGGTGCGCTCCATGGTGAATGATCCCACAAGCCCTATAATTGAGGTGAATCATCAGTATAGTATCTCTGAGAAATGCTAGAGGCAATGCAGTCAGAAATATGAATCTGACTGGCATCTCAATTACAAAGTACCCTGACCTTGGTAGATCCACTAGTAATGGTATATAAGTATTAGTGATGAAAATGGATCTTCAAGAGAAAGATTGGTGCAGATGGGAAATGTGGAGACATTCAAAGGCTAGACTATGGCAAAGAGGATTATAGTTCAATTGCCCTTGAAGGCGATTGAGACCAGGAAAACCTTTTTCCGAATTTGCATCATTGCCTAAAATCCATCCGCACATTGCTTGTCGTGCAGCCTATTTCCGATATACAAATATGGCAAATGGACGTGAAAATAGCATTTTAATGGATATCTTGAGGAAGATATCTATATCGAACTAGCCGCAAGGTTTCAGCATGCCTGTGATAATGATGTGACAAAGTTTGGGCAGCTGCAAAGCGTCGCATATATGGACTTAAGCAAGCATAACTCCGAAGCTGGAACACTCCGTTTCAATGATGTGATCAAACTATATTTGGGTTCCTCAACAATTAATAGAGAGGAACCATTGGTTTTCTCAAAAAGGTCAGTGGGACGCGGCTGTTGTCTCTCCTCGCTATTGTAACCGTGGATGACATTCTCGCTTATCTAGGAATAGATACTATCCCATGTTATACGAACAGTCAAAATATGGTTGTCTAAGGATTCTCTATGAAAGACCTAGGCGAAATCATCCTTTATTCTACGGAATTAATGTCTATAGGGATAAACCGATATGGAATGCTAGGACTTTCCTAGAGATTGTACAAGAGAACGTACTAAAGTGGTTTGTATGGAAATAGCTCTACAGAGGAGATTAATACCCTTCAGACATGG